>MJHO01000177.1:45930-396707 GCA_002076135.1 Xerophyta viscosa | reverse complement strand
GTTGGTGCTCATACATAGAAGTCAGAGAGAATCTGTGAGGTAATGTGCGCATCGCACCACATTTTCTTTAATGGATTTTTGTTGTTGGTTGTATGAGGTCACGTGGTTTTTCCTTGTTCACTAGGCGTATCCATGCTAAAATCTTGTGGTCATTATGTACTTGCCATACTTCTATTAAACCTCATACTTTCACACAATTAACCGATCAAGATAAGCTCATCATTAATGCATGGTTTAAAAGAGAACTGGAAGTAGAGCCACTCGTACTATTGCGATTGAAGAGCACATATTACAGGAGGAGGCTAAGACTGCCTGCTAGATAAGTCAGCTCGACCAACTGAGCCCTCGAGCGATCACATGCTTTAGCGGACGACATTTTTAGGACACTCAACGATGTTTGTGAAATCTTGAGGGAGTAGTTACGCAACCTAGTGCAATAGTGTGAATGCTCTCATATTGTTAGCTCGGTTGCCTCAAGGGTATAGAAACAACTGTGGGGCCAACCCCCCTCCACTTCCGCCTGCGACCGTGGCTTTGCACTCGACCAATTTGGACCACCTTAGATCCAAGAGCGGTTGGGCAGCTGTGGGGCCAAGCCGGCGAGGGAGAAGAAGCATACGGATAGACACGCAGGATAGGGGCGAAGGAGAGAGGACGGCCGAGGCGAAGGCTGTTCCACCAAGAAGAACCGACACGAAGGTTGCTATGAGCTGAGATATCCCAACTACACTTGCTTGATAGCACATCAACATGCATTCTTGGCTATAGTAGAGCAGAGACGTCGGCTGCATCAGCCTCAGGAACTACCACACTAGCGAACAAAGCAACCGGATGACACATAGCTCCTTCATTGCGCGATGGCGATACCTTGCATGAGTCATGTCTACTGCTAAGAGATATCTTCGAAGAGATGGACAGAATTGCAAAACTAAACGATTTCATAGACAGACACTGCGAGAGAGCTTACTCGAGGCTTAGAGGAGAACTCGCTTGAGAAGAACTGAAGAAGGGTCTCAGCACTGGTAGTTCAGAGATGATATGGTACACTACATTGCTGGTTTTCCTAGTCTAAGTAAATCGAACAAAAAGTGATGTCAGCCAACATCCCATCAAATACAGCAAATATCTCTGGGTGGGAAGGCCAAGCAGGAAGTAGAGAGCCGATCACTTTTGGGGATTCTGAGCTCGTACCAGTTGAAGCTCTGGCCAACTACGGGCCAGTGTTGTTCTTTTTTTATGTGCTCTATATAGGTGTTATCCTTTTGTATTGAGAATGTTTTCAAAAATATTTCTACATAGGTGTTTTGTAGTTCCAAAAATTTTACTGGTTTCAAAAACTTCGGAGGCTCAAAACATCTAGGCATAATACCTTTTTTAGCCCCTGAATTTTAAACAAATGTGCCTCTATAACCCTGAACTTTAAACTGTACGTCGAGCGATACCTAAACGTTGCGAAAAAAACGACGAGACACTGTCACCGGAAGACTTGCCCCGTTTCAGTTGTTTCCCGTCCGCCGTTCCGTTAACATCGATGACGCGGCTGGCATATTTAATTGAAGTTTTTTTAATTAATATTTTAATATATACACTAGCGAGTATTGTCTCTACAAAGTTAAAAAAATAATAAAAGAAGATGTACATTAAGGATATTTGTCCATGATGGCCAGCAAAGTTAAAGAAAATTAAAAGAAGTTGATTAGAAAAAGAAATTTTATGTAACGACTTACGTTGGTCAGCGGAAAGTATCAGGATCGACGATAATGATGAAACGAAACTGACGCAAGGTTTACGTGGCGTTATTTAGTAGTTCAAGGTCTAGCGCGGTTATATATTGAAGTCAGATTATAGAGACACATTTGTTTTAACAGTTCATGGCTAAAAAAGGGTATATTTGTCCACAGGATCATCTATAGATTAAAGATCGATGATTTTGAAAAAGACAGTGATGGAAAACTGAAAATTGTAGAATAGGCAGACAGCAAAATCTAGATTCTTAAAGTGTATTGTAAGTAAATTAATCAAAAATGCAGTGGTGTATTTACCGGTGTTCTTGGAAGTTAATTTTAGTAGAGCTTTGCGAGAAAAGCCAAGAGGCTTTATGTTGCAAAGGGTGCAAACAACAGGTTTGTTTCCGTATAGAAAGGATAGCCAAACTCAGCTGCATACATTGAAACGAATCCCGTAGTTTGAACAGTAAGGATTAAATGGGAGTGGTCGTACGTGAAGTAACAGGATGAAAATCTGGTCTAGAAAGTTAGCGCTGCTTGCTAGTCTTACGAGATTTCCCTCAGTGTAAGGGCCTAAGAAGCAAAACTGAGAGTAAAGACAGATGGTATTGGCTAAAAGAACCATCTTGCTTTAGGGCTACGAGCATACTAGAAAAAGATCTATGGTCTCCGCGGCTGATTTAGTTAGGCCTGGATGATTAACAGATTGCATTGGCCAGGGCCGAGGCCATCAGTAAATAGTGGGCCAAGCTAGTTCACAAAGGCCAAGCCAGCCAGTATGGTTGGCATCTTATTATTTTTTTAAAACCTTGCTCGCGCCACGTCCGCAGTTGCCCGCGCGTAATGCAGTAGCGTTGCTGCCACCGGCTTTTATTTTTTTATTTTTAATGAAAAGCATCTATACCAGCCAAGTTGAGCCAGTACTTGGTGCTGAACGGGTCGAGCTGGCTCAGCCCATTCAGTGGGCAATGCAGGCAAGCCCGTAGCCGTAGATGACAGTGGGTTGCAGCTTACGACTAGCCCACACTTTCTGCATCTATATTCTTTCCAAGAAAACAAAGTTGAATTTTCATGACTACTGTATGCTTTCACCACCGAAAAGAAGCATTTATGCACAACTACAAAAGTAATTAATAAATAAATGCACTTAATTCGATTCCAAAATAAAAAAATAAAAGAAGAAATTCCAAAGTTCTGCAACATTTGAGATTTGGAACTTGAACATTCTAATTCATTTCCAGATAATAAATCTGTCACTGCCATTAGCACCACTAATCGAAGATGGCTTGCACATTCTCCAATCCAAAGAAGAATTTCGTAGAACCGGATCTACCAGAAGGCTATACATTGCTCAGATATGAGTTTGTTATTCAAACTCTAAGAACTTTTATACAGATATTTTCATTTTTCCTGCACTTTTATTATATACAGAGAGTGGCTAGCTTGCTGACTATTAATTAAGATATAAGAAACCAAGTATATGCAGTTATGTTAAACTCTCCAATATCAAGAATGGCCTCTTCTCATCATCGCCACAAACTCTTCATAGTTTATATTCCCATCCTGCAGTTAGAAGAAGCAAAATATTTGTCATTTGATTTATCGTTTGTCTCCTTTTTCTTTTTTTTTTTTCTTTTAAGGACCCGGGTTTCTTTTTTCCAGTTCTGCCAACCTAACTCCTGTAAAAAAATATTGCACTCCAAGAATACCCCCCTCGTATACAAGGGGCACACAAACGCATATCTGCGAGAATAGGATTAGCAAATATGCGATTGGCTGCGCAAGATTTTAAACTCAGGATATGAAGACTTCATTAGGTCCACCCTACTGAGAAGTTTTAAAATGCTCAAGGTCTAAGTTTTGTTTTTTGCACCAACTTACCAAAACTCATACAAAAATACTATGTACAATAAATTATATTTGTACTACCACTTTTGATAATTATTTTAAGATATTTTATTATATGTTTAAAATAACTTGAACCACAATATTAAGTATTCTACTTTTCTAAATAACTTTATAATTCAAAAAATTTCAAGGAATATCTCTAATTATATGTTTTAGTGAGTTTGGTGCAACTACCAAAACTGATGGCTAAAGCATTGTAAAAATTTTTCACCCTACTACATAATAGCAGCACCCCCCCCCCTCCCCTAACAAAAAAAAAAAAAAAAAAGAGGAGAACAATCATTTAGTTGTTAGAAATTGAATAAACACACAGAAATAAGAAAAAAAAAGAATGTGCTACCCAGTCCCACAATCATTCTTGCGCGTATAGACGCAAGCTCCGAAGAGGGGGTGGATATTACTTTGCCTAGTGTATCCCACTTTAACCTGCTTTGCAGGAGGCGAATTTCGCACCTCAAATTCACCATCTTTTGGTCGCTATTTATGAGTTTTTACGATGTTCCCCTCATACATAAACACTTATACACTACAATAGTAGATAGTCTGACCTTGTCTGTATCAACATCATCTATAATTTCGTTGATTGCTGCTTCATCTCCCATTGAATGTTCTTTCATTGCTTGTCGCAGTTCCTCTCTGGTAATAAACCTGAAAAGGTAACGATTATTACATTCCGATTGTTTATCTCTACTATATCCCGATTGTTTGTCTCTACGGATAACGAAACCAAAAGTAACTTGATTTATTTCAGTATTATATGAATGTTAATCAAATCTGAAAAGCAATATCTTGGATTCTCAAAGAACAAGAAAAAAAAAACACGTGTTATAGATGAAGTTGTTATTGCTTCTTGTTTATCAAAGTGAAAGGCAATATCTTGAATTCTCAGAAAAAAAAAAGAAAAAAAAAGAAAAAGAAACAACTAACCCGCTACCATCTTTATCAAAGTACTGAAAAGCCTTCAGCAAATTCTCATCTTTCTCAAGTTTGTGCCTGTGCATGGTAGCAGTGATGAATTCAATGTAGTCGATTGATCCGCTTTTATCAACATCTGCCTGTTGCATCATTAGAAATCAAACAATACCAAAACTAGATATATTGTGTGAAAAACACTTCATAATACGAATTTATAAAGAGAAAAAAAAAAAAAAAAAAATAATATAATGAGTACCGCATCCATTAGCTGCCGGACTTCAGCTTCCGTCAGTTTAGATCCTAATCTAGTTAAACCAGTATTTAGTTCTTCAAATGTAATTGTACCGCTTCTATCAGTATCCATGTTCTGGAACATTTGTTTGAGTCCTTTTATCTCTTCATCTGAAAGATTCTCTGCTATGACCTAAAAATACAGACAGCCAGAAAAAAAAAAAAGAACAGTTGGTAAACGGGAATAATTTTCTTTTTATTTTTATTTATTAAGATTGCTAAAATGTTAAGTCCAAATATGTCAAAGGAGAAGGTAACCTTCAGGGCAAGCTTTTTCATCTTGTTCATGGCCTGGAATTGCTTCATTCTGGTTAAAACTGCACTGTCGATTGGTTTCTCAGATGCTTCTCCATTTACCCTTAGCCAAGGATGATCTGCTTAAAAAAATAGAATTTGCATTTAGAATATTGATAAAGAATTTTGCATTCTTCATCATCCGTAATTAATTACACATTCTTGACTGCTATGATCATTATTAAAAAAAATATGATTCTAGTGATTCGGTTAGTTTCAGACTTTTTTTTTTTTAGATTATCATAAAAAAACTATGACCCATTATTCATAATCAGTCTACTTTTTGTACGACTGCTTTAATAAGTAAACTAACATATTATCTCGATATATTTTCTATCAACCGAGAAATAGTTTAAAAATATCCAAAGAAAACACTTAACATTGTGATCCCTAATAGGATCTGTAAACGACTTTATATTTAAAAAAGAGAACAGCAGTTGAAAATACGGACTATATCTTCATAGAAAAATTAATTTACCAAGGGCCTGGGCAGCGGTAATTCGTTTCTTGGGGTCCTGAGTCAGCATCTTCCCAATAAGGTCCTTGGCGCCATTAGAAATGGTAGGCCATGGCGTGCTTTTGAAGTCGATATCACCATGCAATATGGCATCAAATATACCCTTCTCTGTTTCTGAATTCATAGAACAGATGTTTTGCAACCATCAGAGTGTAAGTAATAAAAACTTTGCTGGCTGTTCATAGAGTTCTAACCTAACTGTAGTTGAAACTAAGGTTTCGGTTCCAAGCCGAACCGAATTTTGATAAATTCAGATGCCGCCGTGTGCCAGCCATGCCAATACTATTTATTTATTATTTTTTTAAAAATAAAAACTAAAACTCAAAATTAGTATAAAAGTTTCAAATATAAGATTTTCAGCACGGCAAAAATGGACCGAAAGGTAAACTATGGTTGAAACGGCACCAAATTGATTACCTGCCCAAAAAGGTGGAACACCAGAGAGGAGAATGTAGAGAATGACTCCGGCACTCCAAACATCAACCTCCTTCCCATATTTTCTTTTCAACACCTCTGGAGCAACATAATAGGCACTCCCTACAATGTCCTGGTAGATTCTTCCTGACAACCATAAAAAAGCCTCATATTTTAGTCATGTACAGTGGGTTAGTCATGCTAGAGCACCCAAAATTTGACCCAGAACATCTTGTACACACATTGTCATTAATTAACAGCAGCTTTTTTCATTTGAAGAAATGGACACTGCCTTATTCCTGACCCGCCCCTATACAGAAAAAACTACCTTAGACGTTATACCCAGGTGGGGCCCGATATCCGGCGAAATCTCCCGTTGCATAAGGAGAGGCCTACGTGTGTATCTCTGCTATTAAATATGACTTAGGAATGTGGCTACATAAACATGTTGTTAAAAGTAAAAGTCAAAAAGTATATTATTGACAATTTAAATTTAACCAAATATCCTAAGAAGTTCTAATTTAAAAGTTTGATTATGGCTCCATGAACTTCGAAACTATAGTCTCCAATTCACTTTTGAGGTGAATCCGAGCATGTTTGACCAATTTGAGCGACTAAAAGTTAATGTAGGGGATTCTTTTCAGAATTCTCATATTTTTTTAGAGCTAAGGTTTGGCGTCTCTAGAATTACCGGTCGTATACGAAGTGGTGTATAAACGCATATCCGTAATCATAATATTCACAAAATGTGCACGTACGGAGTCAAACACAGAATCACAAGACTTCCTGAGGCCACCTTATTGCGACAACCCACCACCCTATTACTGCGGCAACCCACCGCCATGACTTTGAGGAGATTATATTTTAAAGATGAGGGGGGTACCCAGAGCAAACTTTGAAAGTTCATGGGATTTGCAGACAAATTATGTACGTTTTTTTTTTTGTTTACCCAGGAGAAATACAGACGAATTAAGCAAATTGATTTGTAATTACCTTCTTCGATGAAGACAGAGAGGCCAAAATCGGTGGCCTTGAGCTGGGATTGCTCATCGTTACTAACGAACAAGAAGTTCTCGGGCTTCAAATCACGGTGCATGACCCCCATGAAGTGGCAAACATGCACAACGTTAACGATCTGTCGGAATATAGCGGCCGCTTTTCGTTCCGAATAACTCCCTTTCGCACTAATCCGATCGAAAAGCTCCCCGCCGGCGCAGAGCTCCATGACGAGGTGAATACTGCGTCGATCTTCGTAGGCTCCTTTGAACTCGACTATGTTAGGTTGCCCCGTGAGGTGCTGTAAAATAAGCACTTCACGTCGCATGTCGTCCACGTCGGAACGGCTGATGAGCTTGCTTTTTAGGATGGATTTGCATGCGTATTTTCTGCCGTTTGATCTTTCGGTGCAGAGGTAGACGACGCCGAACTGGCCTCGTCCGAGCTCGCGTTCGAGCGAGAAGAGCGTGGTTATATCCACCATAGGCTTGTCGAGGATGGGTTTTACGTTGGAGGAGAGTGTTTTAATAGGAGGTTTGGACTTGGAGGTGAAGAAAGGAGATGCAGAATGTGGTTGTGGTGAAGGGGTGGCGGCGGTGGTCTCTGGAAACGGAGGAGGAGGAGGAGACGGCTTGGCGGAGCCCGATTTTATGGGAACATCGTAGGTCTTTGTGAAGCAGAGTCCCATGGTGAGGGTGGTGATGATGAGTATGGTCTGGGTTTAAAGTTATGGAAATTTGGAGCGTGTAAATGGTAAGGGAATGTGAGGCAGTGGAGGAAGAAAGTGGTGATGGTGGTGGTGCTTCCTTGCTTTTCTTGGTGAGCTTTTCATGCTTTCTTTAGATGAGCTGCTTAAGATGCCATGTTCCATATTGATGAGGTAAAGGCGTCGGGAGAAAAAAAAGATTCGAGGTGTTCATGTTAGCTTATTCCTGGAGCTGTTTAGTTAGCTATTGCAAGGAAAAAGAAAAATTATTGCACGCCGTGTTCATCACGTCATCTTGTATACTGTATATATCTAAAAGTATTTGTTAAAATATTTTTAATATAAAAATTGTAGATATCGATGAGATATATAACTTTTATTTAGAAAATTTTTCAAAATATATTTCTAAATAGTTATTTTTAAACTCCAAAATTCTCATAAATTTAAAAATATTTTTTTTGACGCTAAGATTATTTTGTCAAAATATTTATTAGAAATATTTTTTAGAAAAAATTTTCTACATGAAAATTGTATATCTCATCGATATCTAAAATTTTTATTTTAAAAATATTTCATAATAAAGTTTGCAGGTGCATCCGATGCATGAATACGTAGTGCACCGGGTGCAATAATTTCTCCTGGAAAAAAGATATGAAGGTCGCCTGTTCGATCCACGTTCACCACATGTAGTTTTCTGTATTATTTCTATGATGGTTTCTAGCCTCGTTTCCATTCCGAAGTGGTGATAAAGCACGTACACGCGAAATTTTAGTATGCGCGCTGTGCAGTTTTCAAAAAAAAAAAAACATTTAGAAGTTTTTTTAAAAAAAAAAATATTAACATAAAAGTTATAAATTTTGTTGAGATTTAAAATTTTAATTTTGAAAGTTTTTCTTAAAAGTATTTTAAATTGGTGCTTTAGGACTCTAAAAATTAAAGTGTTTGAAGTGGGGTTTTATAGTTATTTTTAATATCCATTAATCTTTGAAAATCCCAAAACCTCTAAAAGTATTTTTTTTGGACAAACTTTCAATATTAATGTTGTAGATCTCATCAAAATTTATAATTTTTATGTTAAATTTTTTTAAAAATACTTCTAAAATAGTTTTCTAAAAAAAAAAAAATTGTGCAGCACGCACAATAGAATTTCTCCATATATACACAAGTGTACCATACACCTTTTTTGGAAAAAGAAAATTAGTATTAAAATTGTAGAGTTTAATGTGATCTACAATTTTGATATTTATATTTTTTTAAAAAAAATATTTCTAAATAGTTAGTTGAGGGCTCAAAAATTTTAGCAGAACTAAAATAGTTTTAAATTTATTAAAAACTTTGGAATCCTTAAACACTAGAAGTATTTTTGAATATTAAAATTATAAAACGTATCAAAATCTATAATTTTATTCAATTTTGTTTTTAAAATAATAGACTCCAAATAGGCGATGGTGCGTACCGTAATACCATCGTTTTCGCTTCCATTTACTAGGCTATTTCCTGCTTGCCTCTATGGAAAAAGAAAGATATTTACTGCGGTTCTTGTTTCAAAGTGACAAACGAATTCATTTTGTTCTTCAAATATGAAATTCTACAGAATCCAACCTTCAAATATCTGTTAAATAAATAAAAGGGGGCGTTCACATGGCATGGGTTTGTGCATGCCATGCATCCTTGTCTTTTAGACGGAAAAACTGATAAACGGATCAGGCAGAAGCAGATTTCCCGTTTTCCCATTTTAGGATGGACAGGCTGGTGAACTAGATCACACCAACCTGAGGCTGACCCGGCTGAGCCGAGACTGGGCTTTGCGTGCTTCAAGTGAACTGTTCAAATATAAATAGCTACCTAGGTTAATACCGTTAAAATTCTAAATGATCTTTTCGATTCGCAGTTGCAGTTGCAATAATAAACGAACATTTAATAACTACAATACACTGACAAATATTAGTTAAGGACGCCCACTATACTTCTACTGAATTTGGGGCTAGGAAAGTAAAAATTAAAAAACTTACATATTTAGGTTACAGAAGCAAGAACGACAAAGTTCTCATGTTAACTTTGTTTTTTCCCCCCTTTTTAATTGCCAGAAATAAGCCACAGCTTGGAGAAAGGCCCATAAGCTCATCCATGTTTCAGGCAATTAAACACCAGCAGATTTATGAAAATTATGGGAACAAGAATGCGTTATGGGACATTTCAGAATTGCAATATAACCATATACTTGAAAAATAAAACAGATGAGAAAACAAATATATATAAGGTCTATTATACATCACTAGTTTTGCACCTATCAGATGCACGGAAGTTAGCCATATATAATTATATATAAATAATAATATTGAAAATTTAAATTTTTTATTTTTATATTATAATTTTATATAAATTAATAGTGAAATGATGGTATTTTATATATATATATATATATATATATATATTATCTCGAATAACATAAAAAAAATCTTTCTGTTGACACTAGTACGATGCCCACAGTTCCAGAATGCGAAGAACTACTGGCTGTTATTACTTATATCAAAACGTTGCGAAACCAAAACTTATTTCTGTTACTAAAACTTTGAAACCAGCTCCAGTTCAACTGCTGGAAGATGATTCAAAGTATAATCAATTTGTTTCTGCAGCTACAAATTTTGCAATGCCCATCCTATCTATCAGCACCAAACAATTCTATATGGCCTAGCATATGTAAACACGAAAAGCATTGAGGCACGTTTACATCCTCTAATGGGTATATATTGTAAACTCAGCCAAGCTACCACAAGTATTTATCTCAAGAAGTCGAGCTTTTAAATTGGAACAGAAACATCTAATAAAAGCACATCCAACACGCGTAGTAAGGCCATCAGACTTTATGATTCTAGGCTCAATTGAACTTGCTATACAGCAGCAAAATAACAAGCTGTTTTGGTGAAATGCACATTATGCGATCATGTCGTAGAAATCATATCATAGTCTTAGTCAGAAAAATCTGGAAAATCTAAGGTCGTCATTATACTTTAAATATTCATTTAAAGGTTAAAACACGTTCAATGCCAGTGCTTAGCTGAACTTTATATCGTTCTTATTTGCTACATGTTAAACATCCTGCTCCTAGAATATGACACAATGTCATAGAGGAATTCCAAGTGACCAAAACTAAGGTTCCAAGTATTAAAATTTTAAAAAGGTAATATCTTAGGCCTTAATGACATAGACAATTAGAAACCTTTGGTAAGAATTTGCTTCTATCAAGACTCTATTTCCCACCATTACTTTTCCCCCTAGTAAAACAATTATCTCATTTCCAAAAACAAAAAAAAAAGAAAGAAAAATTAAATCCATTCTTGCTTAAACAGAAAGGAACACCTCAAAGGATAAATTTGTGAAGTTAGTTTCTCCAAGTATTGAAGCCTCATCAGTTATGAAATTAGGTACCAATGATGTTTTCCATGTCCACTCCAACTGTATCAGAATGATTGTTTTGGAGAAGCAAGAAGCACGACTAAGGAAGGGATTGCTTATATCCCCTCTCATAGTCTGCGCTGCCGCAGCCTATAGCAACACTTCGAAGTATTACCAGTAAATAGCAATAAAATTGATATTCTACATCAGCATGTGATTACTGATTTTTGAAGACATAAAAAGTTTTACAAATACCAACCAGATCAATTTATGTGAAAGAAATATAAGCATAAATCTTCAAGGTTCTGTCTTTTTAAAAAACAATAAAATAGACAACAGATCATATTCATTCTAAGATTTCACATATTTAAGCTCATCATCTCTTTCAGTAAGAAAATTAAGCAACTTCAGCATTTTATGCTCTTTAGTCTTGCTAAGAAGTATGAATTTAGAAAAGGTTGTGTAGAAAAGCCCAGTACACTTCTAGAACTATTTCCGTAAAAATCTAAACAGTTATCGCCTTTTTTTCTAATGCATTAGGCCAAAAAGGTACTGTCTAACTTAGCCGGCTCCGACCGTGAGAGTATAGAGAATTACACGTTGTCAATGAAAATTCTTTGAGCGCATTGCGGTGGGGCCAACTATGGAGACATGAGCAAGCATCACCAGAATTTTACCTATTGGATCAGAGAAAGGTACCATGCCAGTTAAATGACTACTGCTTGTGCGCGGCTTCTTAGTTCTTAATTCCTCGTAAGGGTAGAACCCTGGGAGATGAGATGTTTCTCCTCATCTCAATAAAATATATATATATATATATATATATATATATATATATATATATATACATTTTATCAGCAAGTCATACGGTTACTCCTTTTGTAAATCACCTTCTAGAGATAGGTATTAAGAGCATGGAAGGTGCAGACAGAGGAACAACTTACAAACTGCAGAGCAATTATTTTAAGGGGTTATGTCAAAAAAAAAAATCCTTCTTTTCAAAAATTAAAAATCAGTCACTGTTTTTTTCATTATAATTGTTAAATCAATCAATAATATATATATATATAGTTTTTTTAGACAAATTTATTACAAAAAAATAAATTTTAATATGCTCTTTTTTGTATTCAAAGTTCTTCTTAAAAAATACATCTAATTAGGTATCTTACGACTCCGAAATCTTTATTGGTTATAAGAACTTTAAAGTCTTGAAACATCTATTAAAAACACTTTTTTAAAATAAATTAAATATAAAAATTATAGAGCACATAGAGAAGTTTTTTTTTTTTTTTTTAATTAAAATTTGTTTTCAAAAAATATTTATATTTATATGTTTTAAAATAATTTTATAAGTTATTTAAAAAAGCATACATTTTTTATCAACAGTTTGCAAAGCATGGTCCTTCGACAAAACCCCAATATTCTATTTGGTTGTATATTTCTTTTGAGTTTACTGCAAGTGCTTCTAGAAGGATTATTTTCTTCGTTGTTATATGGTAGAATTTAATGTTCAACATAGACAAATTTATCGATAACTTTTTTTCTATTAAACAGATTATTTTCAATCCAAATTGTCGACCACCTAGGACCTACGTACACTGTTTGCTTTTACCACTGAGCTATCCCCTTTGCACACATGCCATACAAATCACACCACCCTCATCATCCAAATTTGAGACTTAGCTCATGCGAACACCCCAGCCCCCATGCAAACTTGAGACTTTCTAGTCAAAGGCCAAAGGCTTCAAAGATGCAAGGATTAAATGGTAGTTTCCAAAAAAAGAACAAATATTAATTATATTATAGAAAAGATATAGGTGTTAGGAAATCTGATAATCCATAACTTCGACGTTAACTTGTCCAAATTGAATTTTTAGATTTACAAGAAAAAGAAAAAGAAAATACTATAAGCAAAAAGGATCTCTTAAATATGTCAGAGAACTAGAATCACAATCTAGGAGCCACCAAATTCAGGAATTCTCCTTCCAGCGCCTTATTTTATGGGCAGACAATCAAATTATAGATGAATACAACATTTCTTGGTCCAACCTTTCCAGCAAACTAGCTTGGCGGACGTCGAGGTTTAAGAATCCTCTATAATGACATCTGATTAAAGATAACCAGGAACAGAACCAAAACGCAAAATGATAGAAAGCAGCTACCTATGATGGTGCTTCACTTGTGACCTTGCATATCAAGCATCTCATCTAATTCTTTCAATCTTTGAAGTCCATCACTGATAAGAAAGCGGATTTTCTGCCTATCATTGCATGTTTTATTTTCCTCAATCTCCTCCCTCATAGTTCGCCGTAGATCATCTGGAATGATAGACGTTTAGCTGTGTGAGCGATAACACAAGTTAAACCACCATTGCTAGATCTAGAGTTGCAAACCGTGCGGGCTTGAGCCGGCCCGCACGGTTTGACGCTGGCTGCGGGCCAGGCCGCATGGTGCTTAAGGCGGGGCGGGCCGGCTCGGCCTGCTCCCCTAGCTGCGCCGGCTCGGCTCGGCCGGCAGGACAAATTAAAAAAAAAAAAAAAAAGATAGTATATTGCTCGCGGGCTGGCCCGCAGCCCGCAAGGCCGGCCTTGTTGGGCGGTACGAGCCGCGGGCCGCGGGCTTTTTTAACATCTCTAGCTAGATCATGGCTACAAGTTTACCTCTTGCATGAGGGGGAGCCCGGCGAGCAATCTTCAAGCCTTGCCTATATAGCTTCAATACACGAGCCCGAAGCAGGAACGCATGAAGGTCCAACGGATGCACCATAATTTTATGTGCTAAAGGATAACAACCAAGGATAGACGAAAGTATTAAGTTACTTTAATCTGAAATTTACAAGTTGCATCTATATTGTAACATTGCATTTGTTCCACAAATTTCGCTCCATCTTTTTCTTGTGCTACCTATCATAGATAACAAGAACCGTCTACTATGGATAAAAGATATATGCTAAAGAGGATTCTCATTCAAAAAGGGATATACAAACAAAGAGATTGTAATTTGCAGCTGATGCAAAGCGAATGAAGCAAAGGTGAGAGAAGAGGAGTGTATTGTCTGTGAGAAACATCTATATATCCCAAAATAGAAATGGCAATGCTGCACGTCTTTTAGAAGTTCCCATCCCCAGTGTTGATCTATGATATCACAAATATGATAATCTTTTGGCCAGGCAATTAGGTAGTTGGTTTAATCCTGTAAAATGTATAATTCATTTTGCAAGCTCTATCACAAAGGTGATCGACGTTTTAAAAGATAACATAGGAAAGGTCTATTTTTGACCATTATGTTTATCAGTGCGAAAGACTTGAATTCTTACAAGAAAAACTCATGTTCCTACAAGCAAAGGTTAAGGACCTAAAAACGTTAAAAAACCAATGACCATCTACACTTTCTATCAATTGTTGATTTGCCAATATGAACAATCCTTCCCCAAAGTAGAATGGTAGCATTATTTAAAAAAATAAAAAGGAAAAAACAATGAAGAAGAATTATGGAAGGAAACATCATGATAAACCTTGTCAATATGAGCTATCTCTTGTCATTGAAAGTATCAGTGCTAACAGTTAAAAGCAGGTAAACAAGGCACTAACAATATTATTGTAATCTGAAGCCTATGAGTTTATTATGACAAATATATATGCATGCTGATAAAATGAGCAGTCGTCAATTAGTCAATACATACAGATATGAAATTGTAAGCAACTCAAATTTGCATATTTTTCATTCTTCTAAATGATGATCTCCACAATAAATATTCCATTACCCCTCTGGCTTGTGTTTTGCTTTTGATGAATAATACATCAATTTTCAGCCTTATCACCAAAACATAATATTCAAATTTCATCCAAAAGCACCAAACTTGCGTAATTCAAATTGCGTATAATTTTGCTTTTGATGAATAATACATCATTCTTCAAATTTTCATCCAAGCATCTAACTCGTGATGCACGAGTGAGACTAAAATAGCAAGGAAACCTCATCCTCATTCTGTAAACATAGTAATCCTCCAGTATGTAATAAGCTTTCATCTATTTTCCTGATGCTTCCACTATATTCTCCCTATTGAAACACTCTTTTGATAGGAAATTGTAGAGACTATCATTGAAAATGAGGGAGTATCTATAGAGTTCACCAAAGCATTGCAAAAGATACATGGTACTTCCCGATCCAACTCTTATTTAATCCTCACAAAATCCTACCTTCCACCTTTTTTTCCATTTTACCAGGATCTTTCTGGGTCCACATCCATGCAAGTTCTTGGGTTGACGATAAAAAGGAGATGTTAAAATTGTTACTCCTGGAGTTTGCAAGAGTTATAATTGCGATAGCCCAATCATATGCGATGAAGGATGTACTCAACACAACTTTTTACTAGTTTTCTTTCTACTTGATTTAATTTTCAAATAGTAGCCGAATCTGAAACGAGATTCCAGAAATATAGTTGACAAGCTTATATTTACCCAATTTTCTCCCAACATTTGTACTACCAAATGAATAATGATGCTCATAATATACATTTTTAGAAGGGAAACAATTAGCGGAAATGACAGCCTATAACATCAAGAGGGAATAAAGGACTCCTGCAAGCAAAAGGAGATCCTAAAACGTAAAATTTAATAAAAAAACACATATACACACATAAAATTAATCTATGCCCGTTCATACTATAGAAAAGCAGAGATGCAAGCGTGATCAATCAGTGTGGCATATAATCAAACACGTTATAGGCATACATAACCTACCCAGTTCTTCACGGGCGGAAAGAGGCTCACAGAGTTGCCATTGCAGATGTCCTCGCTGTACAACTTGTGATGTTTTCAGTGAAGAGCGAAGGGGAGCTCGAGATGACAACACGGTGAAGGAGCATCAGGTGAGTCTGGCAAAGTTGGGGTGAATATGGAATGGCAGTAAAGAGCAAATCCGAAGTGCTGAGAAAACACTTGGTTAATGAACTTACGGTCGAGACTGGTGAAATACGTGCTCTTGGTATTGTTGTGAGTAGATGAAGGCCAAAGATGGAGTGACGATCTAATTCAAGGAATGAGAGAAAATATTAAAGCCAAATAGGCTTCATCATGAAGTCAATGTTATAGCTATGGAAGATGTTATAGGCTTATAGCTATGGAAAAAACAACGAACCCCTAACAACCTACCCAACAAATCACACACAACCAATCTCCACCATACATACGTCTCATGATCCGTATAATTTTTTCGTAATCCGTAAAAAATATCAAAATTACAGATATATCCATCGTGACTGTGTGGTATTGATTGTGCAATGTCAGCATGTGTGATCTCTTGTGTAGTTACTTGAGGGTGCATAGCAAAGTCTGATAGGCGATAGCTATTATGTAAGTATGTTATCCTGCTTCACTCCTCAAAAAATGACTATTTGCTATATCCCATTGCTATTACGGCCGGTATCTCTTTTTTAAAACTCTTTCTCTTATATTTTTAATAATGCAGAATTATTCATAAAAATACATTATTTCTTTCGAAAAAAAATAACACCTCCCAGTAATTTATAATAGTTGGACTATAATTAAAATTCTTATCCTAGTTAAACTTTAATAGAAGAAATAATATTATCGATAGCCACCTTACACAAAGTAATAGAAAAAGTATGTGGTACTATTTTTGCAGGCATCAGAGGTGTAAACGATTAGTACAAAAAGGCTAAAAAAAAAGCAGAATTTTTAAAAAATTCCTTGGTTTTTATCAAATGAAATTTCTAATTTTTGAATTTGGTATGCTGAAATGTTTACAGAAAGTCTTAATTTTGATCTTGTACATTCCTTAGGCGTAAGTCTTATGTATGCTTTTAGATTTCCGATTATCTCCAAGAGTAATCCTCCAACACCTCATGGATAGGCATTGGAATATGAATCGTTTGTAAAAGATCATTAGATATACTAAATGGAAGAGGAAATGGACAAAGAAGACACTGTAAAATCTACATTAACTCTTTTTTTTTTTTTCAAATTTGACCAATCTAAACACTTATTTAGAAATATCTTCTCAACAAACTTTAAATATAAAAGTTGTAGATCTTGATGAGAGCTACAATTTCTATATTGAAAGTTTTTGAGAATACACTTCTAAATAGGTGTTCTGAGGGTCCAAAATTTGGATGGTTAAAAAATAAATATAAAAATTTGACCAACCGTAAAACAAATTTAGAACTGTCTTCTAAAAAAAATCACAACATAAAAATTATAGATGTTGATAAGAGCTCCAACTTTTATGGTGAATTTTTTTTTAAAAAAAACGCTTCTAAATAGATGTTCTGTGGGTCTAAAATTTGGCGGGTTAAAAATAAATATAAAAATAAGGGGGTACAACTGCAAAATAGCTGAGAATACGTGTTTTTCGTTTTGCTTTTCGGTTGGCCCCACCATCTGAATAATCAAAGCGCTGCAACTTTTTGAATTTAACATTTTTTAAAATTTTTTGATTTTAGACCCATTAAAATATCCACTTAGAAATATCTTCTCAAAAAAGATATTTTATTTTATTTTATGTAGATATGTCTATACATATTTTGCTAAATATTATACAAATATTATAGGAATATTCGTAATATTCTGTTAAATATTGTACAAATATTATAAGAATGTTCGTAATATTTTCTGAAAGTCGGTAATATTACCGAAAAGTTGTTCAATTATTGTTAAAAATATTGTCAGAATGTTGATAAACGCAGATAATTATACTATATGTAAAAATTTAGTCAAATATTTTACATACTTCTAGTATATAAAAAATAAAATATTCTATTTTTTATTGATATAAATATATTGACTCATACTAAAATAATGGATATTATTAAATACACAAAATGATCTATACTTAGCCGCGATAGTATGAGAATACAACATGGCCGCAGCAACGCGCGGTAAAAAAAAAAAAGCTTGTATTTTCTAATTCGCAAGTGCATACTTGTCTCATCTACTGTTCGTTACAAAACATGTATATAGATATATTCATGTTCAATATTGATAAGAAGGAACTCAGAATGAGCTGCTGAATTTTCCGTCGGCAATAATGAAAAGTTTCTAAGACTTATGCCTTGTATCAGATATATGTATATAAATGTTTGCACCAGCTAAGGCCTAGCGTTCTCCATGTACTGCTATTTTATCCTTGTCGATCTTTTTCATTATGTAAAGCCTTCTTTTTCATCATCACAACGGCATAAAAAGTCCAGCATCATTGTCTTTTGGAAGATTTTATTCTTGTAACCAGCCCTCACCAATGATCATCAAAATAAACTTCAGATATTTGCTAAAATGTGTGCCTTATAATTAGAAATTGATAAATATGTCCTCAAATTCAAAATGATTTTTTTACACCCTCAACCTTATGAATTGACAAAATTATCCTCATCAACTTAACTGTTATTCTTTTTTAAACAAAAAAAGGGAATAATTTGATCATGTACAGGAATAAAAGGACATAAAGGATTATTTTGAATTAGAATAGCATATTTGGTAATTAAGAATTATGGGAGGGCATAAAAATGCAACAATCCCAATAAACTTCATCATCTGGAGATAAAATAAACCAGATCCTTTGTGGTGCCAAAATTCTCCAAGCCGGACCAAGAACAAGGAGGTGGCTCCTATTAACCACAGTCAACAAAACTATTTACAATTCCATTTATCTATCCTTATTGAAGTTGTGAATATGCATGCATAATTTATGCTGCGAAGTGCACATAATCACCAAAGATTTATGAAAGGAATACAAAAAAGAGACGACGGGTTACTCTAAGTGTACCTACTATGAAGAGGGATAGGCGAAAGGATGAATTGCCAGAACATTTAAAATAACTAGAAGAACTTATAATCAGTTACTGTTTAGATAGTAGCTAAGATTTAAATCATAAATGAATGAATTAAATCATCATAGTGATCTGAAGTTGCACTATAGAACAAATAATCTTAATATACATATGGTACTGTTAGTTTGTACAAGTGAAACAGAAAGCAAACTATAATAGATCAAGTTGTACAGAGATCTTATTAATCTACAATCTAATTATTCAGAGTACAATGTAGATAGACGATGATTGAACAAGATTTCATGAGATTTCATGAAACAAGATGTTGTTGTGGCCTACATAGTTAAGGTGTCAGGAAGGGATGTTGGTGCTCCTACAACTTTACCACCAACATCTGGGAAGTGCTCATGCTCAGGAAGCGACTCGACCTTACCATCAGCATCCACCTTGACCGGATACTTGAGCAGGTGTCCTTTCAGTGGTGTCAATTCCTCAGCCGCGTACTTTGTCCAGTTAAGTTCAGCTCTTTTATTTACATATTGCACACATTCCAAGCTGCTGGGGTCGTTAAAGATATCATGAAGCTCACCAAGATGCTCTGCCCACAGAGATGTCCTGTATCCATATATCTACAGCAGCAGTAAAGGTCATGCCTCAACATTGGTTATTTTTTATTATACATACCATGCAAGTATCTCTGTCACCAATCACCATAACTGGATATATACTTAATAGACAGATGCCTGGTCCTCAAGGAGACAAAATTAAGGCGACAAAGCAAGATAAATACAATTTGCCTGATGTTAAACAGGATCTGAAATTGGACTTTGAACCTTAGAACTGGATTGTCACAAGCTATCAGGGATTAACAACTGGAACCATAAAAGAAGAAGATCACCAAACCAGTATACACCGATCCAGACCAAAAGTGCAAGAATGGGCTGACAACAATGACCAAGTAAACTCAAGCACAAATACACAAGTGGCAAAGATCAAAGAAGCAGCACTGAACCTTCTTTTCCTTTTCAATTTTATAGAACGTGACGAAGTAAAACCAGGAGAATGGAAAGCAAATAAAACGCAGGCAATAAGGTTGAGGATCCCTGTCGATAACGGATAATCTAGTCTCAGATTCATTGAGAAAATATGGTATCTCCATGGTGAAAGCTTTGTTGAATATGAGTTGATATTAAATTCAGAAACAAAAATGTCACTAAAAGGAACATATGCAACTTGCATAAACAACCAACATGCTCCTTGACATTATCAACAGTATTTAAGAAACACCAACCTGGCCATGTGGATGTTTTTTCCTCTCAGCAAAAGTATAATGAGGTTGATATGCACCCATTGCTATTTCAGTGTCTCTTGATCCAGATAATGATCTTTGGTTGATATTAGCAGACCCTATAATAACATACTCATCATCCACTATCATTCCTTTAGCATGAACATAAATCATGAACCGCCGGTGCTTCTGAGCCAAGCCCTGAAATAGCATGCACATAAGTTAAATTCCTGTACTATTCTTGAAAATATCTTGAAAAGGAATATTAAAGCTATGAGGGAGCCAAACATGTGCTTACAAGACTTACAAGCAATCCAACCAAGCCACTAAATATGTTGCAATGATTGCTTAGAGACTAGCTACACCTCTTTTCTCCGGCATCAGGGATTGATAGCCTCGTAAACATTAATGTTAGGTATAATGTTAAATGTGTTTTACAGTTTTACTTACATGAGCGTAGAATAGCTTTACATTGATTGCTTTTTATTGGAGCATATATTTTCATCATGTAAAAAGAGACTTTTTTTTCTGTATCATTTTCAAAAGGATCTTATGACAGTTATAAGTATATTGCTTGCGCTGCAACTTTTATTTCGAAGAAACAAAGATGTGCTACATGATTTTTCCAATCTTAAAATGTACACAATATAGCAAGTAACCGTTTTCGTCTTCAACAATGAATAATAGCATATCTAAAATTATATCTCTACTATGGGCTTATTAGCTCATTGGTTACTTCACAAACAACGCTTTGACAAAAGGTGGCCATCTAAAAGAAAATAGAGACTTACAGCTGCACCCTTGTCTAGTGACTGCTCATCTATCTTTGAATCAGAATGAGGCAATTCCTCCCGGTTACCAAGACAATAAAAATTCAAGTAATCTTGAGGATGTGCATCTTCATAGTTCAATGATTTGAGTTCCTGTGCAACGATTTCGTACATCATTTGCATTGTTTGCCCCTGCAAATTTAACACATGCTATTACTTCTATTAAAAGTAGAAATATTCAAAATCATTTTTCTAAAAAATGATGAGCTCATTGAACACTGCAGTTGACATGAAAGTCTTGCACTGCAATCGCTTAATCTTACTCCTAAAGAATTCAACTGCTTAAGATAGAAATTGTTACTGATGGAGATTAGAATCCATTAACAGGTTTACTTGCTTTAAAATGATAAACTTAAAGCATATCTTTGGCTTGATTGAAAATTACTTGCCACTTGGTGATCATACTCCCATCATTGGCACTGAACTGTAATAAGGGAGGCTATTGGAATTAAATTTGAAACGACTGGACTGGAGAGGAAGAAGAAGACTGGAAGCTATACATTTATGTAAAATTAATTGGACCATCACGCAATTGACATGAAATATCAGTAATCAGGAGGAGGGCAACAAGAAGGAGAAGATCTTCCCAATCAACATTTGCTTTGAAATAACTGTACTGAGGAGGGAGCTGGAGGAGGATGAGGAGGAGCAGCAGCCTTTCCATGAGTTATACAAGTATAAGTGCATAGATGTATGAAGCAACTCAAGGTTGTAAATATCTGTTAAGTACCTTAAACCAATAATAATATTTTAGGTCTAGCTAATAAAGCATAGTTACCTGCCAAAACAGAATCTCCTGAACACTCGCAGCACTTGGAACCCCTTCAGGCCACATTGGAATCACGATGTACACGGCAAAACGTTCCCTAGCTCTGATTTTGCTAGCGATCTTCAAAGCTAATTCCATCGGGACCAAATTATCAGCAGCACCTGTCAATTCCAAGAACACCAAATTTCAGAAGAAATTCCAAGAATACCAAAATTCAGAAGAAACTCCCAGGTGTCGAATAACCTCAACTAATCAACTGTAAGTGCCCTGAAAGTTGAAAGGTTTGTAACTAGCAGATATCTGCCTCCGCACAAAAATAAGACAAACACAGACGTCCCCCGGCAATATGGCCTATTATCCTAAGGGACTGTTTACTTTGGCCGGAAAGTAAAATGTGAAAAAAATGGTAGTGAAAATTGTTGGGAAAGAAATAAAACACTAAGGTTTGAGTTTTCTTGTTTACTTTGAATTGTAAATTGGGATGACATAGATGGTGGAAGAGTTTTATTATTTACTTGGAAATATGAAGAAGAAGTAGAAGTGCGGTGAAAAATTTTTTCACCGCACTTCTACTTCTTCTTCATATTTCCAAGTAAATAATAAAACTCTTCACCATCTATGTCATCCCAATTTACAATTCAAAGTAAACAAGAAACTCAAACCTTAGTGTTTTATTTCTTTCCCAACAATTTTCACTACCATTTTTTTCACATTTTACTTTCCGGCCAAAGTAAACAGTCCCTTAGGATAATAGGCCATATTGCCGGGGACGTCTGTGTTTGTCTTATTTTTGTGCGGAGGCAGATATCTGCTAGTTACAAACCTTTCAACTTTCAGGGCACTTACAGTTGATTAGTTGAGGTTATTCGACACCTGGGAGTTTCTTCTGAATTTTGGTATTCTTGGAATTTCTTCTGAAATTTGGTGTTCTTGGAATTGACAGGTGCTGCTGATAATTTGTCCCGAGGAATTAGCTTTGAATAATCGCTAGCAAAATCAAGCTAGGAACGTTTTGCCGTGTACATCGTGATTCCAATGTGGCCTGAAGGGGTTCCAAGTGCTGCGAGTGTTCAGGAGATTCTGTTTTGGCAGGTAACTATGCTTTATTAGCTAGACCTAAAATTATTATTGGTTTAAGTACTTAACAGATATTTACAACCTTGAGTTGCTTCATACATCTATGCACTTATACTTGTATAACTCATGGAAAGGCTGCTGCTCCTCTCATCCTCCTCCAGCCTCCTCCTCATACAGTTATTTCAAAGCAAATGTTGATTGGGAAGATCTTCTCCTTCTTGTTGCCCTCCTCCTGATTACTGATATTTCATGTCAATTGCTGATGGTCCAATTAATTTACATAAATGTATGCTCCAGTCTTCTTCTTCCTCTCCAGTCCAGTCGTTTCAAATTTAATTCCAATAGCCTCCCTTATTACAGTTCAGTGCCAATGATGGGAGTATGATCACCAAGTGGCAAGTAATTTTCAATCAAGCCAAAGATAGGCTTTAAGTTTATCATTTTAAAGCAAGTAAACCTGTTAATGGATTCTAATCTCCATCAGTAACAATTTCTATCTTAAGCAGTTGAATTCTTTAGGAGTAAGATTAAGCGATTGCAGTGCAAGACTTTCATGTCAACTGCAGTGTTCAATGAGCTCATCATTTTTAAGAAAAATGATTTTGAATATTTCTACTTTTAATAGAAGTAATGCATGTGTTAAATTTGCAGGGGCAAACAATGCAAATGAGTACGAAATCGTGCACAGGAACTCAAATCATTGAACTATGAAGATGCACATCCTCAAGATTACTTGAATTTTTATTGTCTTGGTAACCGGGAGAATTGCTCATTCTGATTCAAAGATAGATGAGCAGTCACTAGACAAGGGTGCAGTGTTAAGTCTCTATTTTCTTTAGATGGCCACCTTTTGTCAAAGCGTTGTTTGTGAAGTAACCAATGAGCTAATAAGCCCATAGTAGATATAATTTTAGATATGCTATTATCATTGTTGAAGACGAAAACGGTTACTTGCTATATTGTGTACTTTTAAGATTGGAAAAATCATGTAGCACATCTTTGTTTCTTCGAAATAAAAGTTGCAGCGCAAGCAATATACTTATAACTGTCATAAGATCCTTTTGAAAATGATACAGAAAAAAAAGTCTCTTTTTACATGATGAAAATATATGCTCCAATAAAAAGCAATCAATGGTAAAGCTTTCTACGCTCATGTAAGTAAAACTGTAAAACACATTTAACATTATACCTAACATTAATGTTTACGAGCTATCAATCCTGATGCCGGAGAAAAGAGGTGTAGCTAGTCTCTAAGCAATCATTGCAACATATTTAGTGGCTTGGTTGATTGCTTGTAAAGTCTTGTAAGCACATGTTTGGCTCCCTCATAGCTAATATTCCTTTTCAAGATATTTTCAAGAATAGTACAGGAATTTAACTTATGTGCATGCTATTTCAGGGCTTGGCTCAGACAACCGGCGGTCATGATTTATGTTCATGCTAAAGGAATGATAGTGGATGATGAGTATGTTATTATAGGGTCTGCTAATATCAACCAAAGATCATTATCTGGATCAAGAGACACTGAAATAGCAATGGGTGCATATCAACCTCATTATACTTTTGCTGAGAGGAAAAAACATCCACATGGCCAGGTTGGTGTTTCTTAAATACTGTTGATAATGTCAAGGAGCATTTTGGTTGTTTATGCAAGTTGCATATGTTCCTTTTAGTGACATTTTTTGTTTCTGAATTTTAATATCAACTCATATTCAACAAAGCTTTCACCATGGAGATACCATATTTTCTCAATGAATCTGAGACTAGATTATCCGTTATCGACAGGGATCCTCACCTATTGCCTGCGTTTATTTTGCTTTCCATTCTCCTGTTTACTTCGTCACATTCTATAAAATTGAAAAGGAAAAGAAGGTTCAGTGCTGCTTCTTTGATCTTTGCCACTTGTGTATTTGTGCTTGAGTTTACTTGGTCATTGTTGTCAGCCATTCTTGCACTTTTGGTCTGGATCGGTATACTGGTTTGGTGATCTCTTCTTTTATGGTTCCAGTTGTTAATCCCTGAAGCTTTGTGACAATCCAGTTCTAAGGTTCAAAGTCCAATTTCAGATCCTGTTTAACGGCAAATTTATTTATCTTGCTTTGTCGCCTTAATTTTGTCTCCTTGAGGACCAGGCATCTGTCTATTAAGATATATCCAGTTATGGTGATTGGTGACAGAGATACTTGCATGGTATGTTAATAAAAAATAACCAATGTTGAGGCATGACCTTTACTGCTGCTGTAGATATATGGATACAGGACATCTCTGTGGGCAGAGCATCTTGGTGAGCTTCATGATATCTTTACGACACCAGCCAGCTTGGAATTGTGTGCAATATGTAAATAAAAGAGCTGAACTTAACTGGACAAAGTACGCGCTGAGGAATGACACCACTGAAAGGACACCTGCTCAAGTATCCGGTCAAGGTGGATGCTGATGGTAAGGTCGAGTCGCTTTCCTGAGCATGAGCACTTCCCAGATGTTTGGTGGTAAAGTTGTAGGAGCACCAACATCCCTTCCTGAACACCTTAACTATGTAGGCCACAACAACATCTTGTTTCATGAAATCTCATGAAATCTTGTTCAATCATCGTCTATCTACATTGTACTCTGAATAATTAGATTGTAGATTAATAAATCTCTGTACAACTTGATCTATTATAGTTTGCTTTCTGTTTCACTTGTACAAACTAACAGTACCTATATGTATATATATAAGATTATTTGTTCTATAGTGCAACTTCAGATCACTATGATGATTTAATTCATTCATTTATGATTTAAATCTTAGCCTATCTAAAATAACAGTAAATGATTATAAGTCTTCTAGTTATTTTAAATGTTCTGGCAATTCATCCTTTCGCCTATCCCTCTTCATAGTAGGTACACTTAGAGTAACCCGTCGTCTCTTTTTTGTATTCCTTCATAAATTCTTGGTGGATTATGTGCACTTCGCAGCATAAATTATGCATGCATATTCACAACTTCAATAAGGATAGATAAATGGAATTGTAATAGTTTTTTTGTTGACTGTGGTTAATAGGAGCCACCTCCTTGTTCTTGGTCCGGCTTGGAGAATTTTGGCACCACAAAGGATCTGGTTTATTTTATCTCCAGATGATGAAGTTTATTGGGATGTTGCATTTTTATGCCTCCCCATAATTCTTAATTACCAAATATGCTATTCTAATTCAAAATAATCCTTTATGTCCTTTTATTCCTGTACATGATCAAATTATTCCTTTTTTTATTTAAAAAAGAATAACAGTTAAGTTGATGAGGATAATTTTTGTCAATTCAATAAGGTGAGGGTGTAAAAAAATCATTTTGAATTTGAGGACATATTTATCAATTTCTACTTATAAGGCACACATTTTAGCAAATATCTGAAGTTATTTTGATGATCATTGGTGAGGGCTGGTTACAAAGAATAAAATCTTCCAAAAGACATGATGCTGGACTTTTATGCCGTTGTGATGATGAAAAAGAAGGCTTTACATTAATGAAAAAGATCGACAAGGATAAAAGGCAGTACATGGAGAACGCTAGGCCTTAGCTGGTGCAAACATTTATATACATATATCTGATACAAGGCATAAGTCTTAGAAACTTTTCATTATTGCCGACGGAAAATTCAGCAGCTCATTCTGAGTTCCTTCTTATCAATATTGAACATGAATATATCTATATACATGTTTTGTAACGAACAGTAGATGAGACAAGTATGCACTTGCGAATTAGAAAATACAAGCTTTTTTTTTTATACCGCGCGTTGCTGCGGCCATATTGTATTCTCATACTATCGCGGCTAAGTATAGATCATTTTGTGTATTTAATAATATCCATTATTCTAGTATGAGTCAATATATTTATATCAATAAAAAATAGAATATTTTATTTTTTATATACTAGAAGTATGTAAAATATTTGACTAAATTTTTACATATAGTAATATATACTGCGTTTTATCAAACATTCTGACAATATTTTAACAATAATTGAACAACTTTTCGGTAATATTACCGACTTTCAGAAAATATTACGAACATTCTTATAATATTTGTACAATATTTAACAGAATATTACGAATATTCCTATAATATTTGTATATATTTAGCAAAATGTATAGACATATCTACATAAAATAAAATAAAATATCTTTTTGAGAAGATATTTCTAAGTGGATATTTAATGGGTCTAAAATCAAAAATTTTAAAAAAATGTTAAATTCAAAAAGTTGCAGCGCTTTGATTATTCAGATGGTGGGGCCAACCGAAAAGCAAAACGAAAAAACACGTATTCTCAGCTATTTTGCAGTTGTACCCCCTTATTTTTTATATTTATTTTTAACCCGCCAATTTTAGACCCACAGAACATCTATTTAGAAGCGTTTTTTTTTAAAAAAAATTCACCATAAAAGTTGGAGCTCTTATCAACATCTATAATTTTTTATGTTGTGATTTTTTTTAGAAGACAGTTCTAAAATTGTTTTTCAGTTGGTCAAATTTTTATATTTTATTTTTTAATCATCCAAATTTGACCCTCAGAACACCTATTTAGAAGTGTATTCTCAAAAAACTTTCAATATAGAAATTGTAGCTCTCATCAAGATCTACAACTTTTATGTTTAAAGTTTGTTGAGAAGATATTCTAATAGGTGTTCAGATTGGTCAAATTTGAAAAAAAAAAAAAAGAGTTACTGTAGATTTTACAGTATCTTCTTTGTCAATTTCCTCTTCCATTTAGTATATCTAATGATCTTTTACAAACGATTCATATTCCAATCCTATCCATGAGGTGTTGGAGGATTATCTTGGAGATAATCGGAAATCTAAAAGCATACATAAGACTTACGCCTAAGGAAGAACAAGATCAAAATTAAGACTTTCTGTAAACATTTCAGCATACCAAATTCAAAATTAGAAATTTCATTTGATAAAAACCAAGGAATTTTTAAAAAATTCTGCTTTTTTTTAGCCTTTTTGTACTAATCGTTTACACCTCTGATGCCTGCAAAAATAGTACCACATAACTTTTTCTATTACTTTGTGTAAGGTGCTATCGATAATATTATTCTTCTATTAAAGTTTAACTAGGATAAGAATTTTAATTATAGTCCAACTATTATAAATTACTGGGAGGTGTTTTTTTTTCGAAAAGAATAATGTATTTTAGAAATAATTCTGCATTATTAAAAATATAAGAAGAAAGAGTTAAAAAAAGAGATACCGGCCTAATAGCAATGGGATATAGCAAATAGTCATTTTTTAGGAGTGAAAGCAGGATAACATACTTACATAATAGCTATCGCCTATCAGACTTTACTTATGCACCCTCAAGTAACTACACAAGAGATCACACATGCTGAACGCACAATCAATACCACACACGTCACGATGGATTATATCTGTAATTTTGATATTTTTTACGGATACGAAAAAAATTATACGGATCATGAGAACGTATGTATGGTGGAGATTGGTTTGTGTGATTTGTTGGGTAGGTTGTTAGGGGTTCGTTGTTTTTTCCATAGCTATAACATTGACTTCATGATGAAGCCTATTTGGCTTTAATATTTTTCTCTCATTCCTTGAATTAGATCGTCACTCCACCATCTTTGGCCTTCATCTACTCACAACAATACCAAGAGCACGTATTTTCACCAGTCTCGACCGTAATTCATTAACCAAGTGTTTTCTCAGCACTTCGGATTTGCTCTTTACTGCCATTCCATATTCACCCCAACTTTGCCAGACTCACCTGATTGCCCCTTCACCGTGTGTCATCTCGAGCTCCCTTCGCCTTCACTGAAAACATCACAAGTTTGTACAGCGAGGACATCTGCAATGCGCAAACTCTGTGAGCCTCTTTCCGCGCCGTGAAGAACTGGGTAGGGTTATGTATGCCTATAACGTGTTTGATTATATGCCACACTGATTGATCACGCTTTTGCATCTCTGCTTTTCTATAGTATGAACGGGCATAGATTAATTTTATGTGTGTATAGTGTGTTTTTTTATTAAATTTTTACGCTTTTTTAGGATCTCCTTTTGCTTGCAGGAGTCCTTTATTCCCTCTTGATGTTATAGGCTGTCATTTCCGCTAATTGTTTCCCTCTAAAAATGTATATTATGAGCATCATTATTCATTTGGTAGTCAAATGTTGGAGAAAATTGGGTAAATATAAGCTTGTCAACTATATTTCTGGAATCTCGTTTCAGATTCGGCTACTATTTGAAAAATAAAAATCATAGAAAAGAAAACTAGTAAAAAGTTGTGTTGAGTACATCCTTCATCGCATATGATGGGCTATCGCAATTATAACCTCTGCAACTCCAGGAGTAACAATTTTAACATCTCCTTTTTATCGTCAAACCCAAGAACTGCATGGATGTGGACCCAGAAAGATCCTGGTAAAATGGAAAAAAGGTGGAAGGTAGGATTTTGTGAGGATTAAATAAGAGTTGATCGGGAAGTAACCAATGTAATCCTTTCTTTTTTATTTTAAGTATAAAGGTGGAATAGAAATGTAATAAATATTTTAATATTTATGTCTTGTTTACTAGAGATGTAGTAGGATGGAAGCAATTTAGAAGAGCTATTTGAATTGTACCACAGTTCAAAAAATAATATTCATTTAATAAATATATTCATATGTATCATTCTTTTATTATATTTAATACTCATAATCAATAAAGTAATATTTATTTCATTTATTAATAATTTTTTAAAGAAAATTTTATTAATAGTAATTTATTAAAAATTATTAGAAAATTCATAATTAATAAATTCATTCTGTTTTTAGTCTATTAATAATTTATAAAAATAAAACTCATATAACATTTGTTATAGTAATTATATTGTTATAAATTTTGTACTAATAATAATATATTAATATTTAAATCATATTAAAAAGATAATTATTATTAAACATTAATGATAATCACTTTTCTCCCACTTTTTAGGTAAGGAAGTGGAGAAAGTAAAAAGTATATAAAGAATGGAAAGTGAAAGGAAGTGAGAAAGTCATTTTTCTTTTTTCTTTTAAAAGTAAATAAAAAACTGACTTTTTTCCGTTCTCATTTCTTAATTTTCTATTTTTCTGTCTAAGCAGATAAACCCTAAAGTGCATGCTAAATTTGTTATATCCAGTATCATAAGTAAGTTGAGACATCTTGTACTATCAAGAAAACAAAATTTTATCATACTAGAGTTTGCACATTTGCGTTCAAAATGTCGTCCTTCACAAACAATGACCAAGATATATAGATAAGACCATCACCATGTATGTATGTCACACTAAATGACAGCACTACTAACTAATTAAAATAAAATTCAAATTTTACGTTCATATATTGTATATAGGAATACAACAGCACATATTACCAATGCAAACTAAAACCTTTAGGAATAACTAACAACTAGTCTTAGATAACACACTTCCGCCAATTTGCTAAGAAGTAACCGAGCATCCGCTACTTTCTGAACAAGGATATTGCATAAAATGTTTAAGGTGTGTTTGCTCCATTGGTCTGGGTGCCCGGAATGGGAACGATTTCCAACCTCATGTTAGTTTCATAGGATTGGAATGATCATTCCCATTCTCGGGAATGGGAATCCTATGTGAAAGGATTGAAATCCACCTCATATTTCGGTTTCACTTTCATTCCCCTTCTTCATGCTCATCAACTCAGTGGTTATAATATTTTTATCCTTTGTTTATTATAATTATTATTATTATGTATTACTAATAATAATTATAGTACTAATTAAGTAATAGTCAATAATAATCATTAATCAATATCATAACTATAAGTATAATTGTTAATTATTTACTATTATTTTAATTATACAAGAAACTTAATGATTATTATAACTATAATTGTTGTATTTGTAATAATACTATTTATTAGAATAATGATAACAACTAATATTAATTAATCGAATTAACATAATTACCGCAACTATTATAATTATATAGTTAACCATAATTATAAAATTATGAATATTATAAAAATAATAGTAGCAATTAATAATGATATAGTATTATCAGTGAAAGGAATATTTTGGGCATTTTGCCTTTTTATGCCCTCCTCTTAAATGGATTTAGCATTTTTGTGCCTTCCTAATTCGAATTAGTGTTTTATGCCCCTTAATTGTGTGCAATGACGAAATTGCCCTCATCCTTTTTTAAAAAAATAATCCAACTTTTTCTCTCTTTCTCTCTCTTTTATCTCCCGCCAATCTTTTTATCTTTCTCTCACCTTTCTCTCTCTTTCTCCCTCCGGCACTCTCTATCGCTCTCTCTTTTTCTCACCTCTCTCTCTCTCAAGCTCTCTCTTTCTTGCTCTCCAGCTCTCTCTATCGCCCTTGCCGTGGAAGCAATGTTGGTGGCGGCGGCGCTCGTCGTACTATTTCTAAAGCTTCCGGTGATGATTTTATTCGTGTTTCATTTTCTATTCATCTGGTTTCTCAGATTTTATATTCATCTTATTTCATCGATCATCTATTTGTTGTAGAGTATTGTGATGTCGGTGTAGCATGCAACAGGAGCATAGCATAATGAGAGCCGGAGGAGGAGCTGCTGATGGACTCGGAGGTTGACTCGGAGCATAGCAGAATTGTGATGTCGGTTTAATTAAGCCATTGATTTTGCATATTGAAGTCAGTTTTTGTTTGTTATTGTTTATTGATTGATTTTAGGATGGTGATTTCTGTTGATTTTTTTGGGGACATTTTAGGATGGTGATTTATGTTGATTTTTTTCGGGACACCGGTACAACTTTGAGAAGAATTTGTTGAAGTGTGGGTGGTCTCCAGATGGAAGCAAAGTTGCTGCTGGTTGGTCTTATTGGATGGTGTACATTTGGGATGTTGCTGTAATGGAGATCCACTATTTTGCTTTTGTGTGTGTGATGTAATTAATTCGGGTTCCATTTGTAGGGTTTTCGACAAATTTAATGGTAAATGTAATTAATAGTTGGACAGTAAGTTTAATTGTTGCATATGTTACATGTAGTGGTTATTAATTAATTATTCCAACGTCCTTTTGTCTGTTCCTATATATTTCTAGGTGTTCCTATATGTTCTACGTATTCCTAGATATTTATAAGTGTTTCTATGTATTCGCAAAGGTTTATATATGTTCCTATGTATACATTCGAGCACATAGGAACACCTGCGAATACATAGGAATACCTACAAACACATAGGAACACCAACGAACACATAGAAACATCTACTAACACATACAAACACATATAAATACATAAAAATACATACGAACACATACAAACACCTACAAACACCTATGAACACATACAAACACCTACAAACACATAAAACACCTATGAACATATAAGAACACCTACGAAGACATACAACACTTACGAATACCTACAAACACCTACGAACACATACAAACACCAATGAACATATTACGAACACCTACAAATACATACGAACATCTGCTAACACCAACAAATATAAACAAACACGTAGGAACACCTACGAACACATACGAATACCTACCAACACCTACCAACATCTACTAACACCTACAAATATATACGAACACGTAAGAACACCTATGAACACATAGGAACACCTACCTCCACCTACGAATACATAGGAACACCTATGAACACATACGAACATCCACAAATACGAACACATATGAACATATAGTAACATCTACGAACACATAGAAACACCTGCTCGGACTAAGTAATGAATAGATAAACATGTTATGTGTAAGATATGGAAAAAAAAATAGAAAGAAAAAACAAAAATTTCCATATTGCAAAGTGGACCTGGTTAGCAGCCACCATATGCCTCTCATGAACCACGACTATCGAGAGCACATTGCTATTTTAAACTCTTCGACATTCCAAATTTACAATTCTACAATACTCCAAAAAGTATTCTTCACTTCCCTCCTCCGCTATGACAGCGACATGGTACAGATTACTAACAAACACACGAAACCATAAGATAAAAACGAAACCTCACAATATGTACTGTTGGATTATGCATCATCATCGTCATCATCATGATGATAGCTTGAGCTCCTTGTCGATTGCCTCGCCGACAGCGGCCAAGTCCTCCCCGAGGAAGATATCCCACTCAGCATCCCACCTGACGAAGAACTCTGTATCCTCCATATACTTCACCTGGTGAACAGCCCCTCCGCCCCCCCCCTGGTAGTGTAGAGCTAATCTCCCATCCCCAGCTCGAATTTCTCCTTGTCCAGACTCCACATGATCTTTGTCCCTTCAGTACCACGATATCGTGCTCGAGGATCTTGATCCTCAGCTCCGACGAGGTGGACATACCGCCAACGGCGAGGACGTTACAGTTGTCAATGGATCGGGTGTTCACAGCGTCGGCGACAGAGGTACAGGTGGCGGCGTAAACATGAGGGAATTCATTGGCAAATATCGAGACACCGACGCGGTGCCGCAAGGAGAGAGAAAGAGATTGGCAGGAGATATAAGAGAGAGAAGTTTTTTTTTTTTTTTTTTAATAAAAAAGACGAGAGCAATTTGTCATTGCATACGGTTAACGGGCATAAAAGCACCAAATCCAATTAGGAGGGCACAAAAACGCTTAATCCAATTAAGGGGCATAAAAAAGCAAAATGCCCTAATACTATCCATATTAAACAATACAAGTTACTTTCATTTGATTCCTCATTTAACCAAATAACTACCAAGATTAAAACATTCTGATCCCGATTTCGATTCTGATTCCTAAGGAATACCATTTTGATTCTGATTCCCATAATGTATTCCAACTATGTATTTTGACCAAGAAAAATAAGAAGCAATTGGTGCAACAAATTTGTTTAAAGAAAAAGAAATCGCTGTACCTGCGTTTTTGTATGATGGCCAACCATAGGAAGAACCAAGAAAGTATTGATTCTCAATATATATGAAATGCTGCGCAGATCTGATTGCTTTGACATATGCTGTATGAATGCTTTTATCCACGACCAGATTCTTTCCGCAAGCAAGATTCTGCAGTGGTTTATTAAGAGATATAAATAGAGAACTCAGACAGAAAATATATGACATACAACAATCAATGATCATGACGTGTGATCAATTTATTGGATGGGGATGTGATCTGATCAAGATCCCCCCATATTGTAGATCGTCTAATATATAGCAGCAGCAACAAGAAGACCATCATACCAAGTGGGTCAATTTACGAAAATCACCAAACATGCCATTTTCTAAGGGAATAAAGGTAGTAATAAGCAGATAGTAATTAGATTAGTAAAGAAAAATATAAAGTGTTACCAATTTCTCAGCTTCATGAATATCTTTGGGAAATCCTTTGACTGATCCAGAATCAATAGATCTGAAAACCTGAAAATCTATAGTGTTAAATTGGATCGTGATAATAGATTCCACAGACTGAAATAGACGCTTTTCTCCACCTGAACATGCCAGGTTTGAGGGTCTTCTTCTTTTGTTACCCATAACCTGTGATCATCAGGTGGAAGTGTAGCCGAAGGACTGAGAATCCATGAGATACGTTCTAGCTTTAATAGTGCATCATCTCTCCAGTGAGACGCTTTCTTGAAACGCCGTCCAAACCTCCGCCACTTTGTTGCCTTCTTCCAACGCTGCTCAAAATTTGTGAGGACATCATATGCAGCAGGACCGTCGATTTTACAGTGCAGATCATGCCATGGTTGTCTTGGGCCTTTAGTTGCTGTCTACATATGACCACAGATAGAGATTTACAATAAATGCAAATGTTGACTTCTATCACTTCATTATTTGCACTTAAAACGAGCATGAAAAAAAAAAAGAATCGTCATAAAACACTTGAAATGCTTTGAAAAATGAAAGCTTTTGATAAAATCCCATCAACCAAAATAAAAGACCAAGTAAGCCTTAAAATAAGGACCCACATGCGGAATCCTAACCATGCACCAAAACAGAATGACCTAAAATTTTCCTTCGTTTCACTCTCCGAAGTGGCGTGGCACAAAGCCAAATTTTTAAAGTACATGCTCAATATGCCTCAATCTAAGACCACTGGTGTAGCGTCCAATTGTCAAGAAATAATTATAAAATATTGTGGACGCTCGTACTAAAACCAAATCTACGGATCTTAAGATACACCCACATACCAGAAAGCCCTACGTCATTTCAAAACGGCATATTACATATAGAAGAACCTTAGCAGACTGATGTCTTATAAAGTTGAAAACAACAGCTATGTTGAAAAAATGCGAAGTCACTATGTTCCAATTTCTGGTTTTGCACCGACCATCCACTGGACCATGGAGTAAACAGTCACTGCCTGACGTTGCCCAGGGGACCAGCGGCCCCCACAAGATACATTCACACACCAACTAAGAATTAATCCTCTACTTGCATAATCTTCTTGCAATATTCACACACAAGGTAAGATTTAATCCTCCATTTATATACCCATCTTGCAATTTTCAGACGCAATACTCCCTCTATGATCTAGCAGAATAAATCAACTAACTGGACCAGTAAGAGTGTGTGATGTTCTCATGAAATAGGATATACTCACAGCAAATGTCGGATTGTGAAAGTCATCTTTATATATTGTTTCAAGATCAGAGAATAGTCTATGCTGTGGTGTATCATATCGACCATCACAAAGATCAAGGCCCCCTATGAAAGCAGCAATCTTTCGGTAATTTCCTTTAGCTTGTGAATCCACTATTACACATTTTTGATGGTGCGTATAAAGAGTCCCAACAACCTGGATGAATAAACAAACTTTAGTTCAATATTAAAAAAAAAAAAAAAAACTCATAGGCTAACCAATAAACTCAACTTGGTCTCCATTTGTCCTCTTTCATATCAATTAATTAAATACTAGTATTGTCTATCGAATTATTCAAGTCTGAGAAAAACAAAAATGTCATACGAAAGCCTGCCTGTTGTTTGAAATAGCTGAGCTTAGTGCTAGCATAACGAGGTGATAGCACACAAATGACGGATGAGTGCTTGAAGAATTTCCTAGTTTCCTCATCATGGGTTGCCATCACACCTCCCTGTGCAACACAGATAGAAACAAATGAGTACCATAATGCCAAAGCATGCTATCTACCACATCTGACTTGGTTCGGTAGATTATATGAGTTACTGACAAAAGCAGCGGATTTTTCTGATGGTTCTTTAGACTTTGACAAAAGGGATGCTGGAAGAGAGAAAGAAAGAACAACAAAATAGCATACAGTACTCAGTTCAGTGCTGGCAATTTCAATGATATGCTGTTATACATCTATAAGTCCACAAGGGTAAATCGAGTATCCACAACTTAATTGTCCCGAGCTTTCACCCGCACTTGATGCATCTTGTTTCTATTCCAAATTGTTCATTCAAGAAAAGAGTATCACTAATCAAGAAATGTCATTGGCTTGTTGCTTGGTGTATATCAAGAAATGTCATTCGCTAGTAATATTGCTTTGTGTTTCTAGAGCAGCACATGTATTCTTGGATATATATTGGCAAACTTTCACTCTTGGTCTTCACTAAACATCTAATCTATGGATCAATCTATTAAATTTAGAGTTTTAATTTTACGTGCAGATCATAATAAGAAGTCACACTGGTGAAGGTACGGAAGCATCTCAAGTTTTTCTACCACATTCTATGTAAAACAATGATATGTAATTTAATTGGCGCCCCAAGTCTATACATAGGTAAGTTGAACAATGTGGGCTACCCTCAACTACGGCTATGTACTCAATATTCAACATGAACTTTACAACCCACAAAGTCTTATTTCATTTTAGAGATTACATGCTATCGATTCAGGCTTCTATCTTTGCTTTCTCTCTACCTCAATATGACAGATACTTATCCGAGGATGTGAGATCAGGGTGTTTCAGTGCTTCTAATACAAGAGTTAGCTCCGCCTTCGATTCCTACCTCTCCCCTTCTGAAGGGAAGAAGGGGAATTTATCCTCACTCTGCAGTCTGTGGTAGAGTGAAACTGAGCTTCTGGGCAGACCACACGCTGAACTTCCTCGGTTGGTGGAACTTGGGATGGTGCCATCCAAAGTTTTACTTGTTCATATAGGTTCAAAAAGTGGCCTCATCACAGGTTGGGTTCCCCTTTATTAATCTCGACGTATACTTGTTACCTAATGTTTCATGAGATTTAACCATTTGGGATCACTTCTAGAGCCCTTTCATCCTCTCCAAATATCGAATGATTTTCCCCCAAAAAAAAAAAAAAAAAGGAAAAAGTGTGGTTTCAATCTATCAAATTTTGTTCTCTTTGTTATTTGCTAAACACCATTCTTTTACTATTCAACAAACGACCAAAATGAACTAGCAAAATGAGCCGCTGTAACTGGTGACAGTATGGGTTATCAGGCCAAGTGCTTGCTGCGCCAACCTGGCTAGCCCACGGTAATACATACGCAGAAGAAGACCATTAACATTCCAAGATTGCAGGGAAAAAATAGGTGGGAACAGCTATGTCTAGACAACTTATCCCTAGAGTGTCAGCTGCAACTCGCAATCAATACTACGTCTTCTATTTCACTTCTAGTTCTAAAAGTAGAATATTAGACCTCTGAAGATACTAAAAGAACAAGCTCACAAATTGATGCTCTAGCATCAAGCATCGGTTGGATTGCGCAAGTAGTACAAATATCATATTGTTCGTTGTATCTCTACTTGGCCTACTTGTAGCCTTGCAACCCTGAAGCATCTCTGTGTGGCATGACCTGGTAAAGATACGTTCCAACAGAAATAAAGAAACTATATAGTTTGTCAATCCTGCCGATAGGATTGGCAATTACGATACTTGATTGTGCCAAACTACATTCACCAATATGTTTTACATGAGTTACTATCCTGTCATGCAACTTGGTGAATTATATGAACTATCTTTCATCAAAGGTCTTAGGCCTCACAGTTAGTGTTTTTCTCTGAGAAAACCAAAACACCTATTCTTCACAATTGCTCCACCACAAACCTTTTCTTCCTAACAAATGATCAACAGTAATTCCATTCAAACATTAAACCTTAGTGATAACATCCCATACCGTCTTGATCAATAACTTATCATGAGAAGTTTTGTCATCCCAAACAAGCATGCAAACCCTGACGCCTTCCTGGGTTTTGTACCTCAACAAATCTCCAAGTGTGTGGACATTGGGGGGCATTTCGAGCGTGGACTCTCTCACCAGCCGTACCCTGGTGAAAATTGACCATCCAACAACGTAAACAAGATGATGCGCTCCAAGAATTGCATGGCAAATATCTTCCCAACACCTAGCAGGCACATAAACATTCCCATTATCCAATTCTATACTTGGTAAATCCCCTTCTTTGATATGTGCATCTTGATATAAAGTTACCATTCCACCCTTTCTAAGAGGGAAATAAGTTTGTGGAACCCCTGTCTTTTTGGGATTTCCTGCAATTCCGTCAACATTAACGGCGTCTTTATCGACCGGCGTGAACTGCAGTGAAACGAGGAGAGCCGTCTCGGGTTTGGGCGGCTTCCCATTTGCGCCAAGAACTTGGAGCCACTCGTTGGAGACCTCCTCGCCTGCGGCGAGGCGTGCCGCGGAGACGGTGGCGGTGCCGATGTGCTGTGCGCCGAAGATATCGTCGTCCTTAACGTGGAATTCGACGCGGTGCACGCGATGTGCGACGGGGATCCTGAAACGCTCTTCGTAGATAGGGTCCTGCGCGTTGGGAATGACACGTGTCCGGGCGATGACGGCGCCGGCGAGGGAGACGGTGACGTATGGGTCGGAGGTGATGATCTTAGGAGTGCCGCGATGGCTGGGTCGATCGCCGCTCCCGCAGCGGACGGCGTCGGCGATGGCGGAGAGCGGAGGGCGGCAGACGCCGAAGCAGCGGCGGAGGTGCTCGGTGACCATGTCCATGTTAGGTAACCGGCGAGCTTCGCGGATCGTGATATCAAGGTCACCATGGAGCCAGACCAGCTTATCCTCAGGATGTGCGCTAGCAGTGGCCGCGGACTCCACGGCCGCTTGATGTTGATCGTGGCTTCGCCGTGGTGAGTGCCTAGGAGCCATTTAAGAAGTATATTAGTACTTACAACATCTATCTACAGATCGAACAATGAGTGTTGGTGGCGGCGCTGCCGAGGGAATGAAATTTGGAAGTATTTGAACGATGGTGGCGAGGAGTAGAAGTAATACTAAAACAGGAACGTGAGATATGTCAATATTATAGATTATTGTTCACCTGTCGTTTGAAGACGTGGAGGCAGCTAATTAAATGAAGGGGTTATGTTTTGACTTTGCGTGGCCGCCGGCGTACACCACCTGCTCAAATGGTATTTGAAGTGTGAAATAATTGTGCGATTCGTGGAGCTTGGGAATTGGAAAGATACGCTGTTAAAATGTCTAGACGTATGTTATTAAGCTGTATCATTATAAGTTGAGAAACTTCTGGAGTCATAATAATTTTTTGTTGTTCAAAATATTGTTTTTTTATTTTATTTTTTGTAACTGAAATTTTAGTGTTATTATTCTTTAATAAAAAGAATATGTTATTATATCATTAAGTATTAGATATTAATGGTGCTGGAATTATTATATTGGGTCCCCATCTTTTCAAAGATATCTTCCCAATTGCAAATCTTGTTTACGAACGAGAGATTTGCAGTGCATAACAAGGAAGAGGATTTGGACGGATGTTGAGGTTGAAGCGAGTGGTTGAATTCGCTTTGGTGATTAGTTTGTAATAAACAAAAAATATGATTGCTTTTGGTGAGAGAGAGAGAGAGAGAGAGAGAGAGAGAGAGAGAGTTATGGACTTGTGCCATGTGGTGTAGAAAGCTCCACCAATGACATTCCATCCGGTTGGTGAAGTATCTTCTACTCTTCGTACAACTCCTTTTCCAATTACTTTTCCTAGCTTCTGTAGCGGATAAAGATTCCATTTACCATATTTACAAGCTTAGACATAATTTTATATCAACCGCTAATTTTTATCATTTTTTTAATAATTATTTATTTTTAATAATTATTAAAATAAGTTAAAATATAAATTACATTCTTGATCCTTAGGAGATTTGATCAACACTAAATCACATCGATTTTTTTTGAACTTCTATAATGCTTCCCACACGAAGTTGAGGCAGCAGCTGAAAAAGTGTGCCCTCAGCGCTGGCAGACAAATGCGCCTGCACAGTCCGACCAAAACTAATTATTTGAAGGACCCCTCCGAACGATAGAAAATCATTTCCACAAAAAAAAAAAAAATAAATAAATTTTAAAAAATAAATTAGATAATTAAGCGAACAAAAAATCTATTGTATAAGGTCTTAACAATGTCGAACTGCGAGCACGAACTCTCATTCTTTCTGCCGTCAATTCACATTAAAAAAAAATTATGGATAATACTATATCAGCCCCCGCTTTTAAAAATTTACCGGATCAGCATCTGAAAACGCGTTTTCAGGGACTGATCCGACTTTTTTAAAAAAATGGGGCTGATATGAAATTATCCCAAAAAATTAAGTATATCCCCTTAAAATAAGCAAATAGTACAATCAGAGTTTATGCTAAATCAAAGCTTAAACCTGCGCTAAGATAGTATCAGAACTTCTCTGCAGAAGTTGCTGGTACAGTTCTTTCCGCTCCAATTTTCCTTTTTTTTTTATAACAACATATCAGCCCATACCTTTTAAAGTCGATACAAATTAACTTTTTTTTTTTAAAAAAAATTTCAAATACTATTTTAACTTTTGCTTTTCTACTAACATCACAGCATATAGAGCTGCCATATGAGCAGAAAATAAAAACTAAAAAATAAAAGAGACTGATTCAAGAATCAATTCTACGAGCAGAGAACAAAAAACTAAAAAAAAATAAGAGAGGCTGATTTATGAGAATCAATTCCATGATATGTACAAATCTTTTTTTTTTTCTTTAACTTCGAAAAATTTTCTATAAATTGTGAGCATAGTAGAAATTGCAAATTAGTCCATAATTTTCAATGATTTTGCAAATCACCTACTAATTTCAAATTCATTACAAATCATCTCATGTCTCAATTAGGAGTATTTTTATACTATACTAGCTTTGAACCCGTACATGTATGGTTATTAGTCGCCAATATGTGATACTATTAAAAACTTCTTTTATTTTAATATATAAATTAATAAATATTTTTATTAAAATATTACAATTTGTTTGTCATATTATTAGAGCAAAATAATTAATATATGTTATATATAAAATAATAAAGTTATTTGAGTGACGTAAAATGGTGGTGATATTCAGTTTTATATATATATATATATATATATTGTTTATTTTAGAATATGGATAGATTTTTTTAAATTATTATAAAATATGCACTATTATTATTTTTATATTAATAGTTACATATATGTATAGATAAAAATTTTATAAGTAATTGTTATTTAATAAATTTTATATTTTATTTTAATCTATTTTAGATATTTTATATTCTTCAAATTAATTAGACACAACACACTGAAAGTTATTAAGATGCCACATGTTTGAACACTTGACCAGCCAATTTGACATATTCTAAATATTTATAAATTTTTTAATATATATATATATATATATATATATATATATATATATATATATATATAATTATTCGAAAGCTTATTTTATATTTTGATCACCCATTTGTATATATTGTATATAATAATATATAGATTATTAAGAATTTGATAATGACCTTTAAAATTTTTCATTACATACCAATTGGATCATCTATTTTTATATATTGTATATAATTATATATAGATTATTAAAAATTTAATAATTGCCTTTCAAATTCTTCTAAATTATTATAATTTATCTTTAATATATAAACTAAAATATTTTTAAATTATTTTTTATTTTTGTATTTAATAACTTTATTAATACATTAAATATGCATTGAAATCAAACTCTCATTAAATATGTAATTAATTATATATTTATTATATTTAACTGATACATGTCAATGGTAAGATAATAGAGACGCCATATGGCATATTGTGAGTTATAAGAAGCGCCACATGGCGCTCAACTACTGTGATACCGAGTTATATATATATATATATATTAATATATATATATATATATATATATATATATATATATATATATATATATATATATATATATATATATTTAAATATTTTTTTTTTAAAAGTAACTATAAAAAATAGATTTTGATGTCATCTACTACTTGTATTTATAAATTTTTAAAAATATTTATAAATAAATGTTATGAGACTTCGAAGTTATAACAAATTTAATAATTAATCAAATAATCTCACTAAACTTTGTATTTAAAACTTTTGTATTTAAATATGATCTATTTTTAATGTGATCTACAATTTTGTATTTAAAATTGAGTAATGCTAGTGTACCCCAAAATTTTACCAAAAAATTCACACATGTATGTGGTAAGTGTAGGATTGGTGTTTAGTAGTGTTTGGTGTTCAAACCTAGTAATAGGGGGGGGATGATTTTGTGAGAGTTGTGTGTGTTGGGAGATTTGTGGGGAGATTGGTGGGGGTAGTAAGCTTTATTCTTTAAAATTTTATCAAAAATACTTCTTAGGACATAAAACAGATTGTAAATAATTGTTAACTGGCCAACAAATGCATGGGCATACATGTAAGTTTCCCCAAACATTTACCTTTATGTAAAGCACCCATTTTAAAATTTGACGCCAATATCAAAGCAGATGATTTCCTTTGACCTAGTTTATATACACTGCAAAGATAACAAAGGAAAACAACTGGCAACAATTCTAGGATCAATTAAAGATATGTATTTAACTTAATTTAATACAATTATCTAAAAAAAAACAAAAAATACAATCTAAACAAGGGTCCTGAGAATCATCATTGAAGTTGACAAGCTGAAAGAGAACAAAATACCACTGACAAGTATTTTACTATAAGGTCATGACACCACTTCTCAGATTTTAAGAAACAAATAATTTCAGAGATGAATACTATGAAATATAAGTAATATATACTTAACAGTGCTAACTCCTCCATTAACAGATTACAATGATCATGAACCAAGAACATAAAGCACAAATTCTCCGAACCTCACTAACAGAACGGTTTAACGGAAAGACAGCAAGTCCCATGGCAAATATAGTTGAATCTTTACGGCTTATGCTCAGTGTCGCGAAGGTCTATCCATAACAGAATGTCTTATCTAGTTTCGTTCAGTCGCGTGCAACATTGCATACTGCAATTAGGAAATCTGTAAAAATCAATCATGAAATGGAATGTAAAGACTACAAATCAGTATTACTACCAAACCGACAATAATCTGAAGAATATCTTTTTTAAAAAACAGGCAAGGGAGCTGGGATTGAGCCGATCCCTTTGCATCCATAACCGGTGGTGCTTTAACCACCCCTTGGACCAGTTTTTTGCTCATTCCAGGAAACAACTAACCATCTATAAAGTGGAATAGTCTAACTACCCAATTCGTAATCAAGATGGCATCACCTTTTGATTCTGAAATTCAAACGTGAATAAGACGGTAGCAAATAAATTCTTTTTATTTCAACAATTCTAATTAGAAAATAAATCAAGCTGGTTAGCATATATTCCAGTAAGCCTTTACTGTTGAGGTGGTCCTTCACGGCGCCAAAGGCAAGCAGTTCCCTGGAAAGCAAGTTTAGAGCACTTTACTCTGCATGTTAGCTCCCTTTGATATCTCACATAAGCTTTTCAGAACAGTTCTACTCGAACCCCAAATTCCATATCATTAATTCAATAATAATCACCTGAATTTACTAAGGACATTTGTATGCTCAAAGCTTGATATGCCATATGATGTACACGCACACTTTTGACCCTAAAGTTCTAGTTTAATAAGAATACTAAGAAATTGAATGATGCATAATAAGTTCTACAAGTACGAAGATGGTACATTCGTTCTCTGAAATCATGAAATCAAAATTGGAAGTATGAAGTTCATCAATCAAGAAGTAAACTTCCAAATATAACGTTAATTATGCAGCAAGCATGCTATAGAGTACCGTCTCGACTTTAAGACAGGAACCTGTAACTAACATTATTTAAGAGATACGCATCGCTGAATAACAGCACTTGAGATGTCCAAAAGTTAGACATCTAAGCACTGTAGATTAATTTTGAGGAAGCAGATGAGGACTGTTAAACACATCATATGCATTCTAGGACTCACAATAATCATGGACACTATGCATAAAACATATAACAATAACTTAAAAGTACTGCAGAACTGAAGTATGCTTGGGAAATATATAGATAGCCAAGAGGATCAGAACTCCTTTACTCACTGACTGAAACATCCATAACAAAAATTATATAGGACAATTAATTTGTATTATTTAGTTATTTACCATTATGCTTAATGTGTACCCCAACTAGTTAAATATCTTGTATAGTCTATATCGACACCCACGAAGATATCCGGTTTCCTTCAGTCGCTGATTGAAACATATACAGCAAGACATTACACAGACAGTCATTTTAAGTAAAGTGGTTATGCACAATTCTTCCCATCTATCCTCACACAAATTAAAAATTTTATAAGGTTAACAGGTTGCACATGTTGCTCACCTCAATAAGTCTAGTTTCTGCACCATCCATGGCTTAGTTTGAGAATATTTGAACACATCCATACTTCTGCTTTTTTATTATTGCAGCAGCACATCAAAGACACGGAGCATCTCCAGGAATGAAGACAATCAAACATATCCACCTTTGTATGATTTCCACGTAATAGGAACACTGATAAAGATTCTCTCATAAAAATATGAACACTAATAAAGAAATAAAAAGAAATACGAACATAAAGAATAAACTAGTTAAATGAAGTTCTTTATTTCTATTCTTTTCAGTGGAAATATGTGCAACAATCATGAAAACAAATCTCTAGATGATGTTTCCCAATCACGTCAAACATGCAAACTACTAACTTCTATGGCTAAACGTACAACGTCAACTCCAAAATATTAAGAAAAAGACATTCAGAACAAGCACATTAGAGGCTAAACATATGAACAGTAGCACTCACAGAATTTGAAAAGGGCATATAGTTTACTAAATCCACCTGCAAAGCTTCACAGCATGTCAACCAAATTCTCTCTCTCATGGCTGCTGATGGATGAGCAATGGGACAGCGTACAACGATAACACCACAAGCACAAATAAAGAAGAAACATTTCCAAAACCGAAAGATGTAATTTATCGTCAACTTTGTAATAGTAACTGTTCACATACTTACAAGGAGGTAACATCTTTAACATCAAGGTAATTTCATCAGCTACATACTTATTTATCTTGTACACGTATACAAGCCCTGTCTATACCATCGATGTTGTTTCAGTTTAGAACATCGGGAACATGTTCTCATCGTCCTGCTCCCCATCAATATAATTAAAGCCAATATCGCCCTTGTACCGAAAATTCGGGCTCACATAGCACTTCATCTCATGAAACAGGTTCAGATTGTCTACCAGCTTGTGAAACACATTGCACCCACAACACTGTATCCACAATACAAATTCATGCATAAATAAACCAAAGGAAAATGCGAATTCAAACTAAATTCAAAACAACCAATACCTGGACGAAGACGGTGCCATCGGTATAGGCATGGGGATTGATAGCTCGCGTAGTGCGTTGGCCGCAGACATTGCAAGTAAATGCTACACGCATGCGTCTACGTGGAGATTTTGTAAACAACGACCAGGGAAAGGTAGATACGGCCGGGGAAGCATCGGGATTGTTAACGCTTTGAGCGGGTGCGGATGGGCCTTCCATGCCAGAGCCGGTAGTCCATCCGGTACCCGCAGCCGCGCTAAGCACTAAGCCCATCGCTGCGTCCTGATTGAAGAGAACATCAATCACTGAAGAACTAAACCAACTAAGCGAGAAATTTGAATAAAGAGATAGCTTAAATTACCTTCGAGAGAGGAGAAAGAGGGACGAGTTGGGTTGCCTCAGGATTGGAGTGGAGATCGGTTCTGTCATCTTTACCTGATTAGCAGACAGAGAATTAGATAGAATGATATAAGAATTCGATTAAATGATTAAATATAACGAGGAGTACCCTTGGAGAAGATTGTCAGGAGATTGGGGCGTTGGGGAAGAGATCGAGGCGAGAAGATCGAGATCGGAGACGATGAAGATGAGGATGATGGGATCGCCGCTGACGCTGCGATCGATTCCATGATTGAGCTGACTGAGAAGCGATTCTGAGACAATTGCTAACCTTTTCCCTTTTTTTTATATTTTTTGTGTTATTTTTACCGTTTGCGGATTGAACCGGGAAGTGGGAAGCTGGAGAAAAAATATCTTCCCTTTTTAGGCATACTAAACTGGCCGAGAACCACGAAAAGAAAACATAAAAGAAAAAAATTTCAGGAAGTTAGTTACTGAAATCAGCGACCAATAATATTATATTTTCTATTTTACAAAACTTATAAAATTTAACCGTATAATAATTACGTTTTATGTCATTAGTGTTATAATTCATTACTAGAAATGCTAACTTATTCAAAATATTTTATATTCGATATTATTCTACTTTTCAATATTTGAAGTATTATATAGTAATGTGAAGATAATCCAACTTTTAACAATTTATACATAATTTTACTGGGAGTTGAATTGAAATGATTTTATATTTTAACAGTTTTGTCATTTGTCCTAATAATCTCCTATCCCGCTGTTGGAACTTTTCTTAGCAATAACACTTTTTTTTAATTTATTTAATAATCACCTTCAAAGATAACCAAAATTTTTAGCTTTCTTTAATAATTAATAAATATATAACCAAATGGATGTTTCAATATTAATAGCCTTTTAAAATTTTCTAAAAAGGGTCAAACTTTGGGCTGGGCCTTCTTGATATTGATTCCAAGTTAGTAGGGAAGCAGGAAGCGGCCCAACGTAACCCAATTGGATCAGTTTACTGTGCTCCTTTTGTTCTTGAGCTATGGAAAACTAGTAAAAGACACATATATTACGCTTCACTAGAAAGAAAATAAATATCATCCACTAGTAAAAATAATTTGAATTTGCATAAAAATCTATGCCACATAATTTAATGGTTCTTTGAAAAAAGATTAGCATGCTATTCATTAAAATCCCCGATAGTGCTACTATAATTCGAACTATATATTATGTATTGGAATATATATCATATATCATGATATATAATATATAGTTTAGATTATATCAAAATTCTCGATGATCATAATAAATAGCCGTAAGGATCATAAACATTAGCCCATTCAATAGTTACCGCTACCAAGTAAAATTATTTTTATCCTTTTAACTTTGTAAAATAATTTTCATTGGACGGAAGGATCATATGTGCACTTCAATCTCCACTTAGAAGTAGGGTTGTTCATTCAGTGCGAACCAAAATAAACTGGACCATGCCCGATCAAATTGGATCAGACCAGCCGGATTAGAATCCGAATAAGAGGTAAATAGTGGATTGTGGACCAAACTGATATCTAATTGGTCCGGGCCGGACTGGATAGACTGATTATACTGCAAATAATATTAAATATTTAAAAATCAATAATGAAAATAATATTTAAACATACAAATAACTATATAATAGTATTTAGTCCGACCTAGAGCGGCTAGACTGAATAATTTTAAATATACTTAAAAATAAGTAATATAAGTATATCATAATAAAATTATACTTAAATATAAAAATAACTATATAATAGTATATTTTTTAATAAAACCTAAATATTAATAACAAAATAAACATAAGTCTTGGGTGCAGTTTCTGGTTTTAACTCGTTCAGACCCAACCGAACATGGTCCTGGCCGAGCACCAGATCAGTCAATCAGTCCAATTTTTCGGTATAGTCGGTATAGGAACACCTCTACCTGGAAATACTTCATCAAAGTAGCGAAGCTTTGCATATCTATGCCTGTTTTTCAAGTTATTAACAAATCAGCCGCTAAATTCAAATACTTATAAATTAGCATCTATTTTAAAATTTATGACAGGAGTATTTTTCACAACTATATAAGTATTTTTTTGAGAAAGTTTGAAATACAAAAAAAAAAAAAAAATCAAATTTCTACAACTTTTATAAGCAAATTTTTTTTGGTAAAAAAAACATTAAATATGTCTTTTGACTTTTGAGACTTCTAAACTTTAATGAGTTTAAAAACTAATATGCTGACAGACATACTAAGAATTTGGAGCCTCTAAATATATATTTAGAAATATTTTCTTAAAAAACTTTTAGCACAAACAAGAGATTTTGATGTTATTTATAATAGTGTATTCAAAGAATATTAAAAAAAAACCCTCCAAAATAGATAATTTGGGGGGTGGAAGATAATGTGCTATAAATGATGGACTTACTTATAACTCCTTTTTTTTTTTTGAGGCAGAGGTTGATATGTCTCCTAAAGTTCCATGTTCTATACTTGAAGGACTAAATATATATTTTTAATTCTCTTCTCATAAATAAAGAATAGATAAAAAAAGCACATGATCTGCGCTCGTGGGCGGCAATAACAGTATCGCCCAACTACTGGCTACTGCCTGAGCCTAGCCCGCTGAAAGCAGTGCGAGCCAAACTTTGCCAATGGCGTATATAGATGATCCAGGTCAAGCTTTTAGCCCGCTCGAAACTGTACAGGCCGGACCGGGACACATTATTTTTTCTTACCAAGCCTATAGAACTTGTACCTTTAAGTTGCGTACACGTGTGTGTGTGTATATATATACACATGCGCACAAGATCAACTGTTTAGTTTATTTAGGAAAATACTACTCACCCCCAACAAACTACCCAACAAACCACACACAATCAATCTCCACCACACATATGTCTCGTGATCCGCACAACTCCATCGTGATTTGCACAAAACATCAAAATTACAGATATACCCATCGTGATGTGTGGTCTTGATTGTGCCACGTCAGCATGTGTGGTTTATTGTGTGGTTTCTTGGGGTGCATAGCAAAGCCCGTTTATTTAATAGCTTATATTTAAGTTTTTGTTTCAATTATATACTTGAATAATATATGTACACACATGTAGTTGATTCATAAAAATTTTCTTTGTTTTCTTTTGGAAGATCAAAATTTATTCAACTCTCACACGGGGATAGATCCTCTCCATTACTCATCCCTCTAATTTTCTCCATATGATAAAAAGTAATATCTAGATATATTTAAAAAAAAAAAAATTGAACACGAAAATTGTAAATTTGATAAGATCTACAACTCTTACATTCAATTTTTTTTTTAAAAAATACTTCTAATTAGATAATTTGGAACTCCAAATTAGTAACGTGTGTATACGTGCGCACAAGACCAACTGTTTAGTTTATTTAATAGCTTATATTTAAAATTTTGTTTCAATTATATACTTGAATAAATATTTACACACATGTAGTTGATTCATAAAAAATTTCTTTGTTTTCAATTTGGAAGATCAAAGATTTATTCAACTCTCACGGGGATGGATCCTCTCCATTACTCATCCCTCAATTTTTTTTTTCAATTTATAATAAAAATTAATATCTAGACATATTTTTAAAAAAATCTTTGAACATTAAAATTGTAAATTTTGATGAGATCTACAACTCTTATATTCAAAATATTTTTTAACATCCGTTAAGAGGTTGAAGTCCCAAACAAATATTTAAAAATATTTTTTGAAAAAATTTTGAACATAAAAGTTATAAATCTCATTAAAATCTACAACGTTCGTGTTCAATTTTTTTTTCAAAAAATATATTTAAATATTAATTTTTATTATAATTTGAAAAAAATTTGAAAGATATGTAATAGAGAGGATCTACATCCGTCTCACACACATATATATGTGAATGTAACATCATTAGATGGGCTTGACCTATAATATAGCTAGCTAAATACTAGTTTAAGAGTAGTCATTAATTATAAGACCTATAATAGAGCTAGCTGAATACTACAATAAATGCTCTTTCATTTTTAACATCTATGTTAAGCAATAAGTGCTCTTTAACATTGAACAATAAAACTTCACCTACAACTTTCCTTCTCTATCAACCCATACAACCATGACTTCTCAAACTTCATCTTCCCCTTCAACCTCCTCTCTCAATCCCTTCATAAATTTTATCTCCACACTTCGGCTCCAGCCCCTCCATCTCTGTCGCTATGATAGTGCCGCATCAACTGAGTGATGGCGGCAAATTCATCCAATGTACAACAACATTTTATCTTGCAGAAATTAAAAACTTTCGGCACCATTCAACCTTTCAATGCCAATCTTTTTTAATACCTACCTCAAAACTTTTCATTTACGTCACATACGCTCAGAAAAATTATAAAAATTATTTCTAATTTTGCAGCTAATGCACTCAACTCACGGCGCATATCACATCTCAACATCAATTGTCATATTACTTCTGATTAGTAGTTGCTTATATTTGTGCTTTTCCATTTAATTTGTTTTTTTTATTGATATATGTTGATGCGGACTCACAAATGGATCAAACATATTGTGAATAATTTAATTCATCGCAAATCGTATGGTAGATTTTATTTCTTACATTTTGTTGTAGGTCGTTGAATCTTTATTGTTAGATTATATCTTTTATTTCGTAAATAAGTATCTTGGTTCGACTGGTCAACTATGTTTTTTTTTTTTTTTTTTTCATGATTAGAGGCTGTGTGTATGTTTTTTGTGGTGATGAAGTGGAGGAGATAATAGTCTTTGTTTTTCATCAACTTGGTAGGATTTTCCAAGATTCATGTTGCTATGTAGTAAGCATTATTTTATTTATTTGGTATTCTTATATATTTGTTGTATGCACTATTCTTATAACATTTAATTTTGGTGGCCTTCTTGATCACTTGCAAAATAAAATGCAGATAGTTATGAAAATGATGTATAAATGATAGAATTGACTGCCTCCAAAAATAAATAGAAAATATATTATGCGAGTTTTTAGCTTGAGAAGAAACTTAACGGATGAACCAACTAGTATTGACCCAGTTGGTTAACGGAGCTGAGTGTTGGGAGGAGACCAAATGTCTATTTCTCATGAAGAATAGGTCGAAAATTCGGATCCCAACAACACCTGATTAGGAGGATCTATTGTTATCGTCAGTATCGGTCGAGATGTAGGATATAAACAGAATTAGGCGGACAACACCAAAAAAAAAAAAAACAAGAAACTTTAAGAATGGTTATGTAGTGATGAACAGCAAGCCATCTTCTATGGTCATTATTATTTGAGATATGCTGTTCATCAGGGACCCCTGACGGCCCTGATGCAATCTGGGCCATCCGAGATCCCTCGGGATGTGTATTATAATGGCTTTTTCCTTATTATTTTCTCATTTCATACAATATTATAATTTTCAGGGCGACAACATCCTCCTTACAACTCAAAAAAATGTAACACATTCGGCCAGTACAATATGAAAATATGATAACCTTTTGACATACACTGTATCAAGGAAGTTGAAGCAACACCTTTTTACATGCCTCATGTTCTCTTATCTAGGTGGAATATCTTAGCTATTAACGCTTAAGTGTATATGTTTATTGATTTTAATTTTTATTTTTTCAAATATATCATATTATTATCAACATCACTAATGATGGTACATATTTAAAAAATAATATTTATTTAAAATTATTCGTAAAATATTTATTAGAAGATATGTGCTTAGTACGGATTAGACACTAATAATATAAGTAAAGAAATTAAAAATATAATTTTATATTATATGGCACTTATATAGTTTTTAGTTATGCGTTCCATTAATCCTTTTTTGGATTTGAGATATGTGTCTTTTTATATATTTGGTCATTTATATTAGAGTAAATAAGTTTTAAAAAGAGTCTTTTCACATAATCACATTAATGTATAATATTAGATAAAAGGATCTATCATAAGCACACTGCTTGAGGAGGTTGAAAAAATTAGAAAAATTACTGTTCAACTCTTTTTTTTTTTTTAGCAGTTTACGATTCAATCCTTTTAAATTTTTTTTGTGCCGACGTGGCGGCGCGCTCGCACCGCCACATGGCGCGCGTGCACCGCCACATGTTTATACGTTTAAAGGTGCTGAATCGTACGATCGTGAATTTTGGAGGAGCTGATATGCAATTATATGTCTTAGAAACTTAATAAAATTTTCATGGAGCTGAGAAAGTTCACAGAATATGAACTAGATACATCATATTTTCTGAGCCATGAGAGAACCTACTCTCTCAATCTAAATAGCCTATTAGTATTGCATAATAAATTGCGGATAACTTTTATTCCGGCCTTATTGGTGGAGTCAGTTTCTGACGCATGTAATACATTGTAACTTACAACTTTCGTAAGTAAAAAAATACATAACGTTCCACACTTTCAATACATTGTAACTTACAACTTTCGTAAGTAAAAAAATACATAACGTTCCACACTTTCATATTTGTCAGACAAAAAATTATATATACATGCAAGAGTAGCTCGATCCAGAATTTTTTGTTAGTTGGGTCTTTTATAACACAGACTATATATATATATATATATATTTTAAGAACAAGTTAATTTTTTGCTAAAAAATAGAATGTAAGGTCAGCAGGATTGTCTTTATCCTACATCAATATAATACTTATATTCCTAAAAAAAGACAAGCAGGAAGAAATAACCTTTGAATTTTTCTATTGGATAAATGATTAACATTTTACTATTGAAAATTGAACCCTTGTACAAACTTTTAAACCTTTTAACCACTTTATAATTATTCATTGTGTTTCAAGTAGCCTATATAGAGAAAGTGGAAGGATCGTAACAACGACAATTTGATCGAACAATTTGGTCGAGGACAATAGTCTTGATCTTATATTTTACGGTAATGATTTGGATTGTTCGTATCACTCAGGTATTTAATCCAACCGTCTAATAGTCGCTAATGCGATCTTAAAAAGCCTCATATATGTAACTTCTCTCTTTATATATAACTTCTATTTATTGAGCAGGGTTAGATGATCCCACTCATTATAGATTTGATGCTTTAATGGCTCAACCACACAATAGACCACTTAAAAGAATTGAAAATATATTTTTTGCAAAAGTCTTGAATACGAAGAAAATGTATATCCATAATTTTTGTATTAATTTTTTTAATTAAAAAATATTTTCTAATAGGTGTTTATGACTACAAAGTATATTAAAATCTATTTTGTCGAAACCTATTGTCGTCTTAATTAATTTTTTTTTTAAAAATATTTACATGTATGTATATATATATTTTTAAACAAATAAAAAACTAATCTTAAGAGCAGAGATTTTTCCTCAATTATCATTCAGGTGTGGCCCACCACGCGAACTCAGAGATCCAGATAAGAACGGCATGATAGAACACTGCCAAGAAGCATTGCCATGGATATGCGTACACGCTGACTTTCTTCTTTCTTGACAGCCCGCCCGTTATTCCAGCAGCAAACAAAATGGCCGCCGCCGAACAACACGGCGGCGACCAACAAATAACGGCGGAACAGCTGGACCCACCTCCGACTGGTCTGGAGCACCACCTCCCCGCTGCCCTGCTCGCAACAATACTGTCTTTCCTCGACGTTCGCTCCCTCTGCTCCGCGGCCGCCACCTGCCGATCCCTCCGTTACGCCGCCGCTCACGCTCTCTCTTTCTTACCTACTCTCCACCTTCTCGAGATCGCAGCGCCCATTGATCTGCTCCGCCCTCTTCTTCCCAACAATCCCTATTTAAGAAGCTTAAAGCTCGATTGTCGGCGTCTTGACAACTCCGCTGCCGCACAAATTGCACGCCCCTCGCTCCACGAACTCGTGTTACACAATTGCGAGAACATGAGCGGCAGAATCCTTTCTGAGATCGGCTCCAACTGTCACGATCTTAGGTATGAACCTTCTCCATCATCTGTTGGAGCTGTTGATCCTTACAATTCATTGCTACTTTGAATAGCTATTGATTCCATCATATTGATTGCTTAGCTGCTTGTAAGTTGTAGCACTCAATAATATCTTCCATCTTTTAGTTTTAAAAGGTATGTAGTTGAAGCAAATGCTTGGCTTTCTTCAACAATTACTTAACATAATGTTTGAGGAACAAATCAAATTGGGTCATTACCCATTTACGCTGACTGTATTGATTTATCTGAATATTTATATTTGGAAACGGTTGAACCGATAGTCTCACTTAACGATGCTTTATTGGGGATAAACCTTGTCCTAGGTGACTTATGCAAATTGGATAATTTCAAATCAGCCCCTGTTTTTGTACCGCAATAAACCCTGGTAATTACTAAATCAAGCCAAACAATATATGTATAATTATTTAAAAAAAAAAAAAGTTAACATGAAAAAAATATACTTTGATATGCTCTACAATTTTTGTGTTGAATTTTTTTTTTCATAAAATATATTATATATCTAAATAAGTGTTTTAAGGCTCCGAAGTCTTTACCAGGTAAAAAAACTTTGGATCCTCAAAATATCTATTTGGAATATTTTTCGAAAAACCTTTAAAGACAAAGTTGCAAAGCATATCGAAAACTATTTTTTTTTTTTTTTTTAATATTAATTGTTTTTATTATTTCTTTCAAGGTAAGTTCGGTTTACTTTTAGACGAGTTTTGGCTGCAATATGCTCTAGAAATTTTCTTTTACTACTTACTAAGCATTGCCATTTGTTTGGACTTGTCTTGGATACTCCAAGAGCTTTCCACAGAGAAAACAAATGCAAGGCTATATCAAATTCATATGTATACCACAAGACGAACATGCCATGGAAGATTTGTGGTCTCAGTTTGTTGGTCTATTAGGTTCAATAGTTTTCTCAGGAAATTAAAATAGTGGTCGGTCTTCAGAGAAGGTCAGTTGATGATTGTTGCTTTAGATTGAAAGACGAGAAGCATAAGAGCTTTCTTTTGGTCAGATAACGAGTAGTTGTGAGTATCTGGTGTAAGTTTGTAGTTAATAGAAGAAGTAATGTAAGGATTTTAAGATCTATGTAGACTTAAACATTCTTCGCTCCTCATTTTTTTTTTTTTGCTTCTGTGTTAGGTTCAGATTAGAGATAACCTTTCTCATATGGATTTTACTTGTAGTGTACTATGGATGGTATGCATATCTTCTTCTTTATTTATGGATGCTTGAATCTTAACATCTGAATATGTAGTAATTTGGAATTTCATAGCTTACTTGTGTCTATATACTTGTAATGACTAGGGTAAACAAGTATGATTAAGAAAGCGACTGCAAGCCTATAAGCAGTCCTGGTTGATGCTTTTTTTTTTTCCTTTTGATTGCATAATTGTAATTGTTTTTTTTTATTTTTCTTAACAACAGATGTTTGTCTTTGAGCGACCTGGCTGACAAGATTAAGTGGAGTAACACGGTACTCCATTTTTCTGATCTGGAGATTTTGCTTAATGGTTGTTCTGAATTAGAGGTAAAGTCAGCTGCTGCTTGATGGGTATTACCAAATTAATAGCTTACAAGACCTTTGGAATAAATTTGTAAGATTGTTCATTTCTGCTGATATTGCATTGTCCATATAGTGCTAGAAAATTGTATATGTCAGTTAAAACAAAACATGATTAGTTTAGGTATTTGTTCTCAACTTTCAAAAGGCTATTGAGGTTGCAGATTGAAGATTCATGTATTCCCGTGCGGGCTTTGTTTTGTTTACAGATTTCAAATTTTGATTAGAAAGTAATAACGGAGATGAATCGCCCAATATACTTGCTTAGGTGAAGGCCAGTTTCGTATGTGTTATATATCTTTTTGTGGATGTTGTTATTCAAGTACTTTTACCTTCTCTTGAATGTATGTGCCGATGCTCTCCATCTAGCATATTACTGCTTTCCCCCACTTGTTTAGGTGAAGAAACTGAATTCCTTGCAAGTTAGAAGTGTCATGCCCCTTTTTCAACGGCATATTATTCTGACTCATGAATACAAATAATTGCTCTGTTGCATTAAGCTTGCAGTAAGCAATTTTGGCAAGGTGATGTGCGTTTGTACATGTTTTTGCTTGTTGTTGTCAGCCAAGTGTTTTACTTTTGAATGTATGCACCTGTGCAAAGCTTTCCATCTAGCCTACTTCTGGTATTTGTGTCCCTTGTTTAGGTGAAGGAAGCTGAATTCCTTACAAGTTAGTAGTGTAATGCCCCTTTTCCAACGGCATCCATATTCTCTCTCATTATATAAAGGACTGCTCTGTTGCATTACGCTTGCAGTTAATCAGCTATTTTGGCAACGCATCCGTAATACTCGTGCCTTTCTACTTCAATCTAATTAGGTTTATCGGCAAATGCTCTTATTTTCCTATTTCTAAGCTTAAATCAATGTTGTCGATCTTGAGTTTTGACGATGTTTCATGACATAAGCTTTTGCCAATGTCTCCATTTTATTTAAATCAAAATTATGTTACGGACTAAAATAGCCTTGGATTAACTCAATATGGAGAAGGATGTGAAGGAAGAGAAAGTTGTAAAGAGCCATTGTTGTGGATGTTGGATGATTTTATTTTTTATAGTGATATCAACTAAGTTGAATAATATATCTTATATCCTTGCGTTCTTTCAAGAAAGGACGGCGGATAGACCTTTCATTTTGTATCATTGTTTGTTATCTTTAAAATGTTGGAAAGACTATGAGGTCCTGCTGATAAACTCTGATCTTTGCAGTTTGCTTTGATACTTGAGCAGACATTCTAACTTGAATCATATATTCTTGCAGGGTATAGGTGCTAACATGAAAAGAAAGGAAAATCTCTAACTTACATGAACTAAATGAGCGTTTGTTTGCACTTTGGGGGTTTTTGTGTTGCGGGCTTTATTAAAATAAGTTTTATTATGTACAAGTTTTACTAATATGTTGTTTGATTTAATTAAATTTTATTTTATTTTTTCCAAAATTTTGGATATCTTAAAACCTAATTTTAAGTTTTCATAAAAATGTTTCATGTTTTTAGGAAACCAGTTTTATGAGATTTCTTCTTTTTTTTTTCATGGTGGTCCCCATAAATAATATTCTCTAAACCGTAAATTAATCTCAGTTTTCATTTTGAATATAGCTTAAATGTTATGTATATTTTTTAATTACATTTTGTTTTATCCATATTTCTAGTAGCAATATTTAGTAATATATACTATAAAATATCCTATTCATGTAATACTTTTACAAATTGTATTTATCAAGACAAATTCTATAAGATTTTATTCAAACAATATTATAGATAAAGTCAATTATACAAAAAAATAATTTAGATAAAACTAGTTTCATTAAAATTATTATTAGAATTGGTTTCTATAAAACCTGCTGGGCGAACGGTACCTTAAGGGTAGCTTCCTGCAGGACTAGTGTTAAATTCATAGTGTCTTAGCTTTGGAGATTTAACGCACAGCAATCACAATAGTTAGGTTCTACTGGGGTCTTTCTGCATCGTAGCATCTTTTGTTGGTGTGCGAGGACATTCAAAGTGTACTGTACTATTAGTGCTTGTAAAAAGCTAATATAAAATTGCTATATGGAAATAAAATGGAAAAAATATGTAACCTGACATTATCTTTTCTTTTTTCCTGATGTTCTACTCTTTTAAATCTGTATAATGGAAGCATATTGTTCTGGTCATTTCTTGCACCATGACAATATTACTTGCTCTATAACATAACCAGTAATTCTGACATGTTTTTGCTTTTGTTAGTCATTGAGCCTTGCTTTTGATGTTGCGGCATTTGAGAATGAAAAGTTCACTGAAATCTGGGCTGCTTCATCAAAACTTTGCTCTCTTGAGATTGGTTACATCCCATTGACAATGTTGACTGAACTGCTGAATGCAACTGTGGATTCGCATCGTCCTTGGCAACGTTCTAAGACCCCAATGTTTCCAAATCTTCAGAAGCTTTGTCTCTCGGTTGATTACATTACAGATGCTTTAATTGGTGCTATTTCAGAAGGTTTAGTCTCCTTGACTAATTTGGATCTTCAAGATGCACCTATTTTGGAACCTATACAGTCTTCTGACCTCACCAATGCTGGTCTACAAATGATCAATAGACATGGTAAACTGAAACATATTTCCTTGATTCGAAGCCAGGAGTTCCTGTTTACGCATTTCCGCCGTGTGAATGACCTGGGGCTCCTGATGATGTCAGACACTTGTTCTTCACTGGAGAGTATTTGCCTTGGTGGTTTTTGTCGTGTAACGGATACTGGTTTCAGGGCGATTCTTCATTCATGCCCTAATCTTCATAGGCTTAGGGTATCCCATGGTAGTCATTTAACGGACCTCGTCTTCCATGATATATCTGCCACTTCTCTGTGCCTAACACACGTAAGCCTGAGATGGTGTAATCTTCTAACTAACCTTGGAATAATTAGGCTCTCTTGTAACAAGGATCTAAATGTCCTTGACCTGCGAGATTGCAGAAATCTTTGTGACAAAGCCCTAAAAGCTTTAAGTACTCTTTCCAAACTCAAGGTTCTACTGTTGGACGGCACTGAAATTACTGATTTGGGATTGTCATATTTGAGCAGCGGTGTCTGCCCATTAATCTCCTTGTCTCTCAGAGGATGCAGAAGATTGACAGACAAATGTGTTTCTTATATCTTTACCGGTTCGTTTGGCCGTGGGTTGCAAGTTCTGGACCTCTCAAGGCTTCCATCTCTCTCTGATATGGGAATATTGTCTCTTGCCAAAAGCAGGGTCCCAATTGTTGAGCTACGAATCAGAGAATGTCCCCAGATATCTATCAGTTCAGTCATGACATTGGCATCAATGCAAATCGAGGGTGGATCATATGGAAGCAGTTTATGCGTGCTAGATCTTTACGAATGTGGTGGCATCACACCACGTGCAATTCAGTGGTTTAAGAAACCCTACTTCCCGAGGTTGAGATGGTTGGGTGTGACGGGGAGCTTGAACAGGGACATGGTGGATGCTCTAGCAAGAAGCCGGCCTTTTCTACATGTTGCCTGCCGTGGTGAGGAACTAGGAACAGGATACTGGGATTCCTCTTTTGGCTGGTATAGACATGAAGACTATGAGGTTGATGAGCTTGAGCAATGGCTGCTGGGGGGAGATGATGAGATTTATGACGATGACATGGAGCTGAATGATGCTTAATACGACCAGCTTGTTTCATATGTAGAATAATTCAGGAAGAAAGGCCATGCTTACGGTTCTATATGTTAGGGTATCACTCTGATTGTACTTTTTGTGATATCACATTATTCTGTAACCTCGGAAAGTATGTCTGTTCTGTTCCAACCTTGTTGCTGGTTAATAATTTTTTCAAGAATGATTTTGGCACCAATATCTGGCAAAGGAAATTGGTACCTGTTCTTATACTTGCAGTTAAGCTGCTAATCCAAAATCCCATTCCTTCAAATTTAACAAGGTGAGCAGATGACCGACCCTTTTGCAATTAGGACAAGATAACTGTTTTCTTGCTGAATATCTGTGATGTCTTGTTCTGTTATAATTCTTCAAGTGAACTCAAGTATATGTAACTTCGTTTTTTCTTGCTAGAGTATGCTGTCAACATTTAAGCTGCTTACTTTGGAGAGACCGTATTTTACTCTGATTGTGTTCAAGAATTCCGTCAAACAGCTTGATCTGAAGCGTAAAGTTGACGACTCGGAACAATTTCCAAATTAACCCACTCCGCTGGTAAGTTGTGTAAGCTAATTATTATCTATGTTATAGTTTAGCTCTGTAGCGGTGCTAGTTTGTGTATGCTGATTAACGCTGAATCTGTCTCCAGATAAGGTAACGTTAGAAGTTGGTGTTTGATTGTCAGCATCTTAGCAGTCAAATCATAGATTTTTATTAGAACATTTGCATTTTTATGCTCCATTTAATTCGAAAATATATTTTTATACCCCGATAATTCAAAATAGCATTTTGACTTTTTGAAGTGACGATATTGCTCTTGTTCTTTTTCTTGAAAGACGAGAATAATTAACTTGATAATTATAGTTTTATATTCTTTTATACAATTAAGGAGGACATAAAAACGTTATTTTGAATTAAGAGAATATATTTATACAATTTTAAATTATCGGTTGGACATAAAAATGCAAATTCCCCTTATTCTATGCTTTGTCTGTGACTCGTCTCTTATCATTTAACTTCTCTATAGAAATAAAAAGTTTTATGCTGTTAGTGTTAGCTCTACATAAATGCTTCGATAGGGTTATAAATTGCTAGGAGTTCATCTTTGAGAAAAGATTTTATGAAACCAAAAAAGATATTTGTATACCCAGATAAAATTGATTGTCTTATTACTTGAAATATTGTTTTATGGATTGTGCTAATATATGGATAGGTATATGGCTTATATATATATATATATATATATATATATATATATATATATTGAGTTTATTATGGAAAAATTTAGTCCATAATTGGTTTATTTTAGTGCAACTGAGTAATAATAATAATAAAAAAAAATCTACGGATAGTATCAACTCATATTTTATTAAACGAGGAATTTTAACTTTTCAGTTTGAACAGATATAAAAATTCATGTTATCATATAAGAAATACAGAGGATAGATTATTCATATCTTTACAGATGATTTTTGTGAGTCAAATATAAAATTTTTACTTTATAAAGTGAAAGTTTTAACTAGCCGTCGTAGACGCTCAATGCGGCTATACATGTTTAATGGTAGACTTTTAACCATTGTCGGCATGATTATAGAACTCATCGGATAAGTTACATATTGGCATAATTAAAGTTAACATGCATGTTCAAGGCTTGCTAGGTGTCATATTTGTTATTTTAATATGGAAAATTCACTGAATCGGTCCCGTCAAAGTGAGTAGTATTTACATTCCGACAAAATGTTTTGTTGCGGTCTTCGTAATATCTTACTTTAAATCTCCAACTCATAGAATGACATGCCGATGTTTAACTCAAGACTCTTTGGTTTTGGTCCATAATATTTTATTCAATCGGCGACACCCGTGTTATAACTCGGGATATCCTGATGTAATCCTGATCCGGGAGATCCAGAAATAAATAAATATTTAAGCGAGAATATCTTGTATGTGATCTGTAGTGAAAATTGACCTATCAATATTAATATAGGTTATTATCCAAAAAAAAAATAAAAAAATAAAAAAGGTTGTTATCTAGAAAGTATTAGAAAGTATTGACATGGATTTGAAAACAGGATAGATACGAGACGTGACAATATTTAAAAAAAGGATATATGTACGGTTTGGACATAATAATAAAAATATATAAATAATTAAAAATAATTTTATATTAAAAATATAATAATATTTAATAATAAAGTTTATATATAATATAATATTTATATATTTGAAATAAAGTTAAAAAGTAATAGTCTAATATATCAATAATATAAATAAAAAATATAATATATGAATGATTAGGATATCAATGCTTTAAGAACCACAACAATGCATCGGAATGTGTATGACCGATACATAGTATATATTTGGATGCATTGTTATTATTTAGATTGCATTAAGATCATCAGCGTTCTTTGAATGATGATATTTATGCTATCGTAATATGAAAATACTGTTGTTTTTGTCTTGTTGAGATGCATTTCCCCAAAGTCATAAGTGTGTATGTACCCTAAATACTTTTTTATTCTACTAGCTGGATGCAATGGTTCATGTTAGATAAAGTGGCTGATATTTAGGTATTGTTTGAATTATTTATAGAAAGGGGAGAAAAGAATCTTGGAGGTAGCAAAAAGGATGCAAATTTCTCTTTCTTTTTTTTTTTTTCCATTTGGAATTAGAGGAAATTGAGGGAGAAAAAGCAGATGGGAGAATTTTTTTCTGTTGGGTCCACAGTTTTGTGTTCTTTTCGGAATGAAACAAAAGGCGGAAAATAAAAGTGTATGGTAGAAAAATTTTAAATTACAATTTTATCCCAATCAAATAATAATACAAAAAATCAAAAAAAAAAAATGGTCAATGTTTTTTCTTTGGGATTATTGTAGTGGAACCTGTAATACGAGCGCACGCCCCGGTATGGACCTCAAAGTCGTGAAAAATCTCAACGTTCAGTCCTGATCGACGTTCTGGAATTCGAGTACAGGCCTTCTATGAACGGAAATTCTTGCTACGGGATATAGAGAATTTTCTTTAGAAAAATCTTGCGGACAATTTCACCCCACGCGGTCTCGAATCCGGATGGTGACGCTTCCTATGGTCAATGTTATATTTGTAATTTAACATTTAAAACTTTTTTTTTTTTTTAAAATTTTCGTGATTAACATTTTTTCTTTCTTTCTCTCTATTATTCAAACAAGTTGGAGAAAAAAAAAAAATACTCCATACCATTTTCTTTTCATTTATTTTTGTTCATTCCTCTTTCATATTTTCCACTTTTCTTTCTCCCATCTAAATATAGTTTTAAGGCTTGCTTCCTCCAAAACATGGGACTTATTTTCTACTATGTACTATTTTTTTTTCTTTTTCATTTTTAAGAAAGGTAATATCTATTTATGCTATGTTACTCCAAATCTATAATAAGGATCAATATTCAGTACTTGAAAGCCTTAAGAACTAGTTAAATTTGAAATTTTATGTAAGTTTTGATAATACTTGTAAGGTTGAAAGAATTGTAAAGTTCGAGAAATCAAAAGTCAGATGAGTTTTATCAAATTTGTTTGTTTCAAGCGTTTGTGAATAAAAAGGACCTTCGCTTTTACCCTTTGAAGTACACTTGCCCACCATTGCCAAAGTTTTTATACAAAACATTTCTTCATTAAAAAAAGGTTCGCCTGGTGGTCAAAGATTGGTGGCAAGCATGCTTTCATTATTTATTTATTTTTTGAGATTATCGTAAAAAATTCGATCTATACGTTTAATTTTTGTGCGATCATAAACAAATAAAGTCCACGGAGATACTGATCTACATCTCACCAATCAAAAGTCTCAATTTTTCGATTTTGGATTGTCGAAGATTTGAGATATCTTACATAGAGTATATAAGATATAAATCATCCACATTCTTATAGGTAGTGCTTGTAGAATTCAATCTTGATACTTTCACTTATGAGGTGAAAGTTCCAACTATATATCCTATACGTTTTGGGCCACCCAAGCTTCAAACTAATGGATGAGATTACAGAAAAAATATATTGTTTCTTTGTTGCACCTTTCGTCCCTAATCGAAGTTTTGACGTGGGGGGGGGGGGAATATATTGTTACTTTGTTGCACCTTTCGTTCCTGATCGAAGTTTTGACGGTTAGTGAGTTGAGTGGGAGAGAGGGGGGGGGGGGGGGGGGCAACATTGTCGCGTTTTGTGTTTGACTTTTTCTACCCTCTTATGTAATTTTTTTGGGACGACTATCACACACGCTTAGGATATGGATGTGGCAGGCGGGTTGAGCTGTCATGTATTTCCTTTATATTTCTTTCTGAATTGATCGAGTCAAGCTTCGGCCTAATAGAGTTGCGTTTGTGATTGCTTCCTATTTCTCATGAAGGATATCGAAAGTTTGAATTTTAGCAATATTTGGTTGGGAGGGTCTATCGTTTACCGCTCAGTACCGATGGAGATGTATGATAGAAATCGAATTCGACGGTTAAGACCAAAATAAAAATTAATGGATGCATGTTTCATAAGTATTTTTTAATCTATTGAGCTAGAAGGCGCAACTGAGTGACCTAGGCTGTGGACTAGGTCTTATATAATATTCTCTCTTGTTTGGTTTGGGATCATGTTTTTCTATGCGCTCTATATTAAATATTTTTCTATATACTCTAAATTAAACTTCCTTCTTGAGCAGTTCAATTTTAAACCAACTAATTATGGATTAGGTATTGAAAGCAATCGTTGATGATACAGACATACTACCAAAATCAACTTATTACCGACAAAAATCTCATTAGAATGATTGGTTAACAATTTCATAGTAGACTTAATTATTTTCTCTCTTTTTTTCTAAATTATCCTAAAACTATAACATACTGGATAAGCTCTAGGAAGGCACATATTTATATTCTACTAATAAAAAAGTCCAAACTTTTTGGTCTTGATATGCCAAAAGTTTGTGACATTCTTTACGAAATACAGAGAGAATAAATTTTTTATAATTTATAGTTAATGTTTGTGAGATTTAACTTAAAGTCTCGACTCAGAAAGTGGAAGCTTTGCCGTCCATCTTTTAAGTGTCCTAGATGTCCAAGAATAAAAAATTTTCTTATCTGGTAAGTGATAAACATAATTTTTATACATAAATTTAGCATTGATTATACACTAATTTTATTATTTGTTGGTTGTTTGCAGGTCAAAATTATTAAATTGAAGTTGAATGCGTATTAAAGGTTCGACCGGTGGATCGGAGCACTTTTGCATTATTCTGGATAGATTTGAAGCCCAACTGAAGCCTTTGAAGCTTGTGGAAAATGAAGAAAACAAATAAGTAAATGCAAGAAGAAATGAAGGAAAGCAACTCAAATAAAGAAAAACTAAAAGAAAAAAATTTTATTTTGAAAAATTAAAGAAGAGAAGAAAATGAAGAAGAATTTACGATATAAATAGGAGGAGAGACATGCTTAAGAAAAGGACCCCGTTGGGGGAATAAAACTTGTAATTTTAATTGTTTTTATCGTTTCTCCATGAATTGAAATTTTGTTGAGAACACAATTTGTAGTCTAACTATGAAAATATGAATTCTTTTATCAAGTTATTCTAGAATATAGTTAATTCAATATCGTGTGTTTCACTATTTTTAATGCTTTTAAGTGATTGATCACCACTTAAATGAAACGATGATTTATGATGAGATTGAGAAATAAATCATAAATAATGCTTCTAGTGAAACATACCACGAAATCATGTAAAATAAAGATATTTACATAGAATTCGTGCAGCAAATGAAGTCCATAAAAGATAATGCGTTTCTCTCCGATCAACCTGCATAGAGATATAGTAGGTGATGAGAGAGAAATAGTTTTAATATTTATCGAGAGAGAATATTAAATAATAATAAGGACTTGCTGAAAATTGAATTAATCTTGTTCAGAGTGCTAGATAAAAGAATTTAGATTATCATAGCGAATGCAAATTGTGTACCTCAATATCATTTTTTGGAGAATTTTTATCAATTTGAATTATATTTTTTAGTCATTTCGGTTGTTAAATAAAATCAGGATTAAATCTAGGCCGGTAATCAATAAATTCAGTCTCCGAGGGAACGATACTCTATTCACTCTTTATTACTTGTGCGACTAGTGCGGTTGCTAGAATTTACGCATCAGTAAGAAATTCGCTAACCTTCTTTTTTCCCCATAAATCCAGTAGTAGAGATTTCTTGGTTGGAAATTTTGCAACAACCCTCATTCCATCAGATATTGTATTTCAAATATTTCCAGATATTTGATTCCAAAAATGATGCATTTCAGAACGATCCAACTCTAACATGCTACAGGAAGATGTGACATCATTTAATGCCATAGACCACTAAGATAATGGTAAAAATTAAAGATTTTACTAAAATTAGTTTTAATGTTAATGTTAATAAATTAAATTAACTTAAAATTTTTCAAAGTCAGTTTTGATATTCATCTTAATTGGATAAATGTCTATAAACTTAATTTTTATTAAATATTATTTGTAAAATTTATTTGGATAATAAGTTTTCAATCTAGTTTTAGCTAGAGTAATTTTTATGGATAAAAAATAGCGGCAATGCTATGTCAGCCCATCTACTGTTTGATTTGGACGAATCAGACCCCCTCGAAAACTCCATTAATTTTCTATATCATAAAATATCTATTTAGAAATATCTTTTTATAAAAAATTTCTACATAAAAATTATAAACACATTAAAATTTACAACTTTTATGTTGTAAATTTTTTAAATAATACTTCTAAATAGGTGTTTTGAGGCTCCAAAGTGTTCTCGTTAAAATTTTGGAGGCTCAAAACACCTACTTAGATATAATTTTTAAATTTTTTTTTAAAATGAAAGTTGTAAATCACGTCAAAATCTATAACTTTCATATTGACAATTTTTCAAAAAATATTTATATAAGAGTCAAAATATTTATGTACAAATTATGAGAGGGGTTAATTTGGAAAAGGAAGTGCTGATTTGTTCAAGAATTAAAATTGAGGGGCTTATATGGTATTTTTTTCTAAGAAATAAGTCACATTTAAGTTAATGTTAATTTTATTGATTATACTAATGTTAATTTATTATAGGACTTATGTTACTCAAGTTAATAGAAAACTATATGAACAAATATAAGTAGTTGAATAACAATTAAATTAAGTGAACTTAGCATTCAAACATAAGAATTTTAGCGGAATTGTAGAGGTGAGCACGAAATTCCTGCGGTTGAGAAAGGAAGAAAATGACAAAAAAAAGGAAGACAATATAGAAGGTGTTATCTAAGAGTGGTTGGGGAGGAAACTTATCTTAGCGCGTACTATTTTTTGTCAAGAAATAAGATAGAAATCGAATTTGGCTGTCAAGACAAAAAACAATGAGTAGTTGGGGATTTTTGCCTATTTGTAATTTAATTAGGCTTTGGATTTATTTTTACAATCCTCTAGCTTTGTAAATGGAAATCTCAAACCTCCAATCCATAACTAATATAATAGTATCAAAGTACTGTGATATTAGAATCGAACGACCAAAAATTCTCAATTTCGGCAACTTTTAAATAGTACTGGTCCTATTTCGTAAAAGTTATAAATAAATAAGAATGTTCACCTTTCAAAGAAATGCCAAATCATCATAAAATATTTTTCTCAATCTATTGTGCCCATTTAAAATAATAACATCTAGAATTTCAAAAAATTGAGGTTTTATGCCAGTTGTTAAAATTTTAACAATTCTAATTTTCCTAAAAACGTGAGCCTAGTAATTTTTACTAAAATTGAAATTTTGGGTTTAAGGAGAGGTTGAATTTGAATAAAATTGATATTCAAGTCTAAACAAATAAGAATTTACTCAAATAACTATTTCATAAAATTAATTTTGCTAAAACTTAGTTACCAAACAACCCCTAAATAACTAGTACTAGATCTTTGATTTCAGATTTCTATCGGATTAGAGATAGTTAAAAAAGTGACACAATTCATTCGCATGACCAATAACAATTTCAGTCAGCTAAGCAAGGTGATTTTTTTGGGAGACTTGCGTATCAAGCCATTCCTTGAAACCTTAAAACTTTGTTTATAAATCCGTAAGCACCGCTCAGAAGAATGTAAAAAATTTATTTTTTATTTACTCCGTGTGAATAATACGGATCTCCGAACCTACACAAATCAAAAGATTAGAACTCCTCGGTTGATAGAATATAGATCGGTGCTATCCATGAGTTTCTCGGTTATCACGGTCGCATAAAAATGTGCCGGTTACCGGCGAATTTTTTCCCCAATAATCTTAAGAAAATAATCCGTCAGTTTTGACATCCCAAAATACCTACTTAAAAATATCTTTTAGAAAAATTTTAAATACGAAAGTTGTAAATCACATTAAAATCTATTTTTCTTCTATTCAAGATTTTTTTCAAACAATATTTTTAAATAGAATGGTTGATACTACAAAATCTTAGTGGTTAGCAGATTAATTTTTAAACCTATTAAAACTTTTAAATCTCAAAGCTAGTATTATATAGTTATATAGTGGTATTGCTGACATATATTTCAAGACAGAGGATGATTTTTAATAAATTTAAAATTAGAGGCTGATTGTAAAAGACTTTCAAAATCAGCTGATACGCGTTTTTTGCTTTTTTTTATTTTTATTTTTAATTCAGAGTAAAATTGATGAGTGGCCGTCATGGTGATGCAAGCTACTACAGACATGCTACCAAATTTTAGGGTTGCTTTATCAAAGAAGAAAGCACGCAGGTCTATCTAATATCTTCCTAAACAAATGGATCTTTGTTGACTTCGTCGGTCTATCCTCAAATTTGTATACGATGCTTCTTCCCCATTAATGCAGGTTCACAGCTGTGACATAGAATTCTCTATGCATGTTTTGACAAAAGTAGCTGGAAGCCTGGAACACGGGGGACTTACGTAAGTCATCACTGTGTTAGTCTATATTTATAAGCAAACAATCATCTTTTTTATCATAAACTAATTATCCCCTTGCTTGCTGAAATAATCTAATGGTGTTTTCAGTCGATATGCTTCGAGTGGTTTTGTGATTGGTTTCTCCCTCGGACTTTTGTTTCTGGTAGTCGTAATGTGAACGCTGACACACGCTACTAAACTGTTAATTTATCAAATATATAAGAGTTGTTTATGTAGGTAGTAGAAAGATTCCATGATCCTTGTGTGCATGGATAGTTACATCTTTTTTCTTTTTCCTTTTTTTTTTTTTGGGTAAGCAAGCAACTTAATTGATTACAACTAGTTAATTACGAAAGAGTTTCTTGATCAGATATAAAAAAACATACCAAAAGTAAAAGAAAAGTAAAAGAAAAGAACTTGGTAATTAGATGAAGTTAATTTGTACCTTGCATGCTATAGCTACATGTAACCTCTAAAAATTAATTTTCCACTTTTTTTTTTTTTGTCAAATTTGGTATTTTTTTATGGCTATGTAGTTCAATATTTTAGAAAATATTGTAAAATTCTCAAAAAAAAAAAAACACAGCGTCTAATAAACAGTCAAAAATTATATTTGGTGATAGGGTAGACTTTTTTTTATATTTGTTTTAAAATTTTTTTCAATAAAATACACCACATAGTCCATTTATTTCACAGATATAAAAATACACCGAATAGTCCATTAATTTCATCAGAAAATGTTTGACTACGTTTTGGATGGGGTTACATGGTGCCACAGTATGTACTTGATCCTGTAAGATTCATTCCGATGATTGGGGCTTGATGCTGATGTAAGTTAACAGCAAACAGACAAGCGTGTAAAATGAAGCTGTGCTGAAAGTTCCACTGAAAGTGATCTTGAAAATGATCTCTCAGAAGACGTAAGGAAGTTCCCTATGAAAGTGACATACGGGATATACTGGAATTTAAACCTTTAAAAAAATGTCTCGATCCATTACCCTGTTATCAGGTGCTTCAATAATGCACTGATTATAGCATAGTCTACTTCTTTTTCCTATAAATATGGACCCTGAATGGATCTCCCCTTGCCATACCTTTAATCCTTCCAAATTACCTAGTAACTATCTTTCTAGTTAAATCATGGAGAACAAATGGGAGAGTTGGTGGCTTCTCCCATTAACCCTATCTCCCACTTACCTGCTCAACGAGCCTGTTACTCTCTTCACGGCCATTTTCTGCGTAGCTCTATTCACATGGCTGGTGGGTTCTCTTCTCTGCTGGGCTCATCCCGGCGGCCCGGCATGGGGAAGCTACTGGCTCATTAGAAGGAATACTACCACTACTATAGAAGACTTGAAGAGACACATACCTGGACCGAGTGGCTTCCCTTTAATAGGCAGCATATGGCTGACCGCCGGACTGGCACATCGCCACCTCAACTCGGCTGCCGAGTTCTTCGCTGCCAAGAGATTGATGGCTTTCTCTCTCGGGAATACACGTGCTATCATCACATCGCACCCCGACGTCGCAAAGGAGATGTTGAACAACCCTGCTTTAGCCGATCGTCCCTACAACGAGTCCGCCTACGGCCTCATGTTCCACCGCGCCATCGGCTTCGCTCCGTACGGTGATTACTGGAGGTGCCTCCGCCGTGTAGCCGCTTCTCACCTTTTCTCGCCTAAGTCTGTTGAGGGCCTCGCTTCCCAGCGGTCCTGCATCGCCGTCGAGATGGTGAATGCGGTAAGTAAATACGAAGACGAGGGTGTACAAATCCGTCACGTTCTTAAACGCGCCTCGCTTTGTTACATCATGGAGGTGGTGTTCGGAAGGAAGCCAGATTTCGCCGGGAAGGAGGTGCAGGAGTTGCTAGCGATGGTGGAAGAAGGTTATAAGCTGCTCGGCGAAAACAACTGGAGCGACCATGTACCGGTGCTCGCAGCTCTGGACTTGCAGAAGATACGCTCTAGGTGCTCGAAGCTCGTGCCACGAGTCTACAATTTCGTGCTCCCAATCATCAAGGAGCGACGCGCTGCAGCTCAACAACGAGCATCACCGGACTTCATCTGCGCTCTCATCTCCCTCGCCCTCGCCGACGACGACCTTGCCGCCATTGTTTGGGTATATATGCTTATTCTTACATCGTCAGCTTTAGTAAGCAATCGATTTGCTAATGATCTTGGTGATACAGGAAATGGTATTTAGAGGAACAGATACGATGGCGGTGCTGATGGAATGGGCTCTAGCACGGCTGGTGCTGCATCAAGATATACAATCTAAAGTTCATCAAGAGCTCGTCGAAGTTGTCGGATCTTCTATACGGCCGGTGACCGAGCATGATGTTTCAAGCTTGCCCTACCTGCAAGCCGTACTAAAGGAAGTGGTGCGGCTGCATCCTCCTGGTCCATTGCTCGGGTGGCGCCGCCAAGCGAGTTCTGACACGCTCATCGACGGGCATTTCGTGCCTGCAGGCACCACTGCAATGGTGAACATGTGGGCTATCGCTCGCGACCCTATTGTATGGAATGAGCCGCTCGATTTCAGACCGGAGAGATTTGTGGCAAATATCAGCGCCGGCGAGATGAACTTCTCTATTTTCGGTAGTGATCTGAGGCTGGCGCCATTTGGTGCCGGGAAGAGGAGTTGTCCGGGGAAAGGTCTAGCGTGGAACACGGTTTGCCTATGGCTTGCGAACCTATTGCATGCGTTTCAATGGCTTCCTTCGGCGAGGAGAGGCGTCGATCTCTTGGAGACTATGCGTTTGTCTTGCGAGATGGAAAACCCTCTGGAAGTTGAAGTATCGTGCCGTCTCATGGATAATTAATGGCGCTCTTGAGGTTGCTATTAGATAGACGTAGATGATATCTGCTACGACGTAGACTTATGAAAAAGTGATCCACGAATTCCATAATTACGCTTTTTAATAAAGAGTGATGGATGTTGTTAACTAGTTATTGTAGCCTTTTTAAGAGTGACAGCATTAGTTTTATACAATATTAAAATGAGTGCAAAACTGGGGCTGCAGAAAATATTGGAAGATAAAGACTACTTGGCTGCTACAGCGGCGGATTCAGAAATTCACCACAGAATAGTCATTTTATAATGTAATAATATTCCACACCCTTAAACATTTGGCAAATCGGGCCCCCCCTTAATTGGTTATTGGCGAACAGCGCCCCCCTAATTAATTTTGGCCAAATCGAGCCCCTTTACGTTGAAAAATGACCAAAATACCCTTATTTTAGTTTTTCGAGCATAACTTTTTGTATAGTACTCCAAATGAGATGAAATCGGTCCCGTTTGAAAGCTATTTGAATTATCTTTCAAATGGGACCAATTTCACTACATTTAGAGCTTTGTACGAGAAGTTATGGCAAAAATACCGAATCAGCATCAAGCTGCAACGGTATTTGACGGCGTTTCGGTATTTTTAGTATAACTTTTCGTATATAGCTCCGATTGATATGAAACTAGTCCTATTTGAAAGATAACTCAAAGATCTTTCCAACAAGTATAAAATCAAAACTAGGACATTCCGGCGAACGCCTGCGAACACCCGCGAACACCCGCGAACACTTGCGAACACTTTTCTACATAACTTTTTGTAGATAACTCCAAATGAGATAAAACTAGTCCCATTTGAAAGACAACTCAAATAGCTTTCCAACAAGTAACAAACTAACAATAGGACATATCGGCGAACACCTGCGAACACCTACGAACACCTGCGAACACCTGCGAACACCCGCGAACACCTGCGAACACTTGGGAACACTTTTCTACATAACTTTTTGTATAGAACTACAAATGAGATGAAACTAGTCCCATTTGAAAGATAACTCAAAGAGCTTTCTAACAAGTATAAAATCAATACTAGGACATTCCGGCGAACGCCTGCGAACACCCGCGAACACCTGCGAACACCCGCGAACACTTGCGAACGCTTTTCTATATACCTTTTCGTAGAGAACTCCAACTGAGATGAAATTAGTCTTGTTTGAAAGATATTGAAGTTATCTTTCCAATGGAACTAGTATCACAGCATTTGGAGTTACGTACGAGAAGTTATGTAAAAAATACCGAATCTATGTTAAGCTGCTACGGTATTTGACAGCATCTCGGTATTGTTTGTATAACTTTTAGTAGAGAGCTCCAAATGAGATGAAATTAGTTCCATTTGAAAGATAACGCAAATAACTTTCTAACAAGTATAAAATTAATATTAGGACATTCCGGCGAACGCCTGCGAACACCTGCGAACACCCGCGAACACCCGCGAACACCCGCGCTGCGAACGCTTTTGTACATAACGTTTCGTAGAGAACTCCAACTGAGATGAAATTAGTCTTGTTTGAAAGATATTGAAGTTGTCTTTCCAATGGTACTAGTATCACAACATTTGGAGATACGTACGAGAAGTTATGTCAAAAATACTGAATCTATGTTAAGCTGCTACGATATTTGACAGCATCTCGGTATTGTTTATATAACTTTTAGTAGAGAGCTCCAAATGAGATGAAACTAGTCCCATTTGAAAGATCACTCAATGAACTTTCCAACAAATATAAAATCAATACTAGGACATTCCGGCGAACGCCTGCGAACACCTGCGAACACCCGCGAACACCTGCAAACACCCGCGAACACCCGCGAACACCCGCGAACACCTGCACACGCTTTTCTATATAACTTTTAGTAGGTATCTCCAAATGTAGTGAAAGTAGAACCATTAGAAAGAGGACTCAAATATATTTTAAATGTGACTAATTTCATCTCATTTGGAGTTCTATACAAAAATTTATGTAGAAAAGTGTTCCCAAGTGTTCGCAGGTGTTCGCAAGTGTTCGCGGTGTTCGTAGGTGTTCGCAGGTGTTCGTTGGTGTTCTCCGATATGTCCTATTGTTAATTTTATATTTGTTGGAAAGCTATTTGAGTTATCTTTCAAATGGGACTAGTTTCATCGCATTTGGAGTTATCTACAAAAAGTTATGTAGAAAAGTGTTCGCAAGTGTTCGCGGGTGTTCTCAGGTGTTCGCAGGTGTTCGTGGGTGTTCGCAGGCGTTCGTCGGAATGTCCTAGTTTTGATTTTATACTTGTTGGAAAGCTCTTTTAGTTATCTTTCAAATGGGACTAGTTTCATATCATTTGGAGCTATATACGAAAAGTTATACTAAAATACCGAAACGCCGTCAAATACCGTAGCAGCTTGATGCTGATTCGGTATTTTTGCCATAACTTCTCGTACAAAGCTCTAAATGCAGTGAAATCAGTCCCATTAGAAAGATAATTTAAATATCTTTCAAACGGGACAGATTTCATCTCATTTGGAGTACTATACAAAAAGTTATGCTCGAAAAACTAAGATAAGGGTATTTTGGTCATTTTTCAGCGTAAAGGGGCGCGATTTGGCCAAAATTAATTAGGGGGGCGCTGTTCGCCAATAACCAATTAAGGGGGGGCCCGATTCGCCAAAATTGCCTATATATATATATATATATATATATATATATATATATATATATATATATACATATACTTTTTTAGGAAAATATAGTAACATTCTAAAACCTAAAAGTAATAAATAATCACTCAAAATTAAAATTTAACTAACTAAAGTACATAAAATTAAAAACGGAAACGGAAAGATACCTATATAGTTGAATCGAAATCAATTTCAATCGAGAAATTTTTTATTTCTACTGTGCCAATCTACAGACAAGTAAGATATTATTTATAGAAGTCAAAGGCAAAACTCCACCACCCTTCTTCTCTAACATTTTCTTTGGTTCTGCAACTGATCGATCTTCATCTCCGGCGGCAGGGGGGGTTGAAGGAGACGAGTGGGCGACAGGATCCTGGGAGTGACTGGGTGAGACATACAAGACTTTAAACATTAAACTCTAAAACGAAAAAAAAAAAAAAAAAAAAAAAACAAAATTGCTAAAAGCCGAACCTAACTCGACCCCATCTATCTATGGGTCAGTGGGATGCCTCGTGTCCATTGCACCAACCTCGCACACACACACACACACACACACACACACACACACACACACCTGCTCCTATGTTGAATCCGCCACTAGGCTGCTAGCGGCCAATTTTTGAGTAGATTTAATTGCATTTATAACTTTTATTTTGAAATTTTCCGAAATATATTAAACAATATATGCTAGTATGTCTTCAAAGCTATAGTTTAGAATCGTATTTTATAGGGGAATTGCCCTTTAGTGCCATCCCCTCCAAAACTTTAACGTAAATAAGCAAAATAGTGTAGCGTTGTATGACATCCATCTAGCAATCACAAAGAGGACTTCATTCCTCTATATTCAGCATATCCCACCTATTGGCGGCAATCGTCCAAGATTAAGTGAAATTTGCCATTGTTGGGTGAGGGTTCAACGTCCATCTATGCCGGAGTAAGGTTGGTATTCAAGCCACAAGATGTAGCTATTCTTTTAGGATTGCCAAAGAAGGGTCTAGACGTGATGTTAGGACGCGGAAAATATGATCGAAAGCGCACTTCTTAAATTTCACTTTAAAGGCCATAATTCAGCTTGAAGAGATTGCAAGCGAGATGAGTAACTCATGGGAAGCAGAAAAAGAGCTGAAGATTATATAAAGTTATAGGTTAAGTACATATTTTGTGGTTTCTTTTGTTAGAAAATAATGTATAAGAGGATGTCAATGGATATATGAAATCTTCACGAGAATGGCTCAAGGCGTGTTGCAGTGCCACTTTCTTTTAAGGCTTTATTTGCCCCCACCAGATCGTGCAACAGGGGTTGATTGATAACCTCTAGGATACAATGAAGCCTGTTAGCCGGCGTTTGCACTTAACAACAGCAAACCGCTGAACACACCAGTATATGACAGAATTATCTAACTCTGATAATATCTTTTGCATCAAACACTATTAGAGATGATCTTTTGTATTCTGAGAACGCAAGGGAATTGAACTTCGTTGTTCTATGTCTATTTCGGGCAACTACTTCCTCTATTATATAGAGTACGAAAAGGCACTTCTACTAAGCGGTTATAACCGTCCAAAATCTTTGGCAATTATAACTTCTCATAACAGCTTGCAGTTACAAAATTTAATTCCGTTGCGAAATGTTCGGGGAGAACACTTCCGGGGAGAACACTCTGCTAAGTATATAGCACGTTCTACCAAGCAGTTATAACTGTCAACATGTAGCTGTTTTGCAGTTTTACCAAAACGTAGATCGAGAAATGTTCGGGGAGAACACACCGCGAAATACATAACACGAGGGAGAACGCTTACCACTTGAGGAGAACACTTCTTAACAACGTTTTTTCCGCGGCCCAAGTGCCAAGTGCCATCTTTTGACCATTAAATATTCAAGATTGCATAGGTGAGCTATATGCTAGCCTATTTTGTCCATTCTATAAGCTTTGGAGGAAACCCAATATAAACCAAAATTTTGCTCTTTATTTAATCAATATGGGACTAAATAAAAATACTTTATAATAGCTTTAGCCTTCATGAGTTTGTCTCACATGGTCTTGGGCCTCCACAAGCACTATAACATATTTTGGAAATCCAATTTCAACATCTTTTTCACTGAACCTAATTAAAGGCTCCCAAAAGCCTTCAACGTCTTATCGATAAGTTACACGATTTTGAAAAAATACAATCAACCTTTTGCAATCACAAACATATAATCGAGTGAGTGTGCATCTTTTGTATAGGTGCCAATGGCTACCTAAGGGGCAGTCCTATACCTCTAACTGCAAGTAAAATTCTCTCAATCATCTTAGTGTTCCCTGATGTGCTTAGGTGTTCCCTAGTATTCTTAAGTGTTCCAAGCTAAGCGTTCTTAGATGCTTTTAGATGTTCACAACACCTAGGAACTGATAAGAACACTTAAAACAAGATAGGAACACGTAGCAACACCTATTTGCATGTAAGCAACTGTGAGCACATTGTTATCCATCTTTCTTGTAATCTTTCTCCTTCTTTTTATTAGTTAGTCGCTTGAAAACACCTGATAACACTGAAAATACTTGTTCTTAGGTGTTCCCAATTGTTTCCATGCATTATGATGGTGTTCGCAGTTTTTCCCATACATATATAGGATAGTATCTCTAGATGTTCCAGTTATTCCAAGGTGTTAACAGCAACTGGAATACCTATGAACGTCTGACAATATCTAGGAACTCCTTGTACACTTATGAACACCATCTATTTGCATGGGAGCAACTGGGAACACATTATTTTCCCTCTTTTTTGTTAACTTTCTTCTTCTCCTTATCGACTAGGTCACCTGGGAACACCTGTTCCTTCGTGTTCTGAGGCAATACAAAGTTGTTCACGTGTGTTCTAGTTATTTTCTAATTAAAATTTGATAGTATCCTAATGGTCTTATATGTAGGCTTGGTATTATGAACAGTTGAAAAGCATGACTTCGCCATAGCAAAATGCTACTCCACATCTATTTAAGTGGAGTAGAGTAGGAGACACCTCCTACAAAAATGCGGCTAATGAATGTAAATTGTTCTTGAATGACTCATTTCGAAGAACCATTGATCTGCCTTACGAAGAAAGGAGTTTGTTACCAGTTTCTTTAATTTGGGTAGTTATAGTAGATGTTGCTCCTCACCTTTCATGGACTACTGAGCAGGAGTGGAAGCGGAAATGCCGTCGGCAAGGAGTGGTAAATGGAAGAGGATCATCAATTGTCACTTAATTCGGAACCTAGAGTGGAATTCTAACCCCTCCAATTTTTCATGCAGACCATACTGAGTGCAAAATTGTTATTAAAAGTTGATAAGCTCGAGGAATCGGTGAAAGGCTGTAGTCAGAGATGTAAGAAGTTAAGTCTTCCATAGTAGTGGTGAAGTCGTTGCGGCATAAAATAGTGGTAGGAAAACATCCGCAATCTCTACGAAGAGCGCTAGAACTCTGGATTCATCTCGCATAGCTATATTTTCCTCAACCATTATCCTCATCGAGAGCATTGGCCATCTCCTCCTTACTTATTAAAGAAAAAAAGTAGATGTAAATAAGAAGAGAACAGTTCACGATAGGCACCCCTCCCTCAGCATCCAATCCTATCAAATACGAAAGAGAGACAATTACAATCTTCACCGCCTGCTCAAACCACAAGAGACTAATTGGAAGAGAACTAGAACGATGAAAGCAAGAAGACGACATTCATAACTTTTCTCGTCGCATAAAAAATGAAAGTGAAGAGGAAGATGACCCATCATACGATAATTTTGAAATCAAATATAAGGAGGGGAAAAGCTCACCACACATGACTGAATTATAGAAAATAACATCATGCATAGAGATGGATATAGTTCCGTTGACTTCCTTTCTGGAACCGAAAATATCAGACTTGATCATAACTATTCACTACAACAGATTAGGTCTTCTGCGACTGCTTAGAATCGGTCATTAAAAACGCATATCACCGACCGATCTAAAATCAGTCATTGAAAATAAAACTTTCAATGATCGCTGAAAAATTAGTCATTGAAGATACACATATCAATGACTGACTAAGAATCGGTCATTAAACGTGTCATTTTCAATGACCAATTTTAAATCGGCCCTAAAAAATAAGACTTTTAGTGACCGCTACATATATCGGTCATTGAAGATACATCAATCAACGACCGATTCCAATTCGGTCATTGAAAGTCGCATTTTCAATGACCGATTGTAAAGTGGTCATTAAAAGTTGATGCTTTCAACGACCACCGAAAAATCGGTCATTAAAAGTCTAACTTTCAATGACCGATCGTAAAGCGGTCATTAAAGGTTGATGCTTTCAACGACCACCGATAAATCGGTCATTGAAAGCCTAACTTTCAATGACCGTTTCTAAATCAGTCATTGAAAGTTAATGTTTTCAACGACCGTGTGGCGATCAGTCGTTGATTATTTGGGCAGCAATTAAATTTCGAACAAAAATTTCGGCGGGCTAAACATTTATTTATTGGTAGGTTCATGCCCGCGGATAGCGAGAGAGACAAAGAGGGAAAGATGACAGGGTGAGCTGCGATAGATATCTAAGTGGCCTAGAACCTTAACTATTAGATGATTAGATCTATAAATCAAGAGCCCAAACTCTGATACCAATTGTTGGATCTACCAATCCCAAGAGGGAGGTGAATTGGATAATTAAAAAATTTAAGGTAATTATGACAATTAAGCACTAATCAAATTCAAGCGCAAATGTGTATAAAAGATATTGAATAAAGTTTTATGCATGCATCTAGTGGATATATAAATAAAGCAAGAGTAAAGAGATGGCACCTAATTTTATAGTGGTTCGGCGCAACCGGTCTACGTCTACTCTCTTGCCTCCTCGCCGAGGACTTCCTATAATCCACTAGCGATAGACTTATGGATGTCTATCAAACCGTTACACCTTGATTTTAGTAGCTCACCAAGCAACTCGTCTCTCTACTTTTCCGAACAAGTTACAATCTATCAAACAAAGTAAATCTCAAATACAATCTCTCAATATAATCTCACTTTAGAAGTAAGAGATCAAGGAGATGAACTTAAGATATACAAATTTAATCTCAAGAATAGTTGTGGGGGACTTTAAAAGTACTCTTGAACTCTAGAAATAGTTTTCAATGAGTAATTTGAGTTCTTATGTTGAAGCCTTGAGTATATATAGGCACCATAAAAACCACATCCAACGGCTAATCCAATGACTAGTTTCTGTCTGATTATCGGTCGACCGTTACCGTTTCCGGTCGACCGAAATGTGCTATGTACTGACATTTCTACTTAACTTCAGTCGACTTCATTCGGTTCGTTGTCTCTCATTTTTTATCCGTTTTGGCCGAATCATATATGGTTGGAAAGGTCTTTGAGCCTAATTTCATATGAAATTAGTTTCATCACAATTGGAGCTTCCTACCGAAAGATATGGTAGAAATACTAGAGCACTATCAATATGTCATACTGTTTTATATCTATCAACTTCAAAAATAAATATGTATTAGTACGATTGTCCAAATCATATAAATTATATGTTGTTAGAAAGGCATTTGAGTTTTCTTTATACACCACTAATTTGCTTCATTTGGATGTCATATGAAAAGATATTTCTTATTTACTAAGTAGATGTCGGGTGGAATGCTTTAATCAATCTTGACTACATTTTAACTTTAACCCCATTGAGCACCTACACTTTTTTTTTTTTTTTTTACTTAAACAAACTTACTAATACTTGTTGACGGCCTACTCGCCGCGTTGCGTGCGCGTGCGCAGTGTATTATGTGACAGAGGAGTCGCCACCTAGATGTTTATAGGAAATCTAGGAAACCTACTGGTCTTTTAGAGGTTTTAGGTTCGTTTATATCGGTTACGAGTTAGGAAGGTGTTAGGCACCTAACGTCGTCCCTGAATGGTTTGCTTTATCTTTTGATTGTTAATTTGATATGGTTTATTAATTATTATGCTTAATTTAGAATTTATTTAATTTGGATGGATAATTTTATTAATTGCAGGAGAATCCTCCTATGTTGTTAGTCGGGCAAAGAAACCTCTTCCGGATTAAATTTTCATATATATATATATATATATAATATATATATAATATATATATATATATATATATATATATATATATATTATTTTTAAATTTTAACTATTTTAAGTATTCGTGTTATTTTGCGGGAGGATCCTCCCGACGGATTAGACGGATAGAGAAACCTCTCTCCGATTCATTATTTTATGGGAAAATTACTGTTCAGCCTCCACGTTTCCCGTTTTTGACTGTTCAGCCCCCCGAAACGCGTTTTCCCGCCGACGTGGCGGCGCGCGCGTGCCGCTACGTGGCGTTTCGGGGGGGCTGAATCGCGATACTCCAAAATTAGGGGGGCTGAACAGTAATTTTTCTTTATTTTATTATTCTTGAATTTTATTAATTATTTATTTTTTTCATTGTAATATGTTCCGAGAGAATCCTCCCGTAGGGGCTTAAATGGATAGAGAAGCCTCTTTCCGACTTATTTGTATGCGTAATATATATATTTTTATTTATTTATTTATATTTATAATTTAAAAATTTACGGGAGAATCCTCCCGGAGAATTAACGGGATAGAGAAGTCTCTTACCCGAGTTAAAATATTTTTGTATGTACATTTACTATGTATTTTTTTATTTAATCATTTACTTATTCATATTTATAATTTAATTCGGCGGGAGAATCCTCCCGGAGTTTTAACGGATATATAAATATTTTTTTTAATTATTTTCGTTAAGATATTTTGTTGGAGAATCCTCCCATGAGATTGTTCGTGTTGAGAAACCTCTTCCCGATATATTATTATTTTCTTTTTATATTATTAAATATTTTTATAACATTTTTGTAATTTATTTTAATATATATATATTTTTATATATTTTTGGGCTGGGCCGGACCTATTTGGTCCGGCCCGAGCCTCCATGGGCTCGCCCGGGCGCAGCCGCGCCCGGGTCGGACCTCGTGGTCCAACGCGGGGCTTAGCCCCGCGTGGCCGGGCGCGCTCGCGCGCCCGGTCAGGACGCGGACGCGGCAAGCCGGTTACCCTGCTTGTTTACGCGAGCAGCGAGCTCGCGACCGCGAGCTCGCCGCCGGCGGCCGTTTTGTCGCCGGCGGTGGTGTCCGGGGGGTCTACCCTAGCGTTTTTCGACCATCCGAACACAATGGTGATGTCAAAAATCGATTTCGGAGTTCCTACCTGGAGTTATAGGCGATGCAACTTTATGTATATTTCGTTTTTTATATTTTCCGGCCGCCGTGGCTTCGCCGCCGACGGCGACTCCCCGGGGTCCCTAAGGTTAGAGGATTATAATATAATTGTGTTCGTAGGGTTACCTGGGGTTGGTTGTGTTGCACTCGGTGCAATATATGTTGGCCCCGGCGGCGGCGACGGCTGCGTCGGAGCTCCCGAACTACGTCCTGGTGATGTGAGATGGTGATGGTGATGACGAAGTGCGATGAACGAGCAAAATACTTGCCCTCTTTCTTCCTCTATCGAGTTTGCTCCCTCTCCCTCTCTCTCTCTCTCTCTCTCTCTCTCTCTCTCTCTCTCTCTCTCTCCGGCGACGTTGCCCGTCGTTCGCCGGTGCCCACCCCTGTCTCTGCGGCTCCTCTCGCTAGTGTGTGTGTGTTTGTTTTAATAGGAGGTGAGGTTGGTGGGAGATGTGATGGAGAGGATGGGAGATAAATGGGGGGTTAAGGTTTGTGTTGAAAAAAATGGTGGAGGTAAGGTGGATAAAGAAAATGAGAAAGGGGGGGAGTCGCAGTCGGTGACTAAAGGTTCCCCCCCCCCATCTATTTTTTTTTTAATTATTATTAATTTTATATTATATATATATATATATATATATATATTATATATATGTGTGTGTGTGTGTGTATATGTGTTGTAGTGTATATGTGCACACGCGTGTAAATTTGCGTGTACTGTCTGCCCGGACAAAATGGGGTGTCGACAATACTTTTGCTATTATTTTGTTATCATCATAATCATACTAGGGTCAACACTATCAAATTTAAATTCCTAATTTTTTGAGCAAATGATATGCTGGATCAACTTGTAGGTGTCCCTATCTTCTCAAAGCTTGATCTGAAGAGTGTTATTATTAGTTTTGAATTAGGCCCGGTGATGAAACAAAGACTGCTTCCAAGATGCGGGATGGTTTGTACATGGTTGGTATTGTCTTCCAGTCTATCTAATGCTCCTAGAACTTTTATTAGACTAATGAATCATATGTTGTAGCCATTGTTGAAGGAAATTGCTATGTGTCACTGACGCATAACATGGAAAACCATCATGGAAGAGAGGGGGGGGTAGGCTGGGAGAAATTTTATTCGTAATTGGTCAATTTTAGCTACGTTGTTGTAAATATATCCACAAATAGCTTCTCATGTTCTTGAGAAGTTCTAACCTTTCTCTGTGGATAAATCTGAATGTTGGCTATCCTCTTTGAGATGTAGAGAGGGATAACTTCCTAATCTCCTTGAGCCTTCTAGGTTTATTATAGCAATAAAGATAGTACTTGGACCGACATGCCAAACTATGATAAAAACCCATACCCCTCTACTTCTAGTTGGATTGAGATAGGCCCAACACTTTGCCTTCAGTTGCCAGTTATCTATTGACAAGCGGTAAATAAGACTAGACCAAATCTTAGTTGAGGAAATTGCAAATCAGTCCATTTTTTTAACTTTTGCAAATCAGTTCATAATATTGAAATTTTCTACAAATCATCCGATGCCTTAAAATTCGAGATGGGAATGCCTGTGCTAAAAGCACAGGCGATCCCCTGTGGTCGCGATCTGGGCCGTTAATCGGACCAGCACGTATCACGAGATTTTTTATTTAAACTTTCGTCGACTTATTTGACCTAATTTTATACGTTTTTATGAAAAGTTATTAACTACAAAGTTGTAGATTTTGATTTGATCTACAATTTTGTAATTTAAACTTTTTTCAAAAAATATCAAACGATGTGTCAAAAATGATAATCAAAATTTTTGATCATCATTTTGACACTTTGTTTGATATTTTTTCGAAAAATTTTGAACTACAAAATTGTAGATCACATCAAAATCTATAACTTTGAAATTCATAATTTTTCATAAAAATATATAAAATTAGGTCAAATAAAAATTAGGTTAAATAAGTTGACGAAATTTTAAATAAAAAATCTCGTGATATTCTGACTAATATATAAGCATTTTTCTGAAAAAATTTTGCAAATAGATTTCAATATAATCTACAACTTTATATTAAAGTCTTTTTTAAAAAAAGTTTTTTAAACAGGTTTTTGAGGTTTTAAAATTTTAGTGGGTTTAAAAGTTAATCCATTAGGATTTTGGAGCATCAAAATACGTATTTTAAGATTATGTTTTGAAAAACTTTGAATATAGAAAAATAAATTATGTTATCACTCACAAATCAATGTAGGGGTAAGTCTCTCGTTCATTTTTGAGTACCTAACTTATAAGATACAATGTCCAGATATGTTTCTAAAATAGTCTCAAGCTGATCGACGTAGTGAAGTAGATCACCCCTACACTAAAAATGTCTTTGGAGTTACGCTTAGAGGGGCTTAATTTTTTAGGGAATCATCATACAGCTCTTTTGTTACTTCATATTTACTTGATCACAAGTGATTGTTAATTCATTGTGCATACGTAATTTTACACATTCAGATCGAGTGTTAGAAATATCCATAAAATTTAGTTTTGAATCAACTCCAATAAACCATACATGTAGAATTAGACTCTTTTTTTTTTTTTAAATGAGGCAAAAGCCCTCAATAAGAGTGGTTAAAGCAACAGATCCAAAGCAGCTGAGCACAAACGCTATTTGTCGGTTATATATATATATATATATATATATATATGAAAATCCTACTCATCCCCAACAAACTACCCAACAAACCACACACAACTAATCTCCACCACAAACGCGCCTCGTGATCCGCACAATTCCCCGTGATCTGAAAAAAATGAAAATTATTGATATACCCATCGTGATGTGTGGTCTTGATTTTACCACTTCAGCATGTGTAGTTTTGTGTGATTTTTTAGGGGTGCATAACAAAGCTTATATATATATATATATATATATATATATATATAGATATATATATAGATATATAAAAGAAGGCGAACAAGCTTTTATGACTTTTGTAAGCTTTACAAAGCTGACGGAGGAATTTTACTTGTAATGATTTACTTGAACGAAACAACATAAAGAGCAAACTTAACTCCAGTTCTATGTTGAATAAGCTAAAGTATTGTGTCTGAACTCCTGAGAGTATTCATGAGCTGCATTACGAACTCACCCTCATGTTCAATATTGCTTAAGCCTATGTTTGAATTCCTGCATCTCCCTGCCATATCTTTCCTTGTCAGCTTTTGCAACTTCATCGTATTCCTGTTGAAGTTAAGATTAAGCAAAGCGTGTAATTCCAAACAAATCTGCATCAATGGGAGGAGAGTAGAATTTAGAGTACTCACAGCCCTCTCCTCCTTGGTTAACTTGTTCCAAGCTTTGCTTATCATCTTAATTAAGTCTTTCTCTGCATTTGAGTGCTGAAGCTTCAACTCCGCGTGCTTTTCCTTGAAGAAGAAATTATATGCGCTTCTATTTGGCTTTGGATGATCAGGATGCCAATTCCTGTGGCTCCTTCTTCCACCGCCAGATCGTTTAGAAGAGTCATTGTTCTCCATGTTGTCATCACTATCAGTTGCAGAATATGAATCTGCTGGCGTCAGTTCAGAAGGATGATAGAGGAGGCCTTTGAGTGTCTGTTCGCCAATCTTGACGGTTACGAAGTAACCCAACTCACATTTTCCATTGATCCTTCCCTTGATTGGAATATCAAATGAACCTTGAAGTATATATTTCACATAAATTATACATGCTATGGGATTCAAAATTTATATGACAAATAACATGTAGTTATTTCAAAAGGTCATTTGTTTCAGTGCCTCCAGTTTATCATGTCTTACTTTAAATAATTTAACTCCTACGAAGTTCTAATAAAACATGATTTTGCATGCAACAAGAATTTAAAATTAAGCTGTTCAAAGTCAATTTCTCATACAGGGAAATACCAAAATAATAAACAAAAAGCGAGCACCTTAAATGCATATATGCATTACAGCATTAGCCTCCAAATACAAACAAACTAATCTCATGTGCAAACTGCTTCAGGGACATAATAAGATGACATAAAAGAGCCACGGAAATCAATATGCTTGTCGTCATCTAAGGATAACTCCTTATTGTCATCTTTATTAGTACTAACATTTATTAATTTTTAGCATGTTTTAAATGTTAGAAGTTAGAAAGCTAGTTAGAAGTGCAGGTAATTGAGGTCAGACTACGCTCTTTAGCAGCACCAAAAACATGCATGCTAAGTAATCTATGGCAAGATTATTGTCCATATGAAAATAAGGAAAGATTGATCTATAAATGATTTGGTAGAAATGGAGGAAGCATATTGTCTTATGAAAGCTTCTCATGGGAGAGGAAGAAGACTGTGGATATAGATTCGGCATTCAATTTATGCAGAGAATTGATTCCAAAGGCAATATTAGGCCACGAGGGGGACAATAGATTCAAAATTTTACTCAAAAGCAAAGAGAATACCCTAACTACCAGGTAAACATAGCCACAAAATATTGAAAAAAAAATTGCAAACTTTTAAACTGTTCTTGACATATACTCAGACGTCTTTACGAATGTTTGTGGCCTGTTTTTACTTCTATCTACGTTATGAATTAAGATGATGATGTATCTAGCTGATATCTAATTGCTGATGCATAATCCACCGTTATCTACCACTTCTGATAAATCGCGTAGCTATCCAGTTTATTGCAATTGCATAGCTTTCCTTCTTTTTGGTGCTAGAATTGCATATCTTTCTTGGAAGAAAAAGAAAAATCACTCTTGACATTGTTAATACCAAATTAATCGAAAACACCTCATGAGGAGCATGTATATCCGTGTGTTCTCTGTTTTCTTTTCCTATTTTCGGAGAGTTGTTGGAGATCTAACCATCATAAGAATAGTATGGCGTCATCCAAGATAATCCAAAAAGGGTAACACGATTGATTCAATCGTGCAAAAACGGTTATGATAAGAAGCATATTTATTAAAATCTTCAAAGAAGCTTGTATGCATTACCCAAGAAAAAGAGACCATGTATAACTATCATATACAACCAACCTAAAATGTCAAGTGAAGCCATGATGGAGAGAAAAGTTACCATCTCGTATATCAGAACGGGCCTTCTTACTTTCCCTTGGAGACATGGTGCAAGGCGATACACCTATCGAGTCGGACTTGCGCTTATTGATACTAGTTTTAGATTGTGGTGCAACTGGTGAAAAGCATTCAAAACCATTATGAAATAAAAAAGCTCTAAATAACATCAAAACAGAGAAGGATCGAACACCTGAAGGAGGCATTACAGGCCCCTGAGCTCTGAAGAAATACACCTGCTCAAAATGGTAGAGAAGACTAAGGTAATACTTTCTAAGTACAAAGGAAGCACTTGTTGTAGTTGCCGGGAACCCAAATACGTGTATAATCTCCTTCCACCTTTTCTCTGCTATCACCTGTAAGCCATTTCATATAATCATAACAGTAAATAAAGAACGGAAATTTTCAAAATTGAAAAGCGATTACCTTCTGTACTCCTCCCATGCTAGTGACTTTTACATAAAGAAGATGAAGATCAAGATCTTTTCCTCCGATTACAGGGACCCTTGAATCATACAGAAGGACAGCTCCATCAGAAAATCAAAGCAGGAGAGAGAGAGAGAGAGAGAGAGAGAGAGAGAGAGAGGATCTTTAAACATACATGAATCTGGTGCTCATAGCCATGTGAAAACTCCGAAGAGCTTCGACGAACAGACTGGCATTGGAGACGATTTCTTCATGGGAGCGAAGTGGAGCTGGATAGATTTTACTCTTCCTTCCATCGTCGTCCTCAACACCACCGTCCATCTCTCTCATCATTCTTCCCTTTCCATCTTCACTCATTTCTATCTCAGCATATGTAATGGCAAGTAGATGAAGTTGCACTAGAATTCAATATAAACCTTAGCAAAATCTTTCAAAGGCGATTATCCGAACATGAACATAATGTATATCATGTCATATGAGGAAAGTATATAAAGTTAATAGCATTAACGCACACTATTTATTAGCTTCTTGAGCAAAACGCTGAACGTCTAAAAAGCTGCTGAAAAGTGTGAATCTTACAACGCGCTGGATTTAATAACCTTGGCAACTTAACCATAATTTTAACCATCGACTCTTTACTTCGTACGTGTTTAAATTGATCACAGAGTTCTTTTATTAGTTCTACGTGGAACTTAATGCGTAATTTGAACTCAGCACGGTGTTCTATGACATCAGGTAATTTTGACGTGGCATTGTTTCAGATGGTTCGGATTCAACTCCACGTAGTTGATGATTACTGAGCTTGAACTTTGCAGCCTTTATGTCCGACGGGCGGCGAAGCAGCAGAGAAGAACGGCGGCCGTACTGAACAAGTAATTCGGCGGTACAATAAAGTTTGATTCGGATCCCCTCTGGACCTTTAGTCCAATATAAGAAAACATTGAAGTCTTGGAGTATTTGTACGGTGGATTTTTTAATTTGAATTTCATCGCTCTTGTGGTTTTGTGACAAAGATAAAAGCCGTAGAATTCTATGGGAGACTTGCATACGGTCTCTCCTTTCAAAAAAAAAAAAAAAAAAAAAAAAAAAAAAAAAAAATATATATATATTATATATATATATATATATATATATAAAATTCGATATCAAAATAATTGAATACCATATGGTATCTCTTATAACTCACAATATGTCACATAATATCTCTATTATCTTAAAATTTAACATGTGACATGCTTAAACATAATAAATATATAATTAATTATATCATTAATTAGATTTTTAATTCAATACACATTTAATGTATTATTAATAATTTATTAAATATAAAAAATTAGAATAATTTATAATAATTTAGTTTTATTTATATTAAATATAAATTATAATTTTAAAGAATTTGAAAGGTAATTATCAAATTTTTAATAATCTATATATATATTTATATACAATATATATAAAGGGGTGACCAAAGTCGTTATTTTCAGTATGTCTCTTATATATTATTAATAATTTATTAAATATAAAAAAAAGGTATAGTTTATAATAAATTTATTTTTACTTATATCAAATATAAATTATAATAATTTAGAAAAATTTGAAAGGTCATTATCAAATTCTCAATAATTTATATATAGTTATATACAATATATATAAAGGGGTGATCAAAGTCGTAACTTTTGGTATGTCATTTGATATTTCATTTTGCTCTAATAACATATGATGAATATAATATAATATTTTAATAAATAAATATTAATTTATATCAAATTAATATATTTTTTTAAAAAAATTTAATCTTTCGAATATTATCATATATATATATATAATAAAAATTATTACAAATATAAAATATTATATTTAAATATGTTATAAAAAAATTTATAAATATATAAAATTGGGTGGTCAAACAGTTGTACCATGTGGCATCTTAATGACTTTCGGTGTATCATTGGTATTTCATTTTTTTAAAAAGCACATGTTATCTTCGTGTTAAGAGTTTAAAAATCACGTAATTAATTTAAAAATCACCTAAATTAAATTAAATAAATAATAACTTTATTAAATAATAATTAGTTTATAAAAAAATAATCTACACACATGCGTAACTATTAATATAAAAGTGATAAAATACAAAATTTATAATAAGATTCATATAATAAAAATTATCTATATTTTAAAACAAATTATATATATAACTGAATATCATAATCATTTCACGTTATTCTCAAATAATTTTACTATTTTATATATAATAAATAATAATTATCTTGCTATAATTTTATGTAATACATAAAATAATTATTAAATTTAATAATAAAATATAAAAATATAAAATAAATTTAATATTACTATTTAATATTGATAATTAATATCCGTGAATCGTACGGTGCAAAACTAGTCTTTTTATGATAAATGACTTTTCTGGGGCGATAACATATCACATTAAAGACGACAAAATATTATATTAAATAGGCGAAAGTTTTAAAAAAAAGTCTCCACTCAGCTTTGATTTTTATATTGTCAATTGTAAAAATTATACTGATGAGTATTGTAGACACCCCATTTTGTCCGGGCTTTCGTCCCGATTCGATTCGATAAACTCGATTAAACTCAAAATCTCAATTTATCAAATTAATTTTATTTTTTCTGAATTTGAGACTATATGGACGTACATTATGGTTTAAAATTCTAACGAGGCGGCGCACGAACGAGAGATTTTCGTAAAAACAAAAATTTTATACTTGAGGGGCTATATATGCCAATATTTAATATATGAGTCCAATATTTTGCAAAAATAAAATAGCCCGTTTGTGTAATTTAACAAATAAATAGATTTTTCGTGTAATATATAAAAAAACCGTAAATGAATTGGTCGCCGCCGTGCGCCACGCCCACGATCGCCGCGGGAGAATCGGTCAAGCAACCTCGCCACGTCGTCAGCGCCTCGTACGCGCCGTGGCGACTATATATGGGGCGGCGATCGGAGCCGACGAGGAGGGAAAAAGCTCTCGGCCGAAAAACAAAAAATCAAGAGGAACCGAAGAGGGGAGCTTCGACCGAACAAAAAAATTTCGAGTGAGAGAGAGGGAGAAAGAAGGAGAACACTGCTACGGCCTGCCACCAGCACCGCCGACTACCTACGACGACGTCGCCGCCGCCGCCGCCCGGTTTCGCCGCTGCCGCCATCGCCGGAAAACACTTAAAACCGAAAATCGTTTAATCGAGGTACGCGTCCAAACTTTATCAAAAGCATTGCATTAAGATCTATACATACTATAGACGACGGGACACCGCCGTGGCTTCGCCGGCAGCGAGTCACGGCGGCGAAATAATAAAAAACGTTTTTATCCCGAAATTACACCTTCCAATATCTCCTTGTACAAGCGTCGAAATAAAATTTAGACATCACCATCGCGTTCAGGACCCTCGATTACGCCTAGGGTGAGCTCCGGACGGTTAACAGACGACGCTGACGCCGGCGGCGTTAACGGCCGGAGACGCGAGCTCGCGGCGAAAAAAAAAAAAAGAAGAAAACCAGATGAAGAAGATGACCTTTTTGCAACTAAACCCATACGTTTTTAGAAATTACATTTTGGTCCAGGCGCGCGTTGTTTTTAAAGAATAACGCTTCGCCGGACCCGAGCTCGAGCTCGGGTCCGGCCTAGCTCGACGGCTCGGTCTTGACCGAGTCAATTTGCAATGCGGCCGAGCCCATTCCTAAACCGACCGAGCCATTTTCAATCCGGTCGAGCCTAAATCGAATTTCACCGAGCCATTTCAATTCTGATCGAGCCATTTTAATTCTGACTTAGCCATTTTGACCCTATGAACCTATTTAGTGGCCCAAATATATTTTAATAATCAATTTTAATTGAATTTTAAGCTATAATTACATGATTTTTTATAATAAAGATGGCTCAAAATATTAAAAATATCATAAATCTTTTAAAATAAGGTTAGAGTGAGGCGGTTAACCAATCTCTACACCTTATTAAATTATTTAAAATATAAAAAATAATAAAAAATGACAAATCTCAAAATCTTTTAAAAATAAGGTTAGAGTGAGGCGGTTAACCGATCTCTACACCTTATTAAATTATTTAAAATATAAAAATCATAAAAATGACAAATCTCAAAATCTTTTAAAGATAAGGTTAGAGTGAGGCGGTTAACCGATCCCTATACCCTATCTAATAAATTTAAAAAAAAAAAAAAAATAATTAAAAAAAAAGAGATTAGAATGAGGTGGTCATCCGAACTCTACATCTCAAAAAAATAAAAATAAAAATAAAATAAAAATATTTTCACATACAAAATTCAAGAACAAAAAGAAACGCGCGTAGTCGATTACATTTTTTTATTTATTTAGCATTATCACATGCATATAGTTAAATCTCATGCATAAAATGATGAATCTCCAAATTAAAAAAATATAAGCCGTTTAATTGAGAGTACCCTCTTCGGAGGGGCGCTGTGGGGGTGTTCTGTCTTCCCCACACGTAACCGACAACGAACCCAAGAATCTCAACGTGCCTTATCCCGGTTTCCTAATTTTCCATAAAAATTAGGTGGCGACTCCAAACCTTTCTTTCCCCCATCCGGAGGAAGGTCGTCAACAGATGGCGACTCCGCTGGGGACCCGTAAGGCTCATTAAAATTAAATGGCTTAAATTTTTAAATTTGGTGTTTATCATTTAATATAAAATATCATTGCTGTATATTTATTTTTGTTTTGATTATTTTATTATTGTTGCGTATATCTTTGTGTATATATTTATTTTTAGCAATCAATTTGCATACAACACTGCATACACATAACTTCAGGCCTCGACCCGGCCTTAAGATCTGGGATAATATCGAAGCTCGTGTGCAATGCATACGGGTAGTCGTAAAACCCAGCCCTCAGCCTAGCCTATATGTTATCTGGGTAGTATCAGGACTAACATACTATGTATGCTGGTAACCTGCGGAACCCCAGCAATGACGGGCTACTAGAAACCAGTCATTTAAGATACCAATAGTTGCATATCCTCATGTAGTGACACTCATGACATCCAAAATTTTTTAGTTCCTTTTCCAAAAAAATCTCTTTTCAAAAAAAAAAACATTTTCTTTTCATAACTTCTTTTCATTATTTTCAAAAAAAAAGATAAACAAAAAAAAATCTTTTTAACTAAATTTTTTTTTTTTAAAAAAAAAAATAAACAAAAACACTTATAAATAAAAACTCTTTTCATAAAAAAAAGATAAACAAGAAAAAATCTTTTCAAATAATTTTTTTTTCTTTTCAAAAAACGATAAACAAAAAAAAAACTTTTCAAAAAAACTTTTTTTTCTCAAAAAACTTTCTTCTTATTCTTTTCTTTTCAAAAAAAAAATTAAAAAAAAAAGAATATTTTCAAAGACAATCTTTTCTTTTCTTTTCATTTAAACACAAAGATTTTCAAACGAATTCTTTTCTTTCCATCAAAAAACAAAAAATTCACAAAATTAATTTTTTTTTTTTTTTGTTTTTCTTTTTTTTCCCCAAAACATTTAACTAAAAAAAAAAAAAAATTTAAATTATTTTTTTTTACAAAACAATTTTTGTTTAAAAGATTTCTCACAATAAACATTCTTTTGATAATTAAATTTCTGCATATCACTGACACACATTTTCTTTACACAAGAACGGTCAAGACGACTATCGCAAAAAGAAGCCCTTATCTACTTCGGTCCCGACGCCACAATTCTACAACAATGGCAGACAATGAAATGAACGAGCAGTTGAAGAAGACGAAGACAACTTAATGACATGGGCAAAAAAAAAAAAAAAAAAAAAAAAGACATTGTTTCTATCAATACTCCTGATGGAGGGATCAATGATATCAACGCAAGTTTGTTCCAAGACGAGTGACTGTTTTTAGCTTAGTTTCTTCTCTATAAGTCATTTAGAACTATGTTTGGTTTGTCACAAGTCATTTTATGTATCTGAATCTTACTTATGTTACATCTGATCTTTTCAACAGACTACTCTTGTTGAATGAATGCAACTTTGAATGAGCTTTATTTAAGCATAAAATTGCCTTATTTCGCTATTTACTATGAACTTCTACAATTGCACCAAATTTTGCAGAATCTAAAGAACAATGCATGCCCTTGATTTAACTTGACAATTAGCAACTTGTCTAAGAAGAAAGAAAATGCGCGAACATTTACTCCGCTGCTTAAAATTATCTAGTAACTAGAAGTATTAATGTGACCCATGTTTACTTTTACGTCAAACGATAATTTAAAGTATGAGTATGCAAAGCACCTTAAAGTTTATATTTATCGAGTAACCGGATGCCTTCATCACCAATGTTGGTATTTGCGTCAAAAGATAAATACCATCTAAGGAATGTAAGAAAAAGAAGAAAAAGCGCAATATCCACTCCAACACTTTGAGTTATCTAGTAACTAGAAGTATTCATGTGACCCATGTTTTTTTACGTCAAACGATAAACTCTTAAGGTATGAGTATGAAAAGCATTTTAAGCCTTATTTTATCGAGTAACCGGATTCCTTCATCAAATGTTGGTATTCGCGTCAAAAGATAAAAAGGCCAGTTGACAAAAGCATATGACAAGTTCTCAAATTTCAAGTTAAGCTAAGAACATGCATTCGAAAATTACATTCTGCAAAATTTAAACTTCACATTTCTTGCACATATTAAATATTGAAACGAGCAATTTTATTTTTAAACAAAATTCATTCTGGAGTTGCATTCTTCCAACGTAGAGATTTAGACATCAGAAAAGATTAGCATGTACCAAAAGGAGATTACAAGATACATATCATGACAAATTACACAACTAAGTAACAGTTCGACATGATTCGTTTGAAAGGAACAACTAGCAGTCAAACTCAAACTGGGGCAAATTTACAAAATTGATCTTGGGGCAAAATTTCATGCAAGAAAAGCATGCACGAGATAAACATACAAAAGTCAACAACTTACACTGGGGCAAATTTTGAAAGACACAGATCAGTAAAAGAAAAGAGCAGGCACTAATACACTCTCTCAATAAAGCCAATTTTGATCAAAGATTTTGACGAATCATACCAGTACTCCAAAACTAGGGCAAATTTTTGAAGAAGCTGAGATACAACATTAGAATGCATATCGACAGCTGACGAAATTATAAACCGATGAAATAATAGTGCAAGGCAACGACTGGCAAGTTTGCAAACATTGATACCGGGGCAATGACTTTTGAAATAGTTGGATTGACCAAATTTCCACGCACATCACTGTTTTTAGCAGAACCATTTTCGGCATGACACCAGCATTACTTTTTGCATAAATCTTTCAAAAAAATCAACTTGCAGCAAAAATAATTTTTTCTCACACATTTTTTTTTTAACATCAAAATCTCATCCAACATAGCACAAACTTAACACTTTGTCATGATGCATAGCTCTTGTGACCACGAGATGCAAATCGGGTACATTTTTGCATTTACAAACCCTGAGATGCAAATCGGGTATTTCTTTACATTTACAAGCACTCCCGAAAAGCAAATCGGGTTTATCTTTCTACATTCCGAGAAGCAAATCGGATGTACCTTTACACTTTCAAAATTTCGAAAAGCAAATCGAAAATATCTTTCTACATTCCGAGAAGCAAATCGGATGTATCATTGCACTTCAAAAAAACAAATCGAAGATTTCTTTGCACTCCCGATAAACAAATCGGGTTTATCTTTCTACATTCCGAGAAGCAAATCGGATGTACCTTTGCACTAACAAAATTTCGAAAAGCAAATCGAAAATATCTTTCTACATTCCGAGAAGCAAATCGGATGTATCATTGCACTTCAAAAAACAAATCGAAGATTTCTTTGCACTCCCGATAAACAAATCGGGTTTATCTTTCTACATTCCGAGAAGCAAATCGGAAATGCCTTTGCACTCCCAAGAAGCAAATCGGGTTTATCTTTCTAAATTTCGAAAAGAAAATCGAAAATTTTCTTTGCACTTCCGAGAAGCAAATCGGATTTATCTTTCTACATTCCGAGAAGCAAATCGGAAATTCCTTTGTACTTCCGAGAAGCAAATCGGATATACCTTTGCACTTTCAAAATTTCGAAAAGCAAATCGAAAATATCTTTCTACATTTCGAGAAGCAAATCAAATATATCATCGTACTTCAAAAAAAACAAATCGAAAATTCCTTTGCAAACTCTGAAAACAAATCAAGTTCATCTCTGCATTCACAAACACTGAGAAGCAAATCATGTTTATATTTTTCACACTCCGAGAAGCAAATCGGATGTGTCTCAAGCAAACCATTATCGTCGGCGGTTATACTCAAATTTTCTCTCTCCGGACAAAATGAGATATATTTTTTATCTTTGTTCGATGCTTCTCCGAAGAATCAAACAAAGAGGGGCAACTGTAGACACCCCATTTTGTCCGGGCTTTCGTCCCGATTCGATTCGATAAACTCGATTAAACTCAAAATCTCAATTTATCAAATTAATTTTATTTTTTCTGAATTTGAGACTATATGGACGTACATTATGGTTTAAAATTCTAACGAGGCGGCGCACGAACGAGAGATTTTCGTAAAAACAAAAATTTTATACTTGAGGGGCTATATATGCCAATATTTAATATATGAGTCCAATATTTTGCAAAAATAAAATGGCCCGTTTGTGTAATTTAACAAATAAATAGATTTTTCGTGTAATATATAAAAAACCCGTAAATGAATTGGTCGCCGCCGTGCGCCACGCCCACGATCGCCGCGGGAGAATCGGTCAAGCAACCTCGCCACGTCGTCAGCGCCTCGTACGCGCCGTGGCGACTATATATGGGGCGGCGATCGGAGCCGACGAGGAGGGAAAAAGCTCTCGCCGAAAAACAAAAAATCAAGAGGAACCGAAGAGGGGAGCTTCGACCGAACAAAAAAATTTCGAGTGAGAGAGAGGGAAAAGAAGGAGAACACTGCTACGGCCTGCCACCAGCACCGCCGACTACTACGACGACGTCGCCGCCGCCGCCGCCCGGTTTCGCCGCTGCCGCCATCGCCGGAAAACACTTAAAACCGAAAATCGTTTAATCGAGGTACGCGTCCAAACTTTATCAAAAGCATTGCATTAAGATCTCTACATACTATAGACGACGGGACACCGCCGTGGCTTCGCCGGAAGCGAGTCACGGCGGCGAAATAATAAAAAACGTTTTTATCCCGAAATTACACCTTCCAATATCTCCTTGTACAAGCGTCGAAATAAAATTTAGACATCACCATCGCGTTCAGGACCCTCGATTACGCCTAGGGTGAGCTCCGGACGGTTAACAGAGACGACGCTGACGCCGGCGGCGTTAACGGCCGGAGACGCGAGCTCGCGGCGAAAAAAAAAAAAAAAGAAGAAAACCAGATGAAGAAGATGACCTTTTTGCAACTAAACCCATACGTTTTTAGAAATTACATTTTGGTCCAGGCGCGCGTTGTTTTTAAAGAATAACGCTTCGCCGGACCCGAGCTCGAGCTCGGGTCCGGCCTAGCTCGACGGCTCGGTCTTGACCGAGTCAATTTGCAATGCGGCCGAGCCCATTCCTAAACCGACCGAGCCATTTTCAATCCGGTCGAGCCTAAATCGAATTTCACCGAGCCATTTCAATTCTGATCGAGCCATTTTAATTCTGACTTAGCCATTTTGACCCTATGAACCTATTTAGTGGCCCAAATATATTTTTAATCAATTTTGATCAATTTTAATTGAATTTTAAGCTATAATTACATGATTTTTGATAATAAAGATGGCTCAAAATATTAAAAATATCATAAATCTTTTAAAATAAGGTTAGAGTGAGGCGGTTAACCAATCTCTACACCTTATTAAATTATTTAAAATATAAAAAATAATAAAAAATGACAAATCTCAAAATCTTTTAAAAATAAGGTTAGAGTGAGGCGGTTAACCGATCTCTACACCTTATTAAATTATTTAAAATATAAAAATCATAAAAATGACAAATCTCAAAATCTTTTAAAGATAAGGTTAGAGTGAGGCGGTTAACCGATCCCTATACCCTATCTAATAAATTTAAAAAAAAAAAAGAAAAATAATTAAAAAAAAAGAGATTAGAATGAGGTGGTCATCCGAACTCTACATCTCAAAAAAATAAAAAAAAAATAAAAAAAATATTTTCACATACAAAATTCAAGAACAAAAAGAAACGCGCGTAGTCGATTACATTTTTTTATTTATTTAGCATTATCACATGCATATAGTTAAATCTCATGCATAAAATGATGAATCTCCAAATTAAAAAAAAATAAGCCGTTTAATTGAGAGTACCTCTTCGGAGGGGCGCTGTGGGGGTGTTCTGTCTTCCCCACACGTAACCGACAACGAACCCAAGAATCTCAACGTGCCTTATCCCGGTTTCCTAATTTTCCATAAAAATTAGGTGGCGACTCCAAACCTTTCTTTCCCCCATCCGGAGGAAGGTCGTCAACAAGTATGCACAAATAAATTCTCTCACATAGAACAAGGCATTCACCAAGAATCTTCCAAAAAAAATAAGATAATAATCATATACGAATAGTGTCTAACTTTACGTTGAGGCCTAAAGTCCTAAGGTGCTGTTTGGTTGGATGTAATTAAAAATCAGAGTTACAAATGCAGCAGTTAGAAGTGCTGGGAGTTGTATTTTCTGTAGTTGGTAATGCAGTAGGTCTGTTTGGTTTGATGCAGTTCGAACTGTTGCAGTTTAAAAAAAATCTGTTTGGTTTGATGCAGTTGAGCAGTGCAGTTTCAAATGCTGTGTTTGGTTTGATGCAGTTGAGCGGATATGGTAACTCGCGGTATAGTTACCACATTTTTTTTATTTATTTTATGTTTGTTTTTTATTATTTTGTGGTTTATGAATTATTATAAAATTGGACAAATGATATTTGTAATAAAAAAAATTATAATTTCTAGATAAGTGTTATTGTTATTTTATTTCTTTGTGGGTATAAAACTATTAAATACTCTAGTTAAATGTTACGTCGAAAACTATTTTTCTGGGTTTAGTTGATTTTATGCTACGTCGAGATCTATATTAAATGTATTACACATATATTTAATACATTTTAAATATTTCGAATTTCCTATTTAAGTCTTATTATTATTATTTTATATAATTTTGAAAACTGTTATACTATGACACATGTTAAAATATTAAGGATGACTAAAAAAGTATTGAACATATGTGAAATAGGCAAACATTAATAAAAATATAACAACTTTATTAGCAAAAATAATTTTTGACATCGTTATTTACAGTTGGACTGATGACGTACATATATTATAAAATATACATGATTCATACAAATGTACGTACAAATTAAAGTTAAATGGAAAAAAAAAATACACTTGAGCTTTTGCTTTTCTGCTATCACCCAAATCTGTGCTGCCCGATCCAGTACACGCATGCGACCAGTACCTTGATATGTTGCCAACTACGCTCTCAGTTGTCCAAAAATAACATGAGTCATCAACGCAATTGTCATCGAAAGTACTTATGTATCATTTACATGTGGTTTACTTATAGGTACCTAATGGTATTGCGCCAAGTATTTAGACAGTACCGAAGCCTAGTCTATTTATTAAACAGCACCGATCCCATTTACAGAATCGACCCCTGTCCAATAAATAGACGGCTCGAATTTTCTGTCACAATGCTGGCATAATACGAAGATGCCTAAAAGTAAACCAACAAAAAAACTCCCAAATAACAAATTTAATGCATAAATTTATCACAAAAACAAAAAAAACCAAAAAAACAACTGTAGCACTGGACTGATCTGTACAGACAAAACAGAATTCATGTCAACTATACATACCACAGCATATTTCATCCCAAGTCCCCAAAGACTTGCCAACTCATTCAACAATCACAAAAATAAATCTCAGCACTGGACTGATCTGCTGCAAATGAACCTGCACATCAACAGACCCAGCTACATCAACACTCACCTGCAATATCAACAATCACATAAACACCACCCAATACTGGACTGATCTGCTGCAAAAACCTTCACAGCACTGGACTGATCTGCACTGGAATGACCAGCACAAACAACACCAAATCCCACCACTGCAACAACTCACCTTGAACAATAACCTGCACAAGACTGCAGTCCCAGCAGCAATCTCACGCATAAACAGGGTGCCACCACTGGACTGCAGTCCCAGCAACACTGGATGCACATAAAACAAGTCCCAACTCAGGACTGCAATCCCAGCAAGACATATCACCAATCCAGACACATCACCAAATCCAGCACAGATCCAATCCAGCACACCACCAATCCAGCACTGGACTGCAGTCCTGCACTGGATGCACATCACAAAAAAATACATCACCAATCCAGCACAAAAAGATCCAGCACTGGACTGCAGTCCTGCACTGGATGCACATCACAAAAAAACACATCACCAATCCAGCACAGCACCATTCCAGCACAGCACCAAGTCCCTGCACTGGATGCACATCACCATAAAACACATCACATATCCAGCACAGCACCAATCCAGCACTGGATGCACATCACCATAAACACATCACCAATCCAGCACAGCACCATTCCAGCACTGGACCATAAACACATCAAACAGATCAGTCCAGCACATATCACCAGCACAGCACAACACTCCCAGCTAACACAAACGGATCAGTCCCTGTGGTGGACTATATTACACATAACACATTCATATCATAGATCAGTCCAGCACTGATCAGTCACATCACATATCAGTCCTAGCAAGACAGTCCCACCTCTAGATAGATCTCAGGTCCCAACAAAACAGTCCCACCAAAAGGATAGAGATCAGCACCCAGCAAGACTGTCCCACCACTGGACATATAAACCACACCATTTAAAAAACAGCCATACCAACAAAAAAAAAATAAAATAAATATATACGCATCAACATAAGTACTTTCTCAAGCTTGAGGTGGGACGTCATCATAGAGCATTCTAATATTCAAATACCTGTATACAACAACATATCCAAAGTGTCATGAGTCATGCGATGAACAACTAAATCAAGTGATATACCACCAACAATAAAACACAAATTATAGATACGGATATAGCAAGATATAATCTAAGGCGCCTGATGTTATCCCGTTATTGAAAGATGGAACAATGAAGTTTTTCCATTTCATTCACCTGCGCCCCGTCGTCCACCTCCAAATACTTGGTTGAGAGTATATAGGACGTAAACTTGTCCAGAGCCTCGTATCTTGTTTCAAATTTCTTGAAACACGCCTGAGAAACTCCATTCACTTGGTAATGACATTCATGCCATGTGTCATAAATCCCTGGTTTTCTTCCACGGAAAACCACGTAATAGGGCATCTCAAACCTGACATTTCCATTGAAACACATCACCAAATAACATCTAAGGTCTATAAACTAAACATAATTGTCAGTGGCGTAAATATTTTTACCGAGGCTTACAAAATAGGGCCAATAAGCCTCATGGCACATTGTTTGGTCAAAGTCATCACAAGCAAGCTAATTAAGGCCAAAAAAATCCACCAACCAAATCTCCCTACATTGTCGATTCCTCGAAAGGAAAGATCTTGCGGCGATGTTGTTTTCAAGCATATAATCATATGCACGAAGCAACGAACGCAAATCGAATTGTCCTTCGAACTCCATCACAGCTGCATATAAATTATCACAAAAAGCGTTGTAGTTGTCGTGTCGTTCGAGCCCACATACATTGTCAATTTTTGATCCAAACATCGCAAACGCCTCAGCTATGATGTCATCGCCATCACGGCCACGTTTACGTCCACTGCTTCTGCTAGAAGAGGCACCTTGAGCATTTGGAGATGGGGTGAATTGGACATTTGGACCACCACCTACGAAATTTGCGTTGGATTGGAGTTGGCATCATTCATCTCAACTTCAACTCCCATATTCATGCATGGTGGTGGTTCCATGCTAATTCCATGTCCGTGTTAAAATCGTTCATATTAGATGCGTATAAACCCGTTGGTTGGTCGTTCCCACATATCGTGCCCAACTCATCGTAAAACTCAATAGGCTTGTTAAGGAATGGCTCATCCTTTGGGTTGGCCTGAAATTTATATATAACATTATCGTAACAACTAACATTCTTAATATGAATTTCATACCTAACATATGTTGTATACCTGAATGTATGCTTGGTACTCCTCTGAACCCAAAATTATCATCTTCTTATCATCATCCCAACCAGCGCCACTCAACTCTCTTAATTTCTTGATGGTTATCCATCGGCCTCTTAGAGTTCGCAAGTGGTTGATAACATTCGCGGTTTCAACGTGCATGTGGGGGAATTTCTCATTTACGGCTCTAGCACATGCTGTGTAAGCAGTCTGCTTAAAGCCTTTGTCATTTTTTGTCCTTGAGCTACCTGTTCCACCATGAAATGGATGAAGAACTGGCTCATAGGCTTAGTCCACCTAATCGACTTGGCGCCTTGCCTTGACGTTTGTGGGTGGGATTCGTCCATCTTTACAAGACAATATCAATAATGATGAGATTTACATATAGATCAAAAAGATAATTGTCATTAATGCAAATGTTAATGAAGTATTCAAGTACACAATTTAGACATCAATACACAACAAATCATTGTCTATTGGACCACATATCAGTAGCTATACGATCACGTAACGCGACCCACTCCCTCGCCTCATCCCTTGCATCCCTATTCACGCGCGATGGAGCATCAACTGACGCTTCCCATTCCTCAATTGTAGGGATAAAGGAATCACCGCCACAACTAATAATGTAGTTGTGAAGCACACAACAAGCAAGCACAATATCAACTTGGGTTCTAAAAGGGTGATATGGCCTTGATATCAAAATTTAAATCTATTTTTCAGGGCTCCAAACGCACGCTCAATTGTACTCCGCAATGACGAATGCCTGTGATTGAATAACTCTCTCGCATTTGAAGGAGAATGATCGGAAAACTCCTTCAAGTGGTATCTTACACCTCGATAAGGGGATATGAATCCCGGTCGTGTTGAGTATCCAGCATCAACAAGGTAGTACTTACCTAAAACAATATTATTTATCAGTTATCGTTTATTTAACCAATTTGGTTATTTTTATGACTAATATGATTATACCTGCTGGTACCTTTAACCCATTCTCCCTCTCTATGGCATCCCGTAGCACCAACGCATCATGGGCCGACCCCTCCCAACCGGCAAGGACAAAGGTGAACCTCAAGTCAAAATCTACGGCCGCTAACACGTTCTGTGTTGGTATGCCCTTACGACTGCGGAATCGTGCCACTATATGGGCAGGCACGGAGGCGGGAATATGGGTGCCATCTATTGCTCCGATACAGTCCTAAAGTAAACGATGTATGTCAAGCAATGGACTAGCTATATATATAAAAAAAAAAAAGGTATATTAAATTAGATGAATGACACACCTTGAAGTATGGCATATATCTATGACTTGAGGTGATCACATGGTGGGTATTGTTGTTTGGTGGCTTCACAAAATCAGGACGGAGCTTGCCGAGTGACCATATGACGTGCTTGAAGTACCTACTCACCGTCTCCCCAGAACGGATAAATGAAAATCCAATTGTCCTATTTCGTTGGTGGTGTCCAACGGTGTGCAAAAACATCGCTAATTGCTCCTCCACGGTAAGATGGATCGTATCCCACATAAGTTTTCGACTCTTAAGTATACCACATAATCCAAAAAACGATTCCTTCTTCATCCTTAGCATGTGCAAACAATATCGATCATCGGAATTATAAAGCCGACTCAACATTACATTTCGATGTCGCGTTCTTACTATATGATTATAGGGTGTAGGTATGTTACGTCTACCCTTATACCTAATAACTAACATTAGCAACGACTGGATTGCAAATAAAACGGTGACGACGACGGCCTTTCTTCTCTTTTCATTTTCATGATCCATCGAATTCACCTTCCTAGATATATATTTCACATAGTAAATAAATGGAACAACACAAATAAATACATCACCGTAAATAACATATATTATTAGCACATAAATCATGATAAATAACATTCTAATAACAGCACGTATCCCTTAAATAACACGTAAATCACCGTATAAAACTAACATCTAAACAATATTGATCAACACAAAGTCACCGTAAATAACAAAAACCATGATAACAGAATTTACCGTCCAAGTGAGTCGGCGTTGGCGAGGTTAGTTTAGCGAAGATCGTGAGCAGTTCCGAGTAGCTCAGAACAGCTCAGCTCAGAACGGCAAGAATCGCAACTGATCGGAGGAGATCCCACAATATCGCAGCTCCAACCAGATCGACGCAACTCCAACCAACTCACGAAGATCTCAGCAACTCCCACAACAGAGAAGGAGGCAGAGCGCACAGAGAGGTCAGAGATCGGCGCAAATCACACAGAGATCGCAACAGACGGGACAGAAATCGGCAGCGATCGCAGCCGCTTACACCAGATCACCTCCAAACGCAGATCGGCGCAAGTCAGAGCAATCGCAGCAGAGATTGCAACAGATCAGGACAGAGATCTCGCAACGATCGCAGCCGCTCACACCAGATCACCTCCGAACGGAGATCGGCGCAAGTCAGAGCAATCGCAGCAGATCAGCAGCGCGAGAGAGAGATCGCCGCAGAGAGCACTCGCAGATCGCGGCGGTGACACGAGCGAACTGCAGCAATTGCCGAGGAACAGTGCAAATGGGGTTACAAACGCGTGGATTTCCAACTACGCCCAATTTCGCCGCAGCGGCAACTGCAGCAATTCGCGTCCCGAACAGCACCCAAATCGACTTGCAACTGCAGTGAATTTCACAATTGCAGCCAACCAAACACCCGCGTTCGCCCCCCACGTTGCAACTGCAGCAGTTGCAACCCATCTCCGGCTAACCAAACAGCACCTAAAAGAAACTAAACATCATCTTTACAATACATTATTTTTATCGTTCCAAAATATTTATTTAAAATTTTTAAATATAAAAATTATAAATTATATTAAAATTTATATATTTATATTTAACTTTAAAAAATTACATCTAAATAGATATTTAGAGACTTTTAAATCTTAGCAGGTTGACAAATTAAAAATATCTATTTAAAATACTTTATAAAATAAATAAATATAAAAATTATAGATTAAAAATCGAAGTACATTTTTTGTATTCAAACTTTTTTAAAAAAAATATTAAATAATAGTTAAAATAAACAGAGGATTTATAAAATTGATTTATTAAAAATATTTATAGTGGATTTATAAAAATTTAAAATAAACAGAGGATTTAAAATAAATTTTAAAATAAATAGAGGACTTATAAATTTAAAATAAATAGTGGATTTATAGAATGGAATTTTTTAAAAAATATTATTATTTTAATAAAAAGTATTAAATAATGTTTTTGAATTTTTATTTATCAAATTAAGGTCGCGTGTGCAATATCAGCACTACGTACAAAGAATCTTTTTTTTTAAAAAAAAACGCTTTTCGTGCCGACTCAGCTAGAGAGAGTGCGTTTAAAAAAAAAACGTTTTTCCTTAAACAAGGCCTTTTTTTTTCGCTGAAAAAACGACTGATTCTTCTAAGTGAAGAGCATTTTTTTTTTTTTTTTTTTTTAAAGAAATGCTCTTTCCTTTTGGTGGGAAATTCGGACAGAAATTTTGTTTAGATTATTTAGACAAAATAAAAACAATCATTACCATTTAAAAAATGTAACTATTTATCGAAAAATCAAAAAATAGTAAAATTATATATTATTTCGAAGACAGCGCATAGAGGAATCTAAGAAATTTGTAAACCAAATTTCGACACTTAGACTAAAAAATTAAACAAAGATAATTATTTCTTGTACTCGAGCAAAAATGTATATCTTATTTTTCGGAGATTATATCTTTATGTACATACGTCAAATGAAGATAAATTTTTTTTTTTTGGAATGACGACACGTTAATCTTTCAGATGAGATAGACGGATAGGCAATTTGACACAGTATGGGAAAGATAAAAATTATAAAACATAGTAACTCGAAGTGCCATAATTTCGTGCTCGGTGGTCGGATTGGAGCATTCTTTATGTCGCCGGAAAGCTTTTTTGAAATGCATGTCGCCGTCAAACCGAAGTGTTTGCTATGACTCTGGCGCTACTAAAATCGTAAAAAAAAAAAAAAAATTATCTGGTGCCCTAAAAATATATTTAAAGGATTGAATAATTTTTACAACTACGTAGAGGTGAGGTAAATTTACGAAAAAAATTATTTATAATACCCGATTTTCTTGGAATGACATATAATATTTTTTTTATAATTTTTGTGTTTATGAGGAAATGAATAGAAAGAATAAACTATTTTAAAATTTTGAAATTTGAAGTTTTCGCATTTTGCTGCCGCAAACTTTTTCACTCGTGTAGCAGCCATGAGGAAGAGACTGCATTTAGAGCTTATTATATATTTGGACGTGAAGGTTTGGAAAATCATGGACTATGTTGAGTGCTTCCCAAATGGAGTTGGTAAAGAGAATTCTTTTCTTTATATTGTAAGAATTTACAAGGAGGGGTGGAACATGGGAAAGGAAAACCTTGAAGATCTCATCTGGCAAAAACATCAGAATTTGTTCAAGAAGATTCTCGTTCTCCATAATGTTTTTATTGACCTGTGGAGAAAGTTAGTTGCAACTTCAGGAGACGGCTCCCCTGCGCACCAGGGTGTAGCGAAATAAACGGCGGCGATCGCGCCAAATCAGCGAACACGGATCACGAAATATTAGATAAAATTTTCGGTCACTTATTTGATCTATTTTTAAGCATTTTTAGGAAAAATTTCGAACTACAAAGTTATAGATTTTGATGTGATCTACAACTTTGCAGTTGAAAGTGTTTCGAAAAAATACCAAACGCTATGTCAAAAAGTATATTATTATCATTTTGGTATACTGTTTGGCATTTTTTCGAAATATTTTCAACTACAAAATTGTAGATCGCATTAAAATCTATAACTTTATAATTCAAAATTTTTCCTAAAAATACTTAAAAATAGGTCAAATAAGTGAACGAAAATTTTATCTAATGTCTAATGATCCGTGTTTGCTGATTTGGCTCGATCCGTGCCGTTTATTTTCCTGCACCCTGGTGCTAACGCACCAGGGGAGCCGGCTCCGCAACTTCATGTTTGCTTGATGTTTATAGGCTCTTATACTGTGGAGCAATATTTTTCGCATTGTGCCGGGACGATTTTTTATAATTTCAAAATTTAAGACATACAGACCGTGACAATTCGTTTTGATTTATTATTTTTATATTATATAAGAATTAAAAATATAAATATAAATAAAGTTTTATTATTTAAAGTTGAAATACATAATTAAACCAACTAAAAAGTTTGGTCAAATTAAAAAGATTTAGAAAAAGAAAAAAAAAAAGGTCCGTGTGCATGTGAGCAACAAATTTTAAAGATGAACAATGCATAGATTAAAAAGAAACAAAAGAGACATCGTGCCGGCTGGCTCAATGTCTGATATCTGCGGATCCGCAATATGTCAGGGGGCACGATGCGTGCCACTCAAAATATAGAACCATGCTTGGGAGACGTAGAGTTTCATCCTAGGACTAATTTATATTGTCAGCATTTGTGTTATTATTCAGATAATGTTTTGCATGATCTTCTTGGCGGATAGAGTGCTAGTTGAAGAGATTGTACGTAATCTAATTTTTTCACACTAATTGCAAGTGTTCTTTTCTGAGAATTCTTTATGCATGTGTTCTGTAGTATCATATTTCCTCATGTATATATATAAAGATATATTGCAGTTTTCCAATTCAAAAGACCAACTTAAGTAACAAGGATATATAATACAATATTTGACATACTAGCAACTGTCATTTTTAGGTGGTGATGAGTATGATGTGTCACGACCCGCGAGCCGAGGGCCGCGACGGAAGGAAATAATTTTTCGCAAGGAATAAAACTTCGAGATAAATAGTTTTGCGGAAGCTTAAACCATCAAAATTTATTTCAACTTTCTAAATTCAAATAAGGATGAGCCGCAACCTGGACAATCAGTCCGAGACGCGAACCCGCGGGGGAGGCGGTTCGGTCTCAGACCAAACTCAGTTTGCATGGGATACTAAGGTATCAATCTCCCCAGATGACACCAGAGGATCCTAAGCAATCTAAGGCCCAAACCTCGTTAAAATCCATACCTAATACACTTGAAAACTATATTTTCGAAATACCGGCTCAACCTGTATTTTTCCAAAAGTTTTGGGATTGTGAAACCCTTAGTTAGTAATTATAAGAACCCCTCAAAACATCGAAATCAAATTCGGAAGCCAAATACGAAAATTTTGACGAAGAATTACAGAGCTATTTTTCGGTCGACCGAAATTAATTATCGGTCGACCGGAAGTCGACCAGAAACGAAGAACAGATCAACTCCAGGTTTCGGTCGACCGATCCAAAATTTCGGTCGACCGATCCAAAATTTCGGTCGACCGATACCTGCAGTTTCTGCAAGAATAGATTTTCAACAAACATTTACTCAACACCCCATTTTCTTAAACATTTTTCTAAATCATTCAAACATCATAAACTCATTTACATATGACTGAAACACACATGCAGGTATCGAATCCCGACCAAAAGCACAATCAAACTTTATCGAATAGAGCATTTTCCGAAACATCGAAAATACGAACTTAAGAACTCAAATATCCATATTTTGATTAAACCGAAATTTCATACATCAACGAGGGTTACAAAAACCCAAATATCCAAATACACTTGCGTAAAGGTTCAAATTCCAAATCGGAGACTTCTTTACACAAAAGTATAACATACATATCCATTTACAACTTAAACTCAAAACACATAACCTTTAGAGATCTAAACCTTCTCAACTAAGGTTTACAATTCTAAAGGGGTTTACAAACACCCGAAAATAACAAAATGTAAGTTAGTGCTTCCGAGAGTTAACTTCTTTACATGATTTCACTATACAACTAGGGCTATACACAAGTAAATCCCATCCCCAAAAGTATACCTTTCCCAAATTCTTTCTGAATCTAGCGCTGGGAAGTTAGCACCCTCTTGCCGGTGCCTTCCCACGATCTAACGGATCTGAAAAAGAAGGAAAACAACGAGGTGAGTCATAATGACTCAGTGAGCGGCGCGAACAACGATCGCGGCACTTCTCACCACAAACATAACCAAATCACAGCACAATCCACATAAAGCCAAGTAAAGCATTTCCATAGCCAATCAACATCATCAAGTAAATATTGCGATCCCATACCAACCAATTATTCTTTAATTTCTTATGTTAGCGTTTGCTAGACTAACCACCCGTTAGTCCTTTCTCATTTGCAACGCAACACACCCTTTTGGTACACGCAGCACCAAGGATCTGGGTCAAACACGGTGCACATCGCGTCCCCCAGTACCCTACAGCGGGGGCGATCCCTTTTGGCCTTAAGGGAGTTACTTGATATACCGGCCTTTCCGGAATTTCCGATTCAAGCCTCGCCTGGTCTCGTAGCCGCCACCCTGGCCTCGGGCTGGCCTTAACTACGCCCACCGGTCTCTTCTCGAGACAACAAATCTGGGACTCCGGCGCCCACATCGTCCCATTTCGATCCCGGTCGTTATCCACACGACTAACACGGGAGAGCGAACCTGGGCGATGCAGTCCAACGAAAGAGTCCCACCACAAATGTTTTCACTTTATCAAGTCTCATTAGCGCTCGCGTTGTCAATGTCTCTAACCACGTCAATACTCACATTGGGCACACCAATCGCATAAGTACTAGTGATAGACATGCAACGCTTCTACGCTATCCAAATTTCCAAACCAAATACATAACCAACAATGCCCAATATCATCATTTTCCACAAGGTAAGAAAGTACTCCCAACAAATGTCCGAATTTCATAGCCACCGTTAACATGTTCATAGATACCAAATCACACTAGCAAGTTGTAATTACGCATTACCATCATGCTAGCATCATAATATATTCATAAACCACACATTACAAAATCTAGGGTTTCCACCAAAACTTGCAAGGTTATATAATCATGTTTGCATCATATAAATCATCACATTAGCACATACCGACATCACAATCACATACAAGCAAGAGGTGCAAACCACTCACCTCGAGGGCACGGCAGAAATTTCACAAGAGCACGACCTCACCACACTCGAAATCACCCGGGGGAAAAGCTAGGTCAAGAGAGCCAAGAGTGTGAGGGAGAGAGATGTAGGGGATCAAGACTATGGAATCAAGGGAGGAAGAGATTGGGACTCACCTAGGCAGATCCAGCAGAGCTCCAGGTCGAGGGAAGAAGGGAAGTGGTGAATGGGTATAAAGAAAATGCAAGACCCGAACTTATCCATGAGCTGCCCGCAGGTTTCGGTCGACCGAAACAACAAACGGTCGACCGAAAATGCCCTGCTCAGCATAAATCCGGTCAAAACTCACACCCGAACCCCGTCACGCACACAACCAAGCATTCCCTCGTGCCTACGGGGTCACCATCCCCATGACACACCCGCGGCACGCACGAACACGCATGCATGGATCACATAAACGAAATCAAACACAATTCGAAATCCCAACATAATTCACCAAACAACACAAATCCAACAACGAACCTTACATGATGTCAACAGTGATGGCTGGTCCGCGGCCCGCGATGGCGTGGATCTTGGCTTGGCTCAGTAGCATCACTACAGGAAAAAGGTCAAATTACGACTAAATGGTCACTGTAGTTTAGTCTCTAATAGTGCAAATTTTAGTCGCAATAGCTTTCAGCAACTAAATTAAGTAGTGTTTAGTCGTCGGATCCTTGTCTCTAAAGGTAATATTTGTTGTAGTGCATGTGGCCCGCGCCGGCATGGATCTTGAGATTCTTGACTAGGTTTGGTGGCCTGCCAAGCTGAAGTTGGTGCTAAAAATAATAAAAACAATAAAAAGAATTGTGCAGAGAAAACATTATCTAAAACTAAAAAGGCTTTGCACGCCGTGCAAAACATGGCAGTGAGCCAATGCTTTGCAACGGCTAAAAAGAACAAGAAAAGTTGTGCGAGCCGGTAAGTACATAGGCCAAGCCGGTCTGCATGGTCTTGCTCTGTCGTCATGGTTCAGCCCAGACTGCCTGATGTGGTTTGAGCAGGATCATGGTCTGTACGGATAATGCGTGCAACGACCATATTTACATCTATATGATGAAGTGACGTGTGATAAATGATTTATATTACATTTTTTACGTTATGAGATACTTGAAAGGATGGTATCAAGAGATGGCAAAGAATAAAGATAATATTTTCATCTCCCTTGAAAATAATGTGGCTATCTTAATAGAAAGAGTTTAGGAAAAACTGTTAACCCTAGAGCTTAGAAATGATCAAGTAAAATTTAGAAGAAGATGAAATAGGAGCCCGGCTAGAGAGGGATCAAAAGATAAAACATTCACTGCACAAAACACTTTTCTATATATGCCTCTCTCATTTTTATTCATTAAGGTGCGACAAGTCGCACCTTAAGCTTTTTAAGAGGCCAATAGCTTGCTTTATAAGGCGATATTATGAGATTTTACAGAAAAATGAAGTGATCGCCGTATGGTTTGACATAAATTTTTTTGCTTAGATAAATTATTCAAAATATCCTTCTCGACAATTAAAAAATATAATAAAATAATTTTAAGTTTGATTTACAGTCAACATCATATGCTAAGTGAACTTATTTAATTACATCAACAGGCGGTTAACATCTTAGATATTAACGCCACTATCCTAACAACTTTGGATGATAATAAACATAAAAATTGGAACAACTCGAAATATTATCTATTAAAACTGGCGGACTTTTTTATGGATAACTTGTAGCGTTAGGTAGGTCAAAGCAAAAGATTTCTGTTTAAGCAAGTATTATATTGATTTATGCCTCGTGCTTCTGCAGCATGACAAGAAACGTCTTTGAGTATCCAGATAAAATTCAAGCAGAGGGAATTCAAGAGACGGGATGCAGTTTGACAGCCTCGAGATGGGTGTTCTGTTAGGGTTATGTTATGTCGTTTACTCAAAAAGAGATTTTTACGTTTTTTAAGGCTGAATCGAGCATCTGCAAAGTTAGGACTTAGGACGGCTGACACGTAATTTTTTAAAAAATTCTAGTGTGTAAAACTTTTCCAATGTCCCTACTTTCTAGAAGAATTTACAAAATAATCTAAAAATACTGTATATAGAAATTATTTAGAGAAAATATTTGAATATTAGAAAAATGAATTTTACATGCTCTAAGACTACAATTGTTGTATTTATAGAGCATTAAAAATGTTTTTAAATAAATATATTAGATTCTAAAATTTTTTAACCTATAAAAAATTTGAAATGTCAAAATACTTGTTGAAAAATATTTAAAAATTTTTAAAAATTGTAGAACACGTCAAAATTTATTATTTTGTGTATTCAATTTTTTTTTGTAAAAAAATATAATATATATACATATTCTAATATGGTAATTATTTAAGAAAAATTGTTTAGAAAGGTCGATAAAAGCTAAATAAAAAGTCTAATGGGCCTAAAAAGTCCGTCAAATTTGCCACAATAATAAAAAGATATCTATGATATTAATTTTAGTTTATGGGTCCTACTAGAAAGAATATTTTCAAATATGTATCGGTGTGTTTACCAATATTGATAGTTGTTTTGATTGGTGTTTTGAATACATTAGTATTGTCAAAAAATAGAAGTTATTTTACTCGGGGACGAATCTTTTTGAGAATTCCAACAAATACATGTGGCATACTATGGCAACCACGACGAAGCAAGCAAAAGTTGTCCAATTGGTCAGTCAAAGATGAATTTCTAGCAATGGTGTGGTGTTCATTTGGGCCCTTCAAAATTTTCTTTTGTTTATTTCATTGTTGTGGAGAAATTCCGTCTCACCTCCGGTCACCCTATCTTCCACCCTCGGTCTATCAGCTACGTGATATGGACACTCTAAAAATATTAACGTGTCCAGATTCATATCAGATACGACACTATTCAAATACGTCCGGATATATATCGAATACGCCACGTGATGTGTTTAGAAAGAAAATTTAAAAAGAATAATCGGACATGTGTGTCGGACACTTCTATTCGGCGTGTCCGGCACGTATGTCGGTATTTATATTATTTTTTCAATTCTTTTCTTCAAAGAATTTTTTTTGTTTTATTTTTTAAAGAGTGAAATATTATATGTAATATTAGTAATTAATATAATATAGTTCTGTACTGAAATATTCTTTTTTTTTTAGTTTTAATTGATATAATTAGAATTTTAGTGTTTAAATTTGATTCAGAGATATGAAATATTATATTATAGATGAACTTATTACTGAATATTATTATATTTTTTGATATTTAAATATTTCATATAAATTATTTTCTTAATTATTTATATTTTTTATTATAGTATTTAAACCGTACCCACATTCTACTTTTTTTTAAATTACTATATTTTCGTATCGTGTCGTGTTTCCGAGTCCGTGTTCTCACTAAGTTACTATATTGTCTATCAGTCAATATAAGCTCGGTGGTGGAATGGCCTATGGAGAGACGGACCCTTGAGCTTGACTAGGCTGCTGAGCCATGATAATTTTTTTTTTTAATAAAGCCATGGGTGAGAGAAGCTGAAACCGGCGGCGGGGCAGGATCGTATATTCGTATCGTCTATCCTGCCAAACTTATCACCATAGTAAACATCGAAAAATGCTTGTTGTAACAAAAAATTCACATATTTGACCATAAAAATAATAAAATAATCACCCCACTCTCCATCTTATATTGAACAAAACAAAGGTAATTTTCTTCTTATTTAATTAATTAGTTTGGCTTATACGGGATGAATGTATGAACTTTTAGATGGAACTAGCATTAATAATATCATCAAGATTGTTTCTTGAGAAAGTTCTTGGACAGACCCTAGAAGGGCAAAAGCACTCCAATTTAGCCCCTATAGTTTGCCAGTTTTTCTTTTAGCCTTTCTTTCGATATTTTCAATATTCTAAAATATTTATTTATAAATATTTTTGAAAAAAAAATTTCTAAATAAAATTTGTAGATTTTAATGAGATCAACTTTCATGTTTAATATTTTTTTAAAAATACTTTTAGATATGTATTCTGAGGCTTCAAAATTTTTACGGGTTGAAGAATTAATCTAAAATTCGTTAACATTTCGAAGTATTAAAATATCTAAGTAGAAATATTTTTTAGAAAAATATTGAACACAAAAATTGTAGATCTCATCATGATTTATAATTTTTATGTTGAAATTTTTTTTCAAAAATATTGATACAATAGTAAAAAATAATATACACAGAAATCGAGAAAGAAGCTAAAATGAAAACCAAAAATTCATGGACCGAAAACGAAGAAGTTTAAAAAAAATGGGGAGCGGTTGAAAAGGAACTTCCCTTGTTTCTTTGAGTGAGTACATCATATCAAATAGAATTTAGAGGATGATATAATATTTATCCCACATTCATACGTGTATCCCTATATCTAAGGTGAGTTTTCTCACCCATCATAAAGCCACGTGCCCATTTGCAACTTTCTTTTATTCTATTTTGCAAAGCAAGACTCTCATAATCAATTTTACAGCAGCCCAATATATGATAAAATTGCGCGGAGTTGTCTCTTTATCTAATCTCATACATTTTGCTTTGCACAGTTTCTCCAAGAATATCAACTTCAATATCACTAGACAATGCCTTATTGTCTTTCCACGAAGATGCTACAATGTGCGTCTCAAACCCACATCTCTTAAAATTCCTGCCTACTAAACGAAAATATCAGACATTTGTTGCTGGTCTACTAATACTGACAACGATAACTAAGGAAAAAAAAAAACCATGCGTCCCATAAGCATCTGGAGATATATATTATTATTATAATATATAATAGAAAACATAAATTAAATTTGAATTACAAGAAACCATGAAAAGGACCCTACGGCTACGAGCAAAGAAACGGGCATGCGATTGCCGTAATAGTCGCAAGGCTCCATATTGAGGTAAGCAGTCGTCCCGTGTACGAGCACGCCGGGGGCTTCCACGGCCAGGAGCGCAGTGCACTTGATACCTTGCGCATAGAATAACCCTTTACTAATGACCTCACCGCGCGCTTGTTAGCGACCTGCATCGCGGTGAGATCGGAGAAAACGGTTTTGAAGTCGCCACCTAGATATTTGTGAAAATCTAGAAAATTAGATAAAGTAAATTTTAGATTCTTAGGCTCGTTCCTCGGTTACATACGGGGAAGACGGAACGTCCCCACAACGTCCCTCGAGATGATGGTACTCTTTAATTAAGTGGTTTATTTTTATTTAAAGTCAAAACTCGTAATAATTAACTAATTTGAACGTTATTTGGTATAACACTTTTATAAAGCAGATAACCACCTCATTTTTGTTTTATACTTACTAACGTTCAAACATTATGCCAGTATATTATACACACGTTAATACTATACAATCAGATGAATCGAGGTGTGGGATTCGGGTAGCCGCCTCATCTTAACCTAAAGAAAAGATTATTTTTATTTATTTGTCAGAGCTCAGCACGTTTCTGTTTTCTCTTTATCGCCCCGATGAATGTGAATTAACATAATATTAGAAATCGAATAAACCGCCTCATTCTTTTCTTACATTAATAAATATTCTAGTTATTAATGTTTCGTTACTATGCGATTATATGTGGTATTAAATGTGGAATATCTAGTCGAGATGTAGAATTCGGATAGCCGCCTCAATCTAACATCATATCATGCCTAATTCATGTCACTAATATACAGTTAACATGAATTATCACGTATTACGTCACATGTAGTAACCTTAAACATGTACTGATTATAATAAATTGGACTGCAATTGAAGTTAAAACTTGATTAATTGTTTAAATTATAGATTAAAATTCAGTTAAAAACTCTTAAAAACGTATTTGGGCCCTTATTGGACTGAACCGGACCACGTGGTCAAGTTCGCGAGCCATCAGGCGCATCGTATCTAGGCTGGACCCGAGCGTCTGCTCTGATCCGCATGCAGGGATTAACCCTGCGCGCGACCGGCTTGGCCGGTAACGACCAGCCCAGCAGGTCTTCATCTTTTTAGATGGCATTGAGCTTGAGAGCTCGCTGTCGTCGCTGGCGGCTCGACCGACGACGCACCTTCGCAAACAATTACATCTTTATGACTATCCTTAGGTTTAGACTATCCCCGACACGTTGGAGCCGTCAAAAATTATATTTGAAGCTCCGTTTATCGTGTTTTCGAGTTTATGGCTATCGGCGACGTTTCGGCGACCGTCGACTTTCGACGCCAAAAGGGTTATCCTTATGATTTTCGACCCTTCTAAGTTCAATGATGTCGTTAAAATTTTGTTTTGACGTATATATGCGGAGATATTTGTGGGTGCAACTTTATATTATTATTTCAAAATTTATTTTCGACCACCGTGGCTCGTCGCCGACGAAGCCACGGCGGCGCCTCGTGGTCCAGGCAGGGGCGGAGGCACGTACCCATACCCCATAACAAAAAAATAACCCCCCCCCCCCCCCTCATTTGCTCTCCCAACTCCTGGACTCCATGTCTCCCACTCCTATACTCCCACCACTACCAGCAAACCCTAACCCCTAAATCCGTTCGGCGCCGCGCTTGGCGTGCCTCTCCGGCTCTCCGACTTTGAGACTCTGCCCTCCAGCCTCTCTCTGAGCTCTCTCGAGTCTCGACTCTTCCGATCGAAGTCTGGCCGCTCGTCGTGCTACGTTTCTCGTCGTGCTCACGCGGCCACGCTCTCTCTCCACCTCTCCGGCAGCCGCCAACATGCCCGACCCAATCGGTTTCATCTGCGTCGCCCATCATATCCAGTGAGACTTGAGATCCCAATTCTTTTGTTTATCGTCTATGCGATTCTCTGATTGGACTTAATTTGGCCTCGTCCATTGATTATAATATGAACTAAAAATCGATAATAACTATATTTTTCTAAAATTTACAATTATCAAATTAGTTTGTATTATGTTTTGTCATTATTTATTTAAAATTTATAATTTTATGACAAAATTTATCTAATGGGCTGTCAAAATATTGATCAAAGGCATGTATATTAATGTATTCCGTTAATGTAAAAATAAATAGGATACAATTAAACCTATGATTTTATAGATTATTGTGATTATATTTCATTCCCATTCCCATTTCTTTTTCTTTTTTTTTTAATTTTAATTTTATTATTTTTTTTTTTTTTTGAGAAATCTGAGGTGGATAACCACCTATTTCATTCCAATTTCTCTTCTGAAATCTTAAAATAAGAATGACGATGTTCTTATCAGTTTGTTAATTAGGACTGGTTCATTGTAGGACGACGCAAGCGCGAGCCGGCATAAGAAGGAAGCCAAAGCTGCGTGGAAATCACAGGTAAATATCATTTGGTAGTTTGTGTTTTTGGATTTTCCGATTACGAGTTAACATTTGCATCACTAATGTTCTAATTCCCGCATGTGGTATGTCTTTTTGAAACAGTAGGTTCTCTTTATGATCAGAAAAATTATCATTATTACTTTATTTGGTAATATATTTTGTTTTTTAATTTTGACAGTTGAAGATGTTCGGTAAATAAAAAAAAATTAGATTTCTGTTATAGAAGCAAGAATGTATCTAGTAGATAAAGTAGTTCGGCTAATGCCAATGGGAGTGGGGATGATTGTCAATCTGAACAGAATATTATTGGAGAGGATTTTATTCAACATTCAAGAATAATCGATCCTAACTTTTCGTCTATACAGCTTGATCCTGATTTGCGTCAATCGATGTGGATGTATCCGATTAATCAACGCGATGAGATAATGATGGCTTATCTTAGATTTGGTCCGTATCAAGTCCAATTAAAAAGTTTTCCGTTCTCTGGATCTCAAAAAAATCACCGACGCTTGCTAGCGTCTTGGTATAATGAATTTCCTTGGTTCGAATATTCTCCAACAAAAAATACTGCTTATTGTTTTAATTGCTATCTATTTGTCGAGCAAGAAAATATAGAAAGTGGGCGAGATGTATTTACCGTACTTGGTTTTGATAATTAGAAAAAAATTGGTGGGAAGAATTGTGCTTTTCGCTTGAATGTGTGAGTTGGTCAATGTTCTCCACATAATAATGCAATAAGAAATTGTATTATATTGATGAGCCAACCAATTCAAATTGATAAAGCTTTGTAAAGACAATCCGAAAAAGAGATTATGAAAAACAGACTACGTGTCAAAACTTCAATTGATTATACTCGTTAGCTTGCATTTCAAGGATTAGCTTTTCGAGGCCATGATGAGAGCACTGATTTAAATAATCAGGGTAATTTTCTCGAGTTGATTAAATATATATCAACATATAATGAGAATATTACGAATGTCGTTCTAAAAAATGCTCCAGACAATGCAAAATATACATTTCATATGATTCAGAAGGAGATTTTACATGTGTTCCCAAATAAGGTGCGAAGCAAGATGAGAGAAGAAATTGGAGATTCAAAATTTTGCATTATTATTGATGAAGTAAGTGATGAAGCTAAACATGAACAAATGGCTCTTGTTTTACGATTTGTTGACGTCAACGGATGCATTTAAGAACGATTTTTTGATCTTACTCATGTTAAAGATACATCATCTCCCACATTGTTTTTTTTAAATATGCACAATACTTTCTATTAACGGTCTAGATATTCAGAATATTTGTGCGCAAGGATATGATGGAGCTAGTAATATGTATGGTGAATGGAGAGGATTGCAAGCACTTTTTCTAAATGAATGCCCTGAAGCTTATTATGTACATTGTACGGCTCGTCGACTACAATTGGCTTTAGCTACAGCTGCTAGAGAGGCACACCCTGTTCATGAGTTCTTTACGGATTTATCTTTTATCATTAATGCTGTTGGTGGATCTTGTAAGCGTCATGGTGATCTATAAGCTGCTCAGGTCAAAGAATTGTTTATGCAGGATATTCAACGATGAGGTTGAAACCGGAAGGGGTGCTAATCAGATTGGTACTCTAAAACGAGCAGGTGATACTCGGCGGAGTTCTCATTTCGAATATATTTGCAGCATTTTTGAAATTATTATAAAATGAGCAGGTGATACTCGGTGGAGTTCTCATTTCGAATATGTATAATGATTGTTGCTCCGTTCTTGAAATTATTATGAAGGATGGCTCAAATTTTGAAACAATAGGAGATGCTAGTGCGGCTTTGAAAAAGATTACATCATTCGAATTTATTTTTATATTACATTTGATGAAAGAGATTTTGGGCATAACTAACGTGCTTTGTCAAGATTTGCAGCAGAAATATCAAAATATTGTAAATGCAATGCATACTGTTAGGAGCACAATATTGCTTATGCGAGAGTTAAGGGATGATGGATGGACTAACTTTATAGACACCATTATGTTTTTTTGTACGAGTCATGATATTCTCATTCCTGAGTTCGGAGCTTCTCATTTTGTAGGCCGGTGTAGTCGCCGCGCTGGCCATGTCACCATAGAGCATTATTACTATTTTGATGTGTTCAATGCTACAATAGACTTCCAGCTACAAGAAATTGGTACAAGATTCAATTGAACGGGTTATGCAGCTTTTGAAACTTAGTGTTGTATTATATCCAAGAGATGGATACAAAATCTTTTGATGTTGAGTCTATAAATACATTTGCTAAAGATTATTATTCTCGTTATTTTACTGTTCATGAAACGGAGTGTCTAAAGTATCAGTTGAGGTACTTTTATATTGCTACAACGAGTAATCGAGATTTGTTCGGATTGTCGTCTATTGCAAGTTATGTGAAAGACTAGCCGAGACACATAAGTGCAAGAACTATCATCTGGTTGATAGATTGATTCGTCTTATTTTAACTCCTCCAGTTTCCACTGCAACAAGTGAACGCGCATTTTCAGCTATAAAAATTGTGAAAACGAGGTTGCGTAACAAGGTGGATGATAAATTTCTTGCTAATAGTTTACTTCTTTACATAGAAAAGAGAATTGCATGGTCATTTGATTTAGATTGCATACATGATGATTTTGTTTATGTAAAAGAGCGCCGGTCACAATTTAGTTAGAAAAGTGATTGTCTTTATAGTATCTTAGCAGAGTTATATATTTGATAATTATCATAACTTTATTACTAAAATGCTAATTATATTTTGTTGCTTTTTGTTCTTTTATAATTTAGTTACTATCAATATTTCCTGTGGATATTTTTCGCCCCCCAAGTTGAAAATCATGGCTCCGCCACTGGGTCCAGATTATGAGGAGACAACGAATAGATAGTTACGAGGGTTATCTGAGGTTTGGTTCGAGTTGGGGGTGTGTTGTCGTACGGGTGCTACCTTGGCCTAGAAGCTCCGGCGAGCATCGATGAACTTCGCAATGGTCGGACGTGATCCTGGGAGTTCAGAGAAGATAGTGGCGGTGAATGGGGCTCCCCTACTATGGCGCAGAGGTCAATGCATACTATGAGCTTGGTGTCACCATCGAAAGCAATTAGAGTATCGTAGCTGGGGTACTTCTGCGAATCGACTAGCCCCATACGTAGGAAGGTGTTGTGCGTAAGGATGCTGACTTAGCACCCAGTGTCTATCATAAGTCACGATATACAATTACCGGAGATGGTTAGAGTGATTGTCATAGTGTCGTTTCTGAGGGGACCGCTCTCATTAAAGTCATTACATTAGAAGCATTGGAGTGATAAGAGCCCACGCGGGCTCTTATCCTAGTGTAGATGCCGCACTTTTGCTCGCCTTCTTTCTCGTGGTGCTGCTTGGGTTGCTTGGAACTCCAACAATCATGCAGACCCTCCCTATCGTGTTGGTTGGTATCTTCGTTCGTCTGCAAGTGCAGGTGGGAGTCTTCTTATGTCAGCGGAGGAGTTGTCTTTTCCTTAAAGCATTCTCTTTATTTTGTGAATTCAAAGACAAACTCGCGCAAGTTGTCTCGTCGTATGGCATCCTCGATGGCATTCACGAGGTCCATGTAGTGGTTGGCCTTGTGATCCGTTTGGTCATGATGGTTACAGAAGTGGTCGGGATTTCGCTCGTGTGCTAGTGAGTGCATGTTTAGATGTTATAGTAAGATTTTTGTCTCACTTATTGCCGCTATGATCTCGATGGGATGTGAAATGAGTGCTGTACCCGAAAATCTAGTCCGCAGTTACTCCTTCCGAGACTTGTGATTATTCTTTTGCACAATTTTGTTGCTGATGAGGTTGGGCCACTCCTTGGTTCTTCCTCATTTCTCGATCCACGCAGATTTATTCATTATTGATTATGAGGCATCTGTGTGGGTCTTCGGCGGTGGCCGCAGGAAGAACTTGCGGATGTCCAGGTTGGTGACTCCAGCAATCAAAGGAGCGCACTCTACTGGAGTTGGGGTTCCGGGAGTGGTGCTTTCCTTCATGAAATAATTCATAAAGACATCAAGCTCTTGATGGACTGCTGCTTAAGGGTGAGGAATTAGCAGTTATTCTCTTCGCAAGGTGGGTCGACCGTAAGGTTTGCTTAGAAATCATGGAAGAGTTGCTTGAGTGACGAGATGGACCCTATGGAGATGCCATCACACCAATTGCTGGCCTTAGGGTTGGCCTTTTGAAGAGCTTGATGTTAAGGGGTTTCTACTTGTTCGGGAACTTCGTAGACAGGAAGTGGGCCCATTGTGGGGCGTCCCTCAAATTTTTTTGTAATGGCTTCCTGTTTTGGCCCTGCCGATACCCTTATGATCGCAGGTTGCCGGGCTTTCATTTAGGGGCAGGCCTTGATGCGCTCGTCGAGGCTGTGTCATATTACGCACATTCTATTCTGTTCACGTTCTTCTGCATCCTACATGCATTACATTACTTTTATATGGGACTTCTATATGTCGGTTCGCATGTTGGAAACTTTTGTGTTCTTCACGCTCGCCTTCGATTAGCGTGCTCCGATTCATTGGAAGGTTGAAGCAAGGGTGGCCTTACTTTAGTTCTTTAAGAATGCAACCTAGGGATCTTTGCTTTGAGCCTCCTATTGGCGCTACTGGTGAGCCTCCTTGAGGGTGCATTTTTAGTCGCTCTTGTGCCAGTTGGAGATTCTCGAATGACCACTTGCACTGGAGCTTTTTGAGCATTGTCTCATCATTGGACAACCTGTCTCTTTCTTTTTGGAGCGTCTTTATTGCTGGAGCTTCAATTGACTGATGCGATCTTCGTGGGTTATAGCTTCTTGTGCTTCGTGTTGTGTTGAGTCAGTGTTTGGTGCACTGTGTGGGGAGTTTCATCGACGGTTCCTATCTACACACTGGAGACATTCGCATGGCTGGATCCCTCAGTACGGGTTGCAGCCACCATCTTGTGAATTGAAGACTAAGCTGAGGACACTTTCCTTTTTCAAAAGAAGGTGAGGATTTTTTTTGTGTCATCCCTACAAATGGAGCCATCCATAGGCCTCCCACAGTCCTCAATTGCATCGTCGTGGGTTGGAGTATGATTTGTGATGTTTAAGAGCTAACCAGTGATGGAATTTGTGGCCCTAAGGTCGATTAGCGGAATTATAATAACTAAGATTGGAGAAGACCAAGCAACAACCAACACAATGTTTTAACGTTGTTCGGCTATCAAGTAACCTATGTCGAGTGGAGGATAACCCAACCAAACTCTATTAATGCTCTATGGATTAGCTATAGCAACGAGGCAATGGAGGAAGGAGAAGATGTTGAGATTACATAAGAGCATAGACAAAAGTTAATGTAGTTGCGCTACCATGAATGCTTTGTAGAGTCAATGTGGTTTAATTAGCAAAAGAGCCGACCTTTTTCATGTTACCCTCCTTCTTTATTTATAGCATGATCTCCTCAAGTTTCTCAGGCGAGGATATGGATGTTGTTGCGGGCGGATCGTCTGAAGTAATGCCGAGGTGACTGATTTAATGTGACTTAATCGGGTGCCACTTTTCGGTCTCTCTAGGTGGCGACTCGCGATTGGTTGGTGCTACTAGCGGAGAGCGTTGTGTCTTCTCGTAGGTGTAAGCACAACATCTTACCCACATTATTCCCGAATATTGTGGCGGAGGTGGGAGGCCAGTGCAGCCGACGCACCATGCTCCACGGCGCAGGCTCCTAATCTTCCATATAACTTGCAGAGATTTGATCCTTCCAAAATATGTTGGATTTGGTATTTCTGCAGGTGACACGGTTAGATTTGAGACCTTGGGTGGTCGTTCTGTCCTGGTGGCAGAAACTACAGGTCCTTGTTGGGTCGCACGACATCCAATCCTCATCAACATACGTAGAACTTTTTTTTTTAAAAAAGAAATTAATATACAAATAGATTTCTTTTATACTGTAATTATTTACATTCAAACTTTTAAAAAATGTACCACTGAATAGATTTTCTGATCTTACATAATCTTGAATGATAAAATAATTTTCGGAACTTTAGGTAACTATTTAGAAGTTAGAAGCTTTTTTTTAAAAAAAAAAAAAATTAAATATAAAAATTATAAAGCACAGCCTATATATATATATATATTTGTTTTAATAAACTTTTACGTCGTCCCATGAGTGACCGTAAGAACAATTCAACTGCAGAGGGTTTGAACTCGGGACGTCCGAGCGTAACAGGAGGGGCTAGGGGTAAAAACGAGTCGAGTTTGAGTAGAGTACCACTGTGCTCAAGCTCGGCTCGATTGGTTTAGCTCGAACTCGAGCTCGAGCTCGACGAGCTTCAAAGGCTGAGCTCGAACTCGACTCGACTCGATAAATCTAAAGCTCGAACTCGAGCTCGAACTCGACTCGAGCTCGGCTCGATTGTATGAATTAAATCAAGCTCGAGTCGAGCTCGAACTCGAACTCGAACTCGCTTAAATAATTTTGTTATAAAAAATATTTGAATAAAATAAAAAAAAACTCGTTTAGGCTCGCGAGCCTAACGAGCCGAGTAACACAATGCTCAAACTCGGCTCGTTTAATTACTCGAGCTTGAATTTGTGTTCGAACTCGATTCGAACGCGATAATAATCGAACTCGAAGCGATCTTAAACGAGTTTAAATCTGAGCTACTCGTGAGCAGATCGGCTCATTTACGGTCCTGGGACCGCAAAGCGTTGAACCTGTTGGAAAGAGTTTCGTCCAAAACAAAAGCGAAGATTCTTTGGAATATTCCCCTCCCTTTATCCGACGGTACGCTCCTTCTCTTTCTATCCAACAAAATCTCACCCCATATCCCCCGCTCTTATCTCTCCCTATAAATAAATTGTCATCAAATCTTCCTCTTTAATCCCCCCGACTCAAGAATTGCAAAACCTTCGATCGACACAATGAATGAAACTAATTCAATCAACGATCTGGAGCTCCTCCTTGACAATCTGGAAGCGCTGAAAATCGAAGGTCGCGACAAGCAAGGTCGCAAGATCCTCCGCATCATCGGCAAATTCTTCCCTGGTATGAATCATTACTTGCCCCGGTCGCTTTTGCACTTTCGATTTTCTGCGTCAAATTTGGTTGAGATTTGACTGGATTTTTTGGGATCAGCGAGGGCGCTGAGCGGTGCATCGGGAGAGCGAGCGCTGAGGAGTTATCTGGAGAGCAAAATCTTCCCGGAGCTCGAGGGGAAGGAATTCTGCGTGGTTTACGTTCACACCGGCGTTCAGCGCGCTGACAACTTTCCTGGTGTGTCGGCGCTGCGCGTGATCTACGAATCCCTGCCGCCCGGCGTTCGCGCCGGCCTTCACACCGTTTATTTTGTCCACCCCGGCTTCCAGGCTCGCCTCTTCCTCGCCACTGTCGGCCGCCTCCTCTTTTCCGACGGGTAAGTACTGAAAACACCGATCTCCATTCATCAAATAAAATCTAGTCTAGTCATTAATCGATCGGTTTGGTAGATTACTGATTGTGTAATAATTTAGGTTGTACGGGAAGGTGAAATACGTGAGCAGGATAACGTTTTTGTGGGAGCACGTGAGGAGGGTGGAGATGAAGATTCCGGAGTTCGTCTACCACCACGACGACGAGCTGGAGCGCCGGCCGTTGATGGACTACGGCATCGAGAGCGACCACCACCGCGTGTACGATGCCCCTGCTATGGACTCCGCAGCCTCCATGTATTCGCTTCGATGCAGCTCCTGATCCCATGGCTGTCGAGAAAACTTTTTTTTTTTCTTTCCTTTTAGAGTTTAGAATTAGGAAGCAGCTTCGTGGTCTCCTGTGAAAGTTTCTTCTCTCTAGAAGATGTACAGCGTGGAATTTGGTTTGGTTTGGTGCAGGCTGTTTGTAAATGCTCAATAGTTACTAATATCTAGTTTCCGGAGTATCCGGGTAGAAACTACAAAGACATTTATTTTCAGGAATATTGCATATCAGCCCTATTTTCAGGACCGTTGCAAATCAGTCATGAAAATGAAAAACGTCCGACATAACAGCACGCGCAACATTTTTTTTCAGGAAAATTGCATATCAAGTCCCTATTTTTAGGGCCGTTGCAAATCAGCTCCTGAACGTCTGACGTGATAGCGCATGCGTGCTGCCACACTGCCATATCGAGCTTTTTTATTTTCGCCGAATTTGATGTGATTATTGTAACTGTTGGATGAAACTGAAATACTTTGGTCAATTGTGGCGGGAAAAAAACAACCAATTGCCAAAGATATTTGTTATTAGATGCACGATAGAAAGCGCATTGCGTCGACTCAAATGCGATGTAATTCCACCGCACTAGGCGCGGATTTCCTGCTCCGAACTCCTAAGCCTGTCCCTGCTCATTCCATCCTCGCCGTCCATCATGCATAACACATATGTCGAGACACTATTTAAAATTTTCGTCGGCTTATTTGACCTACTTTTAAGTATTTTTACGAAAAACTTTACACTATAAAGTTGTAGATTTCAATATGATATACAATAGTTGAACAATTTTTAAAAAAAATATCGATTATTATATCAAAATGATAGTTAAAACTTCCATTATTATTTTTATATAATTTTTAATATTTTTTGAAATTTTTTCAACTATAAAGTTGTAGAGCACATTAAAATCTATACCTTTATAGTTCAAAATTTCTCGTAAAAATACTTAAAAATGGGTCAAATTAGCCGACGAAAATTTTAAACAGTGTCTCGAGATAGTTGCTATACGTGATGGATGGTTGGGATTGTGGATGCAACGATGGGCGCAGGGAGAGTGGAGCAGGGGACCCGCACCCCATCGCACTTGTTATTTCTGGTCTGCATCTTACACGCTAACAAATTAATCTAGACCTATGAGTTACTGAGTTAGTAACTTAACTGTCTGGAATGGTATCAAAGGTGAGACGGTGCCAAGGACCTCATGAAACTGTTCTATTTAGATAAGACATCCATGTCATCAGTATAAAAAATTCGTTGACGAGTACTTATGGGACCGGGGCATAGAAATTACTCCTAGGCTTGTATACTTTTTGGAATACCAGTAGGAGAGCTATGGTTGCAGTGGCGACCGGCGTGGGGCGGAAATCACAAGAATAATGATAAATAATTCGTGAGGGGAGTTTTTAACCAATAGTTAATTTAGTGAAAGAAAGTATTTAGTGTTTAGCAATATATTTTATTAATTAAGAAATTTGTGGGTATCTTTTGAACAGGTTCTATGGCGAGGGGGTTACGACAATCAATTATACTTTTTTTTTTTTTGTCTTTAATAATTAGAGGGCTTTCGTGCCTATGCCTGAGATCAAGCAGTTGTCTTGTAATGAGAAGGTCGCCAAGAATCTTGATGACCATATTTTTGCGCTTAAAATTAATAAAAACTTTAGATAAATGTTTGGAGGTTTGATTTTACTAAATTCGATAGGACTAAAACTAAGGGATAGGACTCTAAGGTAGTTGGCTGGTTGTAACCACTAACAGTGATGGGGACAGAATGTTTGGAAGTGAGTCGCATAATGCACAGCAGTACGTCTATCAAATCTGTTTTCTATTTCAGTAATAAGGAACTTTTTCTAAAAATATTAAAAAGTTGCAATGACAAAATGCACTTTTAAATTATAAAATAAAATATCATTGATCATAAGTTCAATAATTTTGATAAAATTCGAATCATAATATTAAATTCAGTAGAGACAAATTATCCTCAGGACGAGCTAAAAATAAGATCCGTAAGGTCGTATCAACAACCGTTAACTAAAATTAGCTATCAATAACTCTATATTTTATCTCACCAATCTAAAATAAGCTTATCTCGTTTTCTTCGGTATCTTATTTTTACAATTCAATCTCATTTCAAATAAATTTTTATATCTTGATTTATTGGTCACACATCTAAAATAATAATTACTTCTTGTAGTTAAATTATATAATGTTATTTATGTTAGGTTGAGAATGATATATTTAATACAATTATAAATGAAGTGTAATAAATCGTATTTAAACATAAAATATCGTAAAATAATTGTAAGCAATATATATTTTTTATTTTTAGGATAATAATTTATTTTATATACTATATTGAGGACCCCGTTTGATAAATTTTCTGGATCCGCGCTTATAAGAAGTACCCCAATAAAAAAAGAATGTAGCTCGGCAATCGTTAAATAATCTAGAACCATCAAAAAACTTAGTCAACATTTAAAAATCTAACTAGGAAAGAACATAAGCATAGTCTAGCTTCTGGGCTTCTTGTAGTTGGCAAAAATGATCCAAGAGACGGGCATGTAATTGTTTTTAATAATCAAACATTGTAGAATACAAACTATCGCTAAAGCCTATACTGTGGACTGTGTTATTATGTGTTTCACATTTGTACGATGGTGAGGCCAATACTCAAAGAAACGTAAATATACGACGGCGCGACTTCACGTAGAAGCGGGTCGAATAAAGTGAATTCAACCTATTTGGAGCACCCATATCGATGATTTGAATACACATTTTTTGGTTAAGTGAGAGTAATCCAAATCATAACATGTGCCAGACTAATACCCATATTCCATCCCGGTGTAATTCATGTTCCCTTCCAGTGTACTGTCTAGGAATTTATTTGCATCATATATAAATAATTTCTTACTGATAGTGTATCCACATTATTACCTAGATATAGAATTAATGGTCCTTCGAAACTTTACCATAAAAATAATAATGAACACAAATAAATTAGATATGGTAAAATATTCTATTTATTTAAAAAAATCCAAGTCTATATAAAATACTTGCTTGATACATTATGCATTATAACACAAGAAAACACACTTAGAATTTGAGAGCGCAATGCATAATTTACTTCATCTCTTTTTTTTTAATGTAACAACTAAAGTTTAATCAACTTTGACAAATTTACAAAATATAACTTGACCTACCGCGGTTCTTGAGCTACGACCTAATTCATCAATCTGTAGAGCCATTTGTATAACACGATATGTAAATTTTGGTTGTCCTGACTCCAAGTCCATTGGAGGAGATAAATTTTAATCCATATCATGCGTGGACGCTTACTATCTTAGCAGATGAGGGGTAAAGTACTGCCACGCTCTCACATGCTTGGGCAGAAAATTATGTCCACAGCGTACAGTTATGGGAGCTGGAGCAAGGTGGGCGTCCTGGAATGGGCTCCAATCACTTGTCATTACTCCATTGGGCTGCTCTTAGTCTCGCGAGTTGAAGTTAGAGTTATTACTAGGCTCATACATTACTTCCCAGCGCTAAAGCCGTTGAATGTTGCCAAGAAAAAAAAAAGTCATACATCTACAATCACCAAGAGCACTCCAAAAGGAATTTGCACATTTGGAAGACTACGCATTGTTGGTTTGAAATCCCAAGTTCTTTGGTACACCATTGGTCTTTTTTTTTTTGTTCATAAAAAGAGACTAAGCCCTTTAATGCTTTATTCATCTTGACGATCTGATACCAATAGCATTACAATCTAACAAATAAAAAGCCTCCTTAAGAGGTGATAAATAAACATGCAACTCTAAAGATAAGAAAAACAAATTCTATTGGTAAGATAGTCTGCAAGCATATTTGCTTTGGTGCAGCATTTGGTGTAAAAGTTTTCCATGCTGGATGGCAACGCGCGTGCAGCCCGGCACGTGCCAGAGCCGGCCGGCACCGCCCCCCCTCTTTCTCTCTCTCTCTCTCTCTCTCTCTCTCTCTATCTCGATTTCTGTCTCTCTCTCTCTCTCTCTCTCTCTCTCTCTCTCTCGACCGACAGCCGGGGTAGCCCGCACGCGGGCGACCTTCTTTTTTTTAGAAAAAAAAAAAGAAGCACTGGCGCGTCCCTGACAGTTGCTGCACGCGCCGTGGAGGTCACACGCCTTCGGGCGTCTGATCCTTTTTTTAAAGATTTTTAAAAAATTAAATACCTTTAAAAATTAAAAAAAAATATATATATAATAAAATTAAAAAAATATTTTATTATCGGCAAATTTTGCACGTCTCGAATTTAATATTTACCGAAATCCGGCACGAAATAAATTCGTACTATCTGCTTTAGATATATAATTTGAGTTTTAATATTTTATTTTAATTATTTTTATTTCATCAACAATTGTTTTTTATTATTTAAATAAATTTAATAATTTAAATATAATAAATTATACGGATCGGGACGCTCGGCATGGTACGTCGGTACATGCCGAGTTTTGGATTTACCGATATTCGGCTCGGCACGGCACAAAAAATCTTATTTGGTGCAATGGAAAGATATACCAATTTAGGAGTAGGGCTGGCGGCCAAAAAGTTTACGAATATCTACGAAAAATTAGAATATGATCGTCTTCCCGAACGAGATAGATAGATATTGGAGGTATCCGGGAGTGAGGCAATTAAATTCTTTTCCACAGTGGTAACACAAAATGCAGACAGCTTGATGCAAAAAAGTTGTCGGAATTAATTCCACTACTCCATAATATTAGCTTGTTCATATACTGGTCCATACATAAAAATTCAGACTGAACGATCGGCAACGTTAATGTTCAGTCTGCGATGGTCCCTCTACAAGTTATAAACTGGTCCTCAATCCGGTCTGATTCAAGATATACGGAACCATTCAGGCCTTAGTGAAAAATTAAGTGGGCCTTAATAACACCCACAGGTAATGGAAGCCTTAATTGAAGCGGCAGTAGGTATTAAGGTTTTGATTTGGATCATTTGCTGTTATTAATTTTCAAACATTAAATTTAAAGATACTTGGTGATTTTACCAGATATTTTTTGAGTTTTGATTTAATATTGTCAACATTGTGATGTTACAAAGGTTGGAGTAACTAGTAAAATTTAAACACTTTGGATACACACACACACACACTAAGAGAGACGCGGCCAAAATGGAGTCTAATATAATTTCTATAAAAACAGGAACTACTATCTCAATCTAGCCGACTCAGTCAGCGGAATCCACCTTATATCAATAGACCCCAAATGTCAACTAGTTAACTTATGGCAATGCTCACGCATCCATTATGAAGACCGATGGAGACAGACACATGAGGAAAAATTCTAGACTGATCCTACTGAACAAATAGGCCGATATGGAGCTTAGCAATTAGATGATGGTATTTTGACCATGAACCTTTCCCTTCAATAAATCACAAATGTATACAATTAAAAAGAAAAATTCCCGCTACGTGTTGGCATCTGGCATCATATTAGGTGATCTAATTTTAAATTTGTAAAATTTATTTTAATTTTTTATTAAACTAAATTTAAAAAAAAAAAAGTCCCGCTACGTTTGTGTGATCAAAATCATCGTTGTTTAGGTTTAATTAAAGGTAACTATTTCATATAGTTATTTCTTTTTGCTGGAGAAGAATTTTCTTTTATCAATTTCAAATTAATGAAGGACCAACCACAGGAGCACGATTATATTAAGTCTTGGTTTCTGAACTGTGGTTATGCTAGTTTTTCAACCAGCGAGCACCTGATGGCCTTACACGGACAAAATTCCTGCTCTCCCGACCATTCTTAAAAACCAGCGAGCAAGACGGTCCATGACGTACAAAGGAGAGGAATATATACGCTATAAGGGTACAGTTGTCCGGACTTCCTCCGCCAAGTAGGGAGGGGTTATGATACCCAAACCCAGCGCCTGAGCAATAATAGCAAATGAATGGTCCCAGAAAAATGCAGTTGAGAGGTCAAAAAGAACTAGCAAGCTGAAAAGGCCTGTAGAAATGAATACGATATGTCATACAGGAGTATCCCAAGAGCATACGTGAAAGCAAAAGGAAAGGCAGAGGCCTTTCCCATGTTTTTACTACAAACCCCAAGAAAGAGGCTATAAAAACTAGCTAGGTAGAGGTCAAAATAGAGGAGAGTGAGAGGTGGAAGTAAAGAGAAGACAGAAGATATCTCATGATTAGAGCTGCTGGTAATCATGCATGACTCTGACCGAGACAAATAAAGGTTATATTATTTTAATAAAAGAAATAATAGTAAGAATATTTAATAAAAGAAACAAAGAAAAAAGAAGTGGAAATTATCGAGGGAAGAGATGAGATAGAGATCTCTTTTCGAATCAGATCAGATTTTCAGAGGGACTTTAAAGTGTGGTCGCGCGTGTGCGGTGCCGGTCAAGAAATCCTGAAAGCTTTCCACACACAATTGAAACATCCTGCTCTATTCCTTAACACTCCGTTTGAAATACGAAAAAGAAAATGGAAAGAAAGAAAATGAAAGGAATGAAAGTGATGGAAAAAAAAGTGGTGAGAATATTTTCCTTTCTATTTGTTTGGATATGGAGGAAAAGAAAGTGGTGAGAATGATTTTCTTATATTATGTTTGGATAATGGAGGGAAAGAAAGTGGCGAGAAAGTTAATAATATTTATTATAAAAATAAATATTAATTATAAAATAAATTAATTAATCATTATAAATATTTAATAATAAAATATATTTTTTTTCCTTCCTTTTTTCTCCCTCTCTCTCTCCCTCTTTCCTTCTCTCTCTCATTTCCCTTCATTTTCCCACCAAATTGATGAGAAAATTTTTTTGGGAATCAAGGAAATAATTTCCCTCCAATTTCTTTCCCTCCCATTTCCACCCCTCTTCCAAACATGGGAAAAAAATTTTTTTCCCTCCTTTTCTTTCCATTCCCTTTCTTTCCTACCATTTTCTCACTTCCCAAACATAACCTAACTGCATTATAAAGGGGTAGGAAAGATTGGCCACATACCATTCAAATTGATAGAAGCATATTTTACTTGACCATTTTGATAAGTATAAAATTATTATTTTTAAAATATTAAAATATAAAAATATTTATTTTATAATTATTTTATTAAATATTTGAGCTAATATATAATTAACAATATTAGTTTTGATTTTTTTTTCGGAGTCAAAACAATACTGAAGAATAGTATTTTTCATTCAAATTATATATTTTGTGTTAGAATATATATTACATATATCATATAAATTTAATATATTATTCAGATTATATCAAAATTACTGATGATTTACAGTTATAGTGTTGTTGCTTTTGCATCCAGCAAATCACAATGTTTTCACAGCATAGAGTTTGGGATACTGCCGTAATATATGGTAAATAGAAGAGGTCAAAATGTACATGAAATTGAGTTCCGTTTACACTATATATGTTAATGAAAAACCAAGTTGGTCATGTTAATCTACACCTTGTTCTTCCATGGATAAATCAATTATATGATTTGGATTAGAAGATTATTCCACTAATCCGACAAAACACAAGATAAAAAATGAAGAGGTATAGTGGTGAAAATATTCTGGAAACTAGATTGTCTTTATTCTGAAAAATAAAGAGGCATGCAGCTGGCAGCAGCTTGGAGCGCTGCTACGACTACTGCTGCCTGCAGTAACACTTTTATTTTAATAAATTGTGTCCGTGTTGGCAGAGCCAGTGCGCACGTGCACGGGCTCGGCGGTCCACCTGGAGATGAGCCAGTGCTCGGTGATTCAGGCCAAGCTGTGGCAGCAGGCAGCCCGTCGCAGAAGTATAGGCCGAGCCAGCGCGTACTAGTGAATTCGTTATCGATTCCATACATTATAGATATAGCATGAATTTGAGACTGTCATGTGCCAATCAGATACTGCGATGACTTCTCGACCGAAAAGGGGTTGTCTACGTTGGTCTCGTCTAGCAAACGACGAATTCAAGTCTACCTCAGTCATAACCAATTCCACTTCGGCGACGACCGGAGTTTTAGCGTTAAATCAAGTCTGCTCAGGCAGTAGAGTTTATGAAGAATTAGTCAGTAGGGCTCATGGAAACTTAGTCGACAAGATAACTGTTGCACACTATGCAGTGCCACTATGTCATAAAACCAACCTTTCGAGAACGTGGAGCACCAAAAGACGTAGTAAATGTGAAACCAACCGTTTTATATCCACAATCTTCTCCAGATCTAATTTTCCGCCATGACAATAACACCAACAGAAAAAAAAAAGGATGCATCCATAAATGGCCGGTGAGGGCATGGTTGCAGAGGATGGCAAGCATAGATTCAGTATAAGAGATTTAGCTAAGTGTTGATAACTTAGAGTGATTTTTTGTCATCAATATTGAGGCTCTACTATCTCGTTTTAGAGAAAGTGAGGGAGATCTATAATATTTTTCACTTTTAGTGAGTTTATGTCACTGGTCGCATGAACGTTATGATTTTACCTCGATTCCTAATGAAGGTTTTTACATAAAAACTTTTTGGATCATGTAATTGCTTGAGTTATCTTCTTAGTCAGCTTCTATATTCGAACACTTATTAATAGACCGCTTGATCAATTACCAATCAAGTCAATGCTATTCGGACTCTAAAGAATACTATTTCAATTTTTGCTTAGATTTTTATACCAAACCATATTGATTTATAGTAGAATTAGAAGCTATACATAGCTTTCATGCGTAAGTTATACTGATGTATATATTACAGTACTTTTAGAAGCAGTAATATATACATCTTATGATTTCCAGCATCCTTTCATGTAGCAAGGAGATTGCTTGAAATTATTAATCCAAAGCCTCATCTACCTATAGATTCAGCCTATGAACTTGTCTACTTTGATATGGGTAGGTTCTCGGAGCCTAAGACGAGGCCTTTCAAAACTTTAAAAACAGGCCCATTAGTTCCGTTCCAATGTATTGGAATTAGCGAGATCCACCTAATAATGAGTAGCCTCCTAAGTCAACGTAAATATTAACACCAGCACGACACCTTGTAGTAGCCCACACGTTGTGCCATCCTTGGCAGCTGTCGCGTTTATACCCGTATAGAGACAGATGCCCACACACATATCCCACACATGAAACTAGCATCACTGCTAAAAAATTAAATGGTTGTCGTAGCTAACCTATCGTATCGCAACACATGGAAGAAGAATCCTACATAGTTCAATTTGAAAGGATAACAAGCTTATGTTGAGCTACATATTGCGGCTGTATGACCTCCTAAACCTCCGCTGGTTGTAGCCGAACCCCAGACCCCCAACCCACATGTAGAATTTAACATATACAACTAATACATATGGTTTGAGAATGGCTATACATTGGGGCTCACCATCATGTATATAAGGAAAACAAAAGAAAGAAGGATATAAGAGGTAAGGAACGAGAGCAAAATCTTATTATCTTTTTTCTCATGACTCTCACTAATTTCCGTAGCTAACACCATTAATTGGGAATGCGCGTTGTATTAACGACCGAACCGCGTAATAACCGTCTCAAATCTCTTTATTTACGATCTTAGCCGCATCCTTTCCTCTACCACATGAAATCGTACGTCCACAACCTTGATGTCCACCTAGTCATCCTAACATTCGAGTGCCAGATCTCCCGACTGGAAGTCACATGCCACGGCACTTGTGCTAGAAGTAGTTGGCTTTGATGTTGACATGCAACGAGCTGGACTAGATCTACTCTAGAGAAAATTAATAGTGCTACGATAAAACTTAAAATTAAGAAAAAAAAAATTATGGTATGAAGTGGTTGGCTACGACGTTGAAATATACAGCATTAGGAACTAGAGGAAAATGGTGCTTAGGTAAAACTGAAAAATAAGGAAAAACAAAAGAAGAAGGTAATACTTACGGCTGCATAATTTATCTGTCTATTTATGAGGTTTGGATGGTGGTTTGGAGCAGGAATGAATGCTGCTACGTTCAGGTTTTTGGCAGAGGACAGCAGTTGAGGAGCTGCTGAGAAAACTGAGAATTTTAATGACAAAGATGTGGAGGTGGGGTTGGGTTCATCATGAACGGTGGTGCGTGAGAAGACAAAATGGAGGGTTTTTGGGTGGTTAAACGAATAATGCTTCTATGGAATTCAATCCTTGTTGTGTGCAAGTTTCATCAGAAATTATTTTCCTTCCACCGATATGTCCAAGAGAATTTATTGATTCCCTGTAACTTGTACAATGATTGTCTGAGCATTAAAGAACAACCTCACAGATAAAAAATTAGCATTTTCAATCTAATTAGGGACAATTATTTATTTATTTATTTATTTATTACTTAGGACCTACCTATTTACTTCACATAAAAGATGAAGAATTGATGAAAGTGAAAAGTGAACTTTCACTTTTTGTATCTACTTTATCTTAAGAAGTGGTAAAAAGATTTAATACCTTTTGCTTGGACTGAAACTGAAGAAATGGTAGAAGTGAAAAATGGGATTTTATGTTTTCTATTTATTTTATTTTGAGATGTTGATTTTTTACTATTTACTTATGATGGAAAAAAAAGGTGATAAGTATGGTGTCTCTACAATGAGAAGAGTTACAGTTTCCTTCACGATTTATCATATTTAGAAGGAAGAAACATCCTAACATTTAAAGAAATCAAACAATTGTCGCTACATATGGTGAAATATTTGGAAGCAAGAAACATCTTAACTTTTAAAGCAGTAGCGGATTCAAAAATTTTCAACAGAATAGTCAGATATATATATATATATCATATAAGATTATTTTATAACCGTAAACCTACTATTCTAGATATAAATTCAAGCAATCAAACACTGAATGAGCCAAAAAATAACCACACTGAATGAGCTAAAAATTCAAGCATTGATATAAAAGAAATTATAAAATACAACTAGAAATTAATTCTTTGATTGAATCATTATCAATATATACCTAGGCACAGACAGGTGGAGGGCCACGGCTTGGCGGAAGGTGGAAAGGCCGGATGGGCTTACCGTTTAGCCTAGTTTTTCGGCGGGATTGGAAGAGGTGAGTGAAGGGATGACTGAGACAAAGGTAAGGTAAGACGAGGTATAGTTTTTAAAAAGAAAACACAAAAAGTAGGGCAAACTCGCAGACATTTATACTTAGTACTTAATTGGAGGTTGGACAAATTTGACAAAATTGCTTGCAGACAGTTGTACTTAGTACTTAATTCTATTCAAGAAGCTAGAAATAAGAAGTTTGATCAATTGATTTTCAAAGGCCAGAATTCTCTTCACTCTTTCCAAATATATCCAGTAAAGCTACAAATAAGGCGTTGCATCACGATAAGTTATTTATTCAATTACTTTCGTTTGTTGATAATTAACCTAGACATCCTCTAATTCTTTGAATGAAGGGGCTAGGAAAGGAACTAAGGTTCACTATCAGATTATATATGACTATTAAGTTGTACTGAATTTTGCGCACGTAATTTTGTATCGCTGTAAAACTGAATAAAAATTATTTTACTTACCAAAAAATAAAAAAACACAAAGGTGATAAGTAGATATTACTTATCTTGTTTATGTGGGAAAATGCAACCCCTATTTTTAAAACATTGTACAAATTAGTCTATCATCTCAAACGTTTTATAAATCAGCCACTCTCTCAAAATTAACGTCAGAGATACTTTGATTACCATATAAATATTTTTGGAAGAAATTTTAAATATAACAAAAAATAGATATTGATGTGATTTACAATTTTATTATAAAGTTTATTAAAAAACCCTTCTAAATTTTTTTTTTTTTGAGATTTCAAATTTTTAATAATTTAGTGAATAACTCGTTAAGACTTTTGAAGTCTTACAATATTTATGTAGAAATATTTTTTTAAATTTTTTTTTTTAAATATAACAAAAAGTAGATTTTAATGTGATCTACAATTTTTTTATTTATTTTTTTAAAAAAATATTTCTAAATAGATATTTTGTACGTAAAAAATGAACGAGTTTAAAAGAAAAAATTTATTTGTAGCTGAAATAATACAGTGCTGATATGCAATTCTCCCTATTTATTTAGTATGGAAATGTTTGAAAGTTCAATTTCACCAGTTTTTTCGTTTCTCAATTTAGTCAAACATTTATTTTTTCACTTTTCCTGCGTTTTAAGTGGTAATAATTAAGTACTATTAGTAATCATTAGTAAATATCATAAAATATTAATTATAATGAACAATATTATTGTTATTACAACCCTAAAGAAATAAAAAAACTCGATTTCGTTTCCTATCCACTTTCTACTTCTCACTTCTAAGCCATCATTTTCACTTTTTACCAATTTATAAATAACTTTTTATTTTTCACTTCTCACGTACAATCTGCCTACTATTTTTTATTAGTTCTCACCTAATTTTCGGACTTTCCACTTTTTACCTAATTTATTCTAATTTTTAACTTGCTTCGTATTTCTCATATTCACCCATTTTTACTTCTTATTTTATAATTTTATGTTTTAAAGAAAATAAACGGCCTCTAAATCGTATAAGACTGTTGAGAAGTGAGAGATACAAACAGTCATCATGCATGCTGTAGAAGTAATTGCCGCCTGCATCATGAACAACATACAATAAGTATGTCAGAGAGTACTCTTCTTACTTTTGACTTTATAAATATCCTCTACCTTCTGCGACCTTTCTTCTGCACAAACACAGTATAATTATACCTTGAATACGACATCTCAAATAGTATTAAGTTGAAGTCTCGTTCGGTTCAACTTCCACAACCCTATGTCTGTAGCCGCTGTCAATTGATAAGCACTTGTTCTTTTAGGTTAGACTCCACACACACATATTTCTTTTCATAATCATGAAAAAAAAAAATCTATTATTTCAGGCAGGTACCTAGCACTATTGGAGCTTTCCAAACAGCCAAATTGTTGTGGACCAGCCAGCCCACAGACAATTAATAAAAATACAGTGATGGTTTGTTTGTTCTTTGCTCTCTCCATTTTGCCTCTCCACTCTTGGGAGAGATAAGGAAGGGAAAGGTTTCATGGAAGTCTACCATGGTCTTGAGGGTTTGGAAAGCAAGGGAAATTGGGATTGCTACCATGTGCTTCCTCATTTTTATGTATATTGGAACTGTATAGGTGGAAGGGATGATTGATTTTTGGCCTTCATTAAATGGCTCCTTTCTCTAGACACTCAAGGGGAATATTACAGTCCAATCCCACCCTCTCCCCTCATTACTGCTCTCTTTTCTAGCTTCCTTTGCTTCTTCACCTGGGTGTTAAGGTATGTAGAAAACACACTTTTTCTCTTCCATCTCTATAAATAGCATCTCTTCTCACTATTTGTGAGCAGGTCCGAGTTTGAGGAAAAAATGGAGTATCTTCGATCTCCTTTGCTTGTTTGTCATATGGGTTTATCAAAGGGTCTCCTACAGAGATTATTGGCATTCTGTCCACCTCCATGGATGAAACCGTGCAATTACTCTTAGTTCTCATGGGTGATTAAAAATTGGAGGTGGGCATACTGCCAACAGATCCCTGTTGGGTTCCCTTTGTAAATCCCATACGATGATGATTGATTCCTGCATGCATGTTGCTTTCTCAATCCAGCCAAAGGTAACTTCTGGGAAAAAAAGATAAGGAGAGGATAGCAAGAAACTAGCTAAGAAAAGGTAAACTTCTGGTTTTAGATCTTGCCCTTTGTCGCGTTCCTTACCTCTTCATTATCAGAATATACGATATAATTTTTTTATTTTTTTTGATGAAAAATATACGATATAATTGAAAACTATAAATATTATTTGGTGATGCCTGGCTCTTATTAGCATGTACATGCAGTTGCGGTATCTCACTGTTTCTATTTCCCTTGTTTTATCCTCTATTTTCACCAACATTTCATCTGTTCCTGTACTGCTTTTCCTGTTAGAAAGATTGGAATTATAGAAGGAATGGAAAGCAAATGTAGGATTGATGGCACATTTCTAGTTCCTTCTAATTCCCTAAATTATAATCATTTGTGCTTTCAATCTTCTGCATTACATGTTAATTTAACCTTTATTGACGCTATAATTTATCTGTAAGACAGTGGACGGGATGTTAACTAGTTGTTCTTCAATAACCTACTAGAGCTGCTTTGATGTTTTATTTTCTGGGAGTTTACTGTTTAATAATTATTATCTATTTATCAAGGTGTATTTCGCAATACGCTTAGTTGTAGTACAAAAAATTGAAAGCAGCAGAAAACGTTCTTAAAAAAAAAACATATTTTTCTCTTCCATCTTCTATGAGCAGCAGCTGGAGCTACTGCATTGTTTGAAATGATATTAATTATTCATTTTTGGTTGTAGACTTGATGCTCTTTGAGGTCTCTACTTCTGTATCTTTTCCCACATGTCATGGTTAAGTTGTGATAACTCACTAAGATTCAAAAGATGATGATGAGCTTTTGGACTGGTCTGACAGTACTTGTATATAAAGCGAATGAAAATGAGCAGAAGTAATAAATGAAAGGAAAAAACATGAATTCTCTTTCGTATCAGTACCGCCATGCATATATGATATAATACCAGTATTCTGTATGCTACAGATATTTTTTCTCCTGGTTTACTTTTAAGGTGGAGTGAAAATGTGAAATGACTTACCTCCAGCTTTATATTCTCTAGTCTCTGTGTTATGATTCTCTACTAGAACGTTGAGATATCTGATGATGATGTGAAAGATGTGAAAAAAGGCAATATGCTTTCATGCATTACTTTGTAATAACTATATATAATCTCTATGTTCTGATTTTCCTGTATATTGTCCCAAGTTCTTTATCCTGGAAAACTTTTCTTTTTGGATGCTGTGATGAAGCTTAGGGCAGGATTTATTGCTTAAGAGAGAGAAGAGAGAGAGAGAGAGAGAGAGCGCTATGTGGTGAGTGCTTGCTATGATTTGGTTTTGGCCCTTTGGACTTGGGAATGAGATAGACAACAGCTAGGTTAATAATGACCACTCAGTAACATCTTTCTTATTTCCAGAACCGGGGATTTGGTATATAAAAAAGGGATAATTGCAGATCAGCCCCCCCTATTTCGGGGGTGCGCGGATCAGCCCCCCGAAACGCGTTTCCGGGGGGGCTGATCTGCAAAAAAAAATTACAAATTTGCCCCCGAAAACGCGTTTCCGGGGGCTGATTTGCCCATTAAGGGAAACGGGGGGCTGATCTGCAAGAACCCCATATAAAAATGGAGATTGTGATCTACTTAGGTTCTCCAAATGATCAATGCAAATACAGAAACTACTTGGGAAGTTGGACACCCGACTGTTCATGGTTGCTTTAATTAATCAAAAAACTAGCTAGATCTTTAGCTAGGGTTTTCCATCTGGGTGTGTTGACATGGAGTGGGATCCGCTGCTCCCACTCCCCCGCTTCGCTTCGCTGCGTCTGTTTCGGGACGATACACATATTTATTTAAAAAAAAAATATAACATAAACTTATAGATTTTAATAATACTTATAACTTTTATATTTAATTTTTTTTTAAAATTTTTTTTTCTAAAGTGATATTATAGGACTTCAAAATTAGCAGGTTTTAAATATTTGTTAATTTTGGAGTTCTAAAATACTATTTAGAAGTATTTTTTTAGAAAAAATTTTAGTATAAAAATTATAGATAATATTAAATGCTATAAATTTTATATTGAAAGTATTTTTAAAAAAATATAAGTTAGTATATATTTCGGATATAGGTGCAGCAAATGCGTGTCCTGTGTTGATATTGTTATTTTCATCGCAAAATTCTCAACTTTCGTAAGTGTAACATTCTTTTAAGTTTCACTGACCTAGTTTTGATTAAAAAGTTTAATCATGGATGTATTCTAGCACATATAAAGAATAGCTCTAGGGGATAAAAACTTTCTGTACCGAGATCTTTTTCATACACCAATATCTAAAAAATATCTATTTATATTTTTAAAAAATATATTAATATAAAAACTGTAGATTTTAATAGAATCTATAAAATTTTTATATTTAATATTCTATTTAAAAGATAATTTTAAATAAGTGTTACGAGGTTATAAAATTTTATTGTTTTAACGGATTTTTAAAATTGTTTTTAAATCTGTTGAGATGTTAGAGCACTTATTTGTAATTATATTTTGGAAGAATTTTAAATATTAAAAATATAAATTTTATGAAAGTACATAATTTTTTCGTTGATACATACATATATATATATATATATATATATATATATATAAACAGTTGATGTCCAAAATGATGTGTAGAATCCGGCCTCATCCAGCTCTTGCGTGCATCCATTTTCAACTAGAGACTATATTAGTTCGATTACGTTATTTTAGTCCGGATTACATCAGAAAATGTTTCATATATCTTTATTCCTAAGAATTTTGATTTTTTATTTCATATCTGCACTATAGAAATTGGTTTTTTTTTAATTTTTTTTTATTTTAATAAATAATTATTAAAATAATGTTAAAAAATATTAATTTGCCGAACTAATGTACGTCGCGCCACGCCAAAAGATGCTCTTCTTTGCTGATTTACCAGAGGAAAGAGCGTCTTTCTAAGAAACACACTTTCTAGAAAGAGCGTTTCTACCGAAAACGTTCTTCATCATGCCAAGAATCTTTTCAGAATTTTGAAAATTAGCCTAAGTTAGGGAAGAGTGCTTTCTCAAAGACGCTCTTCCTGAGAAGTACGTTATTGCATAAGTCACACTTCGGTTCAGATTTAACTTGACGCTCACCCGCACCCTCCATCTCCCTCTTTGGTTAAAAAAAAAACGAATTTGCGTCCGCTGCAGCTACCCATCGCCCGTCACAACTCTGCAAAGCTGCCGTCTTCACCTCCCGTCACATCTCTGCGCCGGCGCTGCCTGACGTATCCGGGGTTCGTCGCCTCCCGCCGCGATTCGCCGTCCGGAGCTCGAAATCATTGTGATTCGCCGCCTCTCACCACCGGTTGCTACTTGAAAGATATAATTTCTAGATTAATTTCGATTTATAGATATACAATTTAGGTTAAACATTTTGGGGTTTATAAAAAATGATATTGATTAAGAATTTCGATTTTATGTACGTCAATATAATTTTGAATTATATGATAATATTGTGCATGTATAATTTTTTGAATTATATGTGAAATTATATGTATATATGTATTATAGTTTTATATATGTATATATTTAACCCTAATTTTGATTTTTCAATAAATTTCTATATTAATGTTGATGTCGAATAGAAATTTACAAGCTCATTGCAATTTAAATGGTTACATTGTCGATGGTTCTAATGATATCGAGTATGACTGTGATCTAATTGGTGGTGTTCTTGTCAAGAGTGTAATTACATTGGATGATCTAAAATGGTGGTTGGTGAGCAGGTGGTAAGGAGAGAAAAATGGAATTTTATGATTTATAAAATCGTATATTTGTCAAGATAAACTGTATGGTATGGTATGAAATGTTTGAAATCAAACATTTCAAATGTTGTGTGATTTGAGATGATATGTTTGTTGTATATGTAGTTATGATGATATGGTATGGTTGAAATATTATGTGTTTGTATAAACTTAGTTGAAATGGTTTGAAATGTTATCGTTGACATTATAAGTTGAAATGATTTGAAATACGTTGTATGATATTATTGTTTGATATGAAGTTAGATTGAGATTGGTTGAAATGATAATATTGTTTGATATGTAGACTTACAGTTTCGCTGATTTTGTCAGGAAAGAGCGTTTCTTTCTTACAGAAACGCTCTTCCCTTGAAGAGAGAAAGAGCGTCTTTATCAGATACGCACTTCTTAGGAAGAACGTTTCTGCAAAAAACGCTCTTCGTCATGCCGATAACCCTCGCAGACGAATTTTAGAAATTCGTTTAAATGAGAAAATGACGTCTTTTTTAAAGGCATTCTTTCGAAAAAGTGCATCTTTTGCAATAACACACTTCCTAGAAAGAACGTATTTAAGAAATGACGTATTTTGCAGTAACGCTCTTCCCAAAAAATACGTATCTTAGAAAGACGCTCTTTTATTTGATGAGTCAGTAAGGAATAGCGTCTTTTGACGTGACACGATGGATTTTAGTTTGTCAAATATTTTTTTTAATATTATTTTAATAATTTTTTATTAAAATAATAATAGTTAAAAAAATTCATAAAAATTGGTATTAACTTCATTTAAAATCAGTTGTGGATTCTGGTCTAGAGCGCAAACCACGAATCTATGTTTATTAATATCCAACAATTTAATATTCTATGTTATTTTCTTCTATAATTTTACTTTATAATTCAATATTCTTGTGTTTTGAGCCTATATTTATTAACACCAAACAATTTAATAATCTATATTATTTTCTCCCATAATTTTTGCTTTACAATTCAATACTTTTGTGTTTTGATAAGCCTAAGATTACAAAGTTGATAGTTGGCACTTTGAATTGCGCACGAAAACAAATTATTCTAAAAAAGTGGTAAAAATAATAAAATATTTGGTATACTAGGATATGGAAAAAGGTTATGGTACTCATGGGTTGCCAAGTTGGTTTTTACGTAGTTTGAATATCATCTTAAAATATTACTCAACAAATTTAAAAATCAATTTGTATTATTTCAACGACAAAAATGTAATACAGAGAATAACAAATCCAATTCTTACTGATATAAAGCCTATGGATGAGTTTGCGGCCAATATTTGGCTCAAAAAGAAATTGGGCTCAACCTGATAGATTACACACTAGCTAATGTCAATATCCACCATTGGTATGATGGTATATATTTATAATATGCTAAAGTATTAGAAAAAAAATTTAGCCGTATTTTATATTTTAAAATTTAATTATAAGTATATATAATGATAAGGCAAGTTTAATATAATGCACTTATATTTTATGGTACCTTTATATTATGGTGATACATGTCTAAGTATAGATTTTCTTTTAAATAAACAATCTAAAACGATTATTTAAAAGAAAATTATGAGATAGCCCCCTAAAAATTTTGATTTTACTGGACAATTTTTTCAAAGTTCACTCCATCATATAAGTCCTCTATTAAAAATAGTCACACAAAAAAATCCTTCATTTCAATGTGTTTTACGGTGCGACATTTTGAAAAATGTTCGTCTATAGAAAAAGTGAAACAGTAAAACGGAACTGTCAAGTAAAAATCTAAGATAGGAATGTAGATCAAAAAATATTCTTAATAGGAGTATGAACAGTAATTTTTCTTATTTTAAATATTCACATCAATGCTACCTCACTATTCTCGGCAATAACCACTATTTCCATCAAATCAAACCCACTTCCAAATAAAATTGTTTTTTACCGATCATTTCCTTCATCATTCGCCTACTATGCCGAATACAAATACGCCTCCACGAGAAAAATCATTTTTTCGCTGTCGAAATTAAACGAAATTCTGTTTCTGGTGCTTTCTCAATATTTCTTGATCTTTTCTCGTCCCAATTTATCTCGCCGAGCCTTATTAGCCAATCTTGGTGCACTGTCGTGGGTTTCTATTTCTTTCCTCCTCACCCATTTAAAAGAGAAACCATATATATCTTCCTTCCAAATAAATTTTTATTTTTTTGTAACTGTTAAATCGTTCATTCAATATAATTCATAGAATTTGATTATTAAACAGAAAAAAAAATTCAATGTGCTTTACTATTTTGTATACAATTGTCTTAAAATAATTAAATACATTTTTTGAAATTCAAAAAAAATATTGCTAGTTAAAAGTTTTGGTGTTTGAAAATATATGCTAGAAAAGAAAATTTTAAAGTTTTGAATACAAAATTACATAACATACAAATTTTTTATTTATTAAAACATATTTATATTTATATTTTTTAATAAAAGATATAAATTATTCTGATGATTTTGCAAAGATGTGCGTTTCTAAAAACAAATCCCATTCCGTAACCCTTTTCTGGTTTTTCCATTCTTCTTGTCACATGGTACTCTCATCAACGATTTTCTAATGTTTCTTTTCACCGATTCTCTTTTCATCTTCAGTAATTTTCCTGTCATTTTCATCGTCTGTGATCCAGACCTAATCACCAATCAACGTCGCCTTCACATTTGATTTAAAGCAGAGACGGTAAGAAACGCCGGTGTTATAGCTGAGGAAAGCTCAGCTGGTAAGAGACAGTGACGACGATGGTGCTGAGATGGAAGGCGGTGGTGGCAGGGACTATGAACTTTCAGCTGTAGTTGTGATTTCTCTAATAACCTCACAATTTCGGAACAATGTACTGCTGTAGAATCTGACGGTTGGTTGTAAGTTTCTTTTGCAAAATTCTCATCCACTATTTTCTGCACGCATATTATCTGTTTGTAGTATTGCCTACTTGACCTTCATGTCATCATCTTTATAAAGCACGAAGGATGAATGAAGGATAGTGTATGTATTAGACGGAGACTCGCGCTTCTACGGAGAGTCCTGTTCCAGTACACGTGAGTATACCGTATTGCGGTACAATCGAGTGTGCCAAATATCTATACAGATCATTTTTTAAAAAAAAATTTGAATGCAATATTTTGATAAGATATACAACTTAGTATTAAAATCTTTTTAAAAAATATTTTTAAATATATAGTTTAAGATTCTAAAATCTTAGCTAGCCTTTTAGGCTCCAAAAACGTTGACCTCATTTTCTCCGACGCACAAATGCACTGTCTACCTTTCATACTGATCCGGCCTTCATCATAGGCAAGTATAGCAGACAATAACGCCAAATCCGTGAAGGAGGAGGGGCAATGCAAATCTTAAGCAAACTGTTAAATTCGTTAAAATTTTAGGGTTCTAAAATATCTATTTAAAAGGTATTTTTTTGAAGAAATTTGAGTACTAAAATTGTAGATGGAATCAAAATCTTAAATATTAGAATTTAACTTTTTTCAGAAAGTGGCTTCACTAGATGTTTGGCACACTCGAATATACCGAAATACGGCACATTTGAGTGTACCGTATCATTTTCCTTCTACGGAAACATTTGGATTTTTTAGTTAATTCTCAACGTTCATATCATTTTTATAAAGCATGAACTATTCGACAAAATGTTTGCTAGGTACAAAAGTATTTATGATTATATTTGTAAAGCATGCACATTAGTATCTGTATACACAGATACTTCTCTGAAAGGAGGAGAGCACAAGCAAATAGGATATTGGAGGCCTGCTATAAGCAAGCCCAAATCGTGTTAATCCTAATATGATCCAGAATGGTGCTTCTGTTGAAACCCACTTACAACATATGCGAAAAAGTACTTCCTCATGTAAAATTGTTTCTCCGTATCTTATGTAATATTAATACTTGCTCTATTCGTAAGCAGAGCATTGCTACTGTGCATGAAGTAAGTCTAAAAGTTATGCCGAAGTTCAGTTTTCTTTTGGCCGATAGTTCATTCTTTTGTTGGCTTAAGTTCACGTTTTTTAACTTCAGGTTCAACTTCTGGATCAATTTATGGCTGTAAAACAATTCTTCTGCAAGCATATACTTTGCTAATATGTAATTAACAGTTCCTATAAGTTCTAAGTAATTTTATGAGTGAACTAATTAGAAATCATTTAATTAGTCCAAGTTTATTTACTATAGACTTTAGAATAAATGCATGAATTTATTTTGTAATGAGGTCATGCAGCCCAGTTGAATGGTGAAGATTGTTCTGCACAATGGCCGTTGCGGACTCTCTGTTGCATCATATTTGAAGGTATGTGTCGTCTATCTTACTTCAGTCTCCACAATTTTTTATAATTATTGGTTAAGAAATTTTTCTTATACAAAAAAATTTGGACTCTTAAGTTGCTTGAACCACTGTCACATCATTTTTATCTTATTTCTGACTTTAGATTGGTTAACTTACCGATTCTCATAGATTAAGATCTTGAGTCGGTTGAAAAGGAAATGTCGTGAAAAGGAATATTGTGTTCTTCATTTCTAAATATGAACAATTATGTTTTTTCTGCATTTGATACGATAGGCCTTCGATACTAGGAGTAATCTCATTGTTATTCTCATAACTTGGATATTCCGGTCAGTGTTTGGTTAAAGTTGAGATTGAAACTAAGTTTTCTTTTCCTTTTTCAAAAAAGGGGACAAATTCTAGATATGTACCTTACATTTTTTCCCAAGTAATGTTAACATGATTTGTTCGAAATGCAGACGAGATCCTAATTGCAGGCACAATGATAAATTAACAAACATGAAAATTGCTTGGACTCCACAATCAGTTAAAAGCTGGCTGCACATAGCCAATTCCTAATTCTACAACAATTCATCCAACAATTCATCCAACTTGAGCATGGTGATAATTATATCCATCTTTCATCTTTGTTGCCTGAAAATACTCCATATGCTTTAAGTATGTTAAAACCTCCAAAACTGCCTGAAAATACTCCATATGGTTCTGTTTATTACTCCAATAAATAAACCTGTTTGTTATGTTGCATCAAACCCATGAAAGGAATGGGTATTGATATTCTAGAAAAAACAAATTTTCTATTTCTTTACATTGTGGTACAATCTCTACAAATTGCAAAAAATTCACCATCTAATTTGTTAACACTATTTTCGATTTGTTATTTATAAATTGAATTCATTAATAATTCACAGTTATTCGTTAAGTATATTGACGTATATGCGTTGCCAATAACTTGTTAGTCTCATAAACTTTCTTTCATAGACAACAACTATAGACGTTCCTAAATAACATGTTATGTAGAAATATGAAGAATAGAGTAGAAAAAAGATACAGTGATTTAACGTAGAAACCCTAACGGAAGAAAAAATTACAGAATGTTAGTCCTCAAAATCATAAAGATTATGGCGACATCAATCCACTATAAATATATTTAAGTACAGTGTTTTGGCAATAATATCTCCAAATATATTTCCTACTAAAATAAAGAGATTCCACAATATTCTCAACATGTTATTTTAGAATATGCTTTTCATTTGTTGTGTTGGAGCCTAATTCTCATTTCCTTTTTGGTTATCTAAACTAATATTTGAACTCCACTTTGAAGTGACAGGAAGATGCAATTTCTTGTTTTTTTTTTTCTATAGGTTTTACATTTAAGAAATTTTAGCTAGTGGATCCGTTCTAATTATAAACTTTATAGTATATTTCATAGTTTAATCACAATCCTAAGAATCTTGGACAAATTGATGTTCTTATTTTTTCGTAAATTTCCCTTATATTCTTCGATGGAAATTTATACATGAAATTTAAACATGGGTTCTGCTATTTGCATCATCTTACAATTCTGCATCCTACAATCTTTTCGAAGGCTAAATTTTAGCTGGGGATCGACTAAATGAGGATTGGAACATGCTTGGGTGGAACTGGAATAGAAACAAATGTTTATCAATTCGATGTTTTACCCATATTTAAAGCACGAAAGTGCGTAAACTATTTGGCCTAAGCTTCTTTGGGGGTGCACAACTTCTTTGGTGTGTGAACTATTTGGGCTAAACTAACTTTGATGCACACCTTCTCTTTATTTATTTATTTATTTTTTTTTTTTAAATTTTCTATGAAAAGGTGTTGCTTTTAGTAAAAGAAAAAATCTAAGACTGGCTCAGCTGATGTGGAATTCAAAAGTACAAAGGGTGAAGTAGAAAAGAGATTCTTGGGTGTAACGGTTACACACGTCATTTCGTTTAACGGTCTTAAAAAAATTATTTAGAATTAATTTTTTGAAAAAATTTTAACATCAAATTTGTAGATTTTGATGAGATCTACAGCTTTCATTTTCAAAGTTCTTTTCTAAAAAAATACTTTTAAAAATATATTTTTGGGGCTTCAAAATTTTATGGGTTTGAAGCAGATTTAAAAACTGTTTTAAAATCTGTTAAATCCGTTAAAATTTGAAACTACAAAATATTTATTTGAAAGTATTTTTTGAAAAAAATTTGAATATAAATATTATAAATCTCTTCAAAATTTATAAGTTTAATTTATAAGGTTTTTTCAAAAAATAATTGTATAATTTGTTTTTCCAAGTAGAAAGACAAGTCCCAGAGCTGAACAGAAAGTTAAAATTTTAGTTTTATGGCTTTACAAGGACGAAAACCTACTACATTCACTAGAACTTTTTGCAATTGTTCTTGCTTTTTTGTGGGTTACAAAATAGATGATTCATTAGTGGTCTTTTAGAGCGAGACGCTTGATTTCATCAATCACCCAACTTATTATCATATTTTGTGAACAATATTGGGGAACAAAAGGGGCATGGATATCAACTGAATGCAAACTTTCGAACAACATTGACAAACTCCGCAGTAATTAATCGGATGGTGGCGAGGATGATGCAGCACCAGAGGTTTCAAATTGGCTTGTTTAATTGTTTTTCTTTAAAGCCTTTTTTTTTCTTTTTTTTTTGGGAAAAATATCTGGACAGTCCCCCCGGCAAAATCTTTGTTGCTGAACGCCCTTATGACAAGATTCTTTACTGATAAGTCCCCCTCCGAAAAAATTAATTTTTACGAACAAAATACCCCTATATCCGTTAATATTTCGGAGTTCTAAACCATCTAATTCGTAAGGGGGTTGCGTTGAAAGGCCAAATATGAGTGGGGGACGCGATGAAAGTTTTAAAAATGCAAGGGGATGATCGGTAAGTCCCATTTTTTTTTCTTAAACTTAGCGATGAGATATTTTTTGCGTGTTTTTGAGTTGATCCTCAGTATATTGTAGCTCTCATGCTTGTTCGCTTTTCTCCTTGCATTCAGCAACTGCACCCTTTTTTTTTTTTTTTTTTTTTTTTTTTTTGGGGTGGGGGGGGCGATATTCCATCGTTGATTAAGTGTGGTCCAGCCACAGAATCTTCACTCATTTTTTTTCTTTTTTCTTTTCAAATATAAAAAAAGGTGTGATTTCTAGAGAAAGAAATGTAACACAAAGTTTAGAGCTTGATTAAGTATCTCGTCCGAACAACGTATCTTTGGCTCAACAAAGTTCAATAACACGGTCTTTTTTTAAAAGGACAGATAGATGGTGAGTTCGCTCCTAAACAGGAAAACCGTGCGAGAGGATCTGTTTGTACCAGGTAGGTATTGTTCGTGTTTCATTAAAACACTATTTATTTTGAGTGGAAAGTAGAAAAGTGAAAAGAAATTGAAAAAAAGTAGTAAAATAGAAAGTGAAAAAAAAAAGTGGTAAATTAAAAAGAAAGTAGTGAGATGGAAAGTGATAAGAATGTTGATTTAAATTTTCTTATTTATTTTGTATTGTACAGTAAAAAGTAAGTAAAATTTTGTATTTATAAAAAATATTTTTTAATAATATTTATTAAGTAATAATTAAAAGAAATTTTTTAATAATAATTAAAAAAATTCTTTAATAATAACTAAAAAATAATTTGTAAAATTAATATTTTTAATAATAAATTTAAAAATAATTACTATTTTATTTATTAAATTTATTAATGAATATTAAAAATTCTTATTTATTTTATTTAACTAATATTATATAGTAATTTTATTTATTTATATTTTTAGAAATAGTAATAAATTATTAAAATAATTATGTGATTAAATAGTATAATCAAATAATATATTTATTATTTATTATTATTATAGTAATTTGCTTGTTATTATTATTATTATATTATTTATTATTTTATTATTATTAAAGAATAAAAATTTATTTTTTTATTTTTAATTAAAATAATAAAAGTTTTTATTATTATAAATTTTTTATAATATTTGCTATTTATAAATATATTAATTTATTTATAATAATATATTAATATTTAACTATTTTAGAATAATAATTATTAATAATCATCACTAAATGCTAATGACTCTCATTTTTCTCCCACTTTCTAATTTTTTTTGAGAAAGTAAAAAAAAATAATAATTACATAGAGATGTGAAGTGAAAATAAAATCAGTTTCGTACTTTTTCATTTAAAATAAATAAGAAAACTAACTTTCTAACTTTTAACTTTTCATTTAACAAAAAAATTGACTTTCCAACTTTTTCACTTTTCTATTTTTTTATTTTTCTATCTAATTAAACAGACCCTAAGTTTATTATCAAGTCTGACAGCGTGCAACTAGCACAACAACCTTGTAAGCTGAGGAAAAAAAAAAACACACATCTATTTGTGTGTGTGTGTGTATATATATATATATATATATATATATTATATTTATATACGCACACACACACTAGCATACAACATATCCGTAATGTATATGTTAAAAATAATTAAACTTTGTTTTTAAATTTATAATTGGAAATTTATTTAATTATTTTTATTATACTGATCTATTATATATCCAATTTTTCTAAAAAAAATAAAATACGTTTTGAAAAAAATAGATATATATATATAAAATCCACAAATAAAATATATATAATTTGAAAATTACGTAAAAGATATAGAGGAAAAAAAAGTTAACGATTTTATAATTTTTTATAACATATAAACTACACAATATTTATAATAAATAAATATAAATATATAATTAAAATTATTTTAACTACTAAATAATTATATTGAGATACTATTAAATCTTTCTGTTCAATATATATATATATATATATATATTCTCAATGACTTCGACATGAGTCCGTCTCATGTCAGCTTTCAATACTAACCAATAATTATCCAGAGATGTATAAACATTTTGGACTTCAATACATAGAATTTTGGTCAAGTTGGAAGTATCCGGGTTTAGACCTTGGAGTGGTCTATGTTAACTAAAGGTGTTCATATACCTTTAGACCCAAAAACCAAACCAGATAGCTCAATTTGTTACGGGCAAGTCCACGGTCTGAATGTTCTATCTAGATGTAGAGAACAGACCGGTATTTGGTATGGTCCAGTCCAGACCAATTTAGATTGAAGATCTAGACCAAACCTAGTTTGGCTCGGTTCTTAATCCGGAGGTAGAGACCAAACGGTCTTTGGTTTTGTCTGGTATGGACCGATTAAGATCAGGGACCAAAATGGAGACTGGTTTTTTTTTGTTTATTAAATACCGCATTTTCTGTAAATAATAATAGATTGTATAACTAAATATATACTTAAGATACATATGTTATATTTACTTCTTTTATTTATTTTTAGCTTTTTTTAATTTATTTTACCAATCTAGTCCGGTTTGACTTTTAGTAGGCCCGAACCGCGGTCGGATCTTATTCGGATTTTAATCTGATCGACTCCAGACAGAATGAACACACATAATGTAACCATCTTTTAAGAGGATATGTAGTAGGTGACCCCTGTTAAAATTGAGCTTAATTATGAAGTCGGCCGCGTACCAAGTAGCACAACTACCTTGACGACTTAAAAAAGAAAAGAAAAGAAAAGAAAGACACATTTGTTTGTGCTTTTGTTATATACATTTATAATTCTTAATGACTTTGACATGAGTCTCTCTCATGTACGCTTTGAACACTGATTTGAAGCATTTGTCAAGTTTGTGAAGAACATGTTGGACTTCAACGAAGACTTTTGGTCGGTCAAGTTTCAAGTATCCGGGTTCGGACCCTGTTGTGGTCTATGTTAACCATATCACAAGTTAGGAAAAAAACTACTCATCCCTAATAAATTATCCAACAAAATCTCCACCACATACGCATCTCGTAATTCATATAATTTTCTCGTGATCTGCAAAAATATTAAAATTACAGATATACACATCGTGATGTATGGTCTTGATTGTGCTACGTCAGTATGTGTGGTTTATTGTATAGTTTTTTGGTGGTGTATAACAAAACCCCACAAGTTAATCTACCAGGAGATATCCACAGGTATAGCTTAAGGGCAGTTTATGTTGTGTGGGATTGGTGAAATTGGAAAGTGAGACCATATATTTTCTGTTTACTTTCGTTCTAAGAAGTCGTGAAATTATTTTTATTGTTTATTTTGTTTTGAAAAATAGAGGAAGAAGAACTAAAAATTAAGTTAGATATTGGTTTTATTTTGAGAATTAAAAATTAAAAGGTGGTCATTTTTGCAGTATTTGGATCAGAACTAAAAATTGAGATAAAACCTTCGTTGTTTATTTTGCATGAAAATGTCTTGAGAACTAGTTTTTACGAGTTGCTCTACTTCTCAATTTTTTTAGCTCAAAAACTTTTTTTTTTTTTTGCTTGACAATTTTTTAGCAGAAAATGGTAAAATGGTGATAGTTAACTAGTATTAATAATTATTAGTAAATATTATAATAAATTTATTTTAATAAAATAAATTATTTACCTATATAAATAAAATGAATAAATTCTTATATATAAAATAGTTATCTACATAAGTAGATAACTATTGAACATCTACATACGGAAACTACCGCTAGAAGTATGCATAAAGCGACACCACTCTACTAAGATCACTTCCGGCTTCCAACTCCACGAGTAATCTAGATTTCCAAAAATCATGTCAAGATTCCACGAAATAAATCGCCCTAAATAAAAGAACAATCATCAAGACTAGTGAAAACGAGTAGGCTGCTCACGAATCATACTTAAAAGTCTTTTAAGCTCAAGTTGAGCTCAAATCTTGCCGAACTCAAGCTGAGTTTGAGCAATGATTTGAGCTCGAGTAATTAAATGAGCCTAGCCTTTGTATTATTCGGCTCGTTAGGCCACAAACCTAAACGAGTTTTTCTATTTTGTTCAAAAAAATTTATAATAAAATTACTTAAATAGTTCGAGCTCGATCTATACTCAAGCTCAGCCTATTTGATGCAATCGATCTGAGCTCAAATCAAGTTCTGCTCGATTCAACTCGAATTTGGCTTGATTAGATCAATTCGAGCTCGGCTCAGTTGATACAATCAAGCCGAGCTCGAGTTTGGGACTTTTCTAGTCGAGTCGAATTCGAGCTCAACTTCTGAAAACCAATCAATCCGAAATTGAGTTTAGCGTTGTTCTGCTTAAACTCGGCAAGTTTTCACCCTGCATAAATATCATACTAGGTACGGATCCAGAATAACCAGTCAGTGTGTTCTAATCGCATCACATGTCTCCCGGTAATCACCATTGACCAATTCTGGCTCTTCAAATTGGTAGCTTCTCGACCTCGATTAATCTGAGGACCTCAGCTCTACTTTGCTCGGATCTCTTCTCATGCAACGTGGTAGGTCAAAATTCAACAGCAATAAAAAAAAATATTTTTAAAAAATTCCGAATTATAAAATTATAGATTATAAATGAATACAATTTGTAGTTTTCAGTTGTTAAAAATATTAAACATTGTAAGAATGTAATGGTCTCCTCAAAAAAAAAAAAAAAAAAAAAAAAAATTATAGAATGATCTCAAGAAAAATCGTTTTGGTAAGCAGCCAGCATTACGTAGGTAACTTCGCAGGTTTTCAGCAACTATGTCTGAAAGTGATAGTGGCAATTAAGACGATTGTAGTCGAGGCGACTGGTAGGTCAGGGATTTAGTCCCATCTTCTTGTACATTAAAATAGGCTTGAAATCATGATTAGAAGCTAGGGACGGATCGCCGTGGGTTCGGGTTGAATTGTCATCCCTATTAGAAACTCATTTACACTCTTCATCGAGTTGTCTTAAAAAAATATTGTCCTTTTTGCATTCAAATATTTATTTGTCAAATTTCATATAATTTAAAATTATTAAAATATAATCCGCTAATTCAAAAAAAAAAAAAAATTTATGCCTTCTTTAAATTTATAAAATAATAAACTTCTTCTCGTCAAATTAACTGTGTTCGTTTTTAAAGAAAAATAATAATTACAATTTTATCATTTCATTGGATAAAGAGAATATAAAAGGTCATTGTAAATTAGAAATATATATATTTAATAATTTTTAATTATGAGGGGCTTATTTTGGCAAATGCCTCTTTTGCGTTAAAATATCTTGTGTGTGTGTGCTAGTGTAAAAACTAACCGGTTTAATTTTTGGCCCGAAAGTTCTTCTTAGAAAAGAGAGATATGCAATGGACGCGTGATTATCCTATTGATGCAATCCAAATTGATGAAATTTTACTATATGTTAAGATAAATGATACTAATTTCAGTGTGAACTAACACACGCAAAAAAAATATATAATAAAAACTAAAAATATTTTTGTTTCCTTAGATCATAGCAACGATGCCTTATCAATCAAAAACATCTTTATACTCTCTTCGACGTAATTTTGTTAAAGATCAATTAAGTCGAAGCTCAAGCCCAACAAATGCTCTTTCAAGTTTATCATTTAGAATAACTTAGAGCTTAATTGAAATAAAAGAACTCTAAAATAATATATGATTTTTCTTAAATAAGTTTGAAGTTTGATATTCTTATAGAAGGATCTAAGTGATGAATACTAACCATTTATGAGAATTTTAATCAGCGGCTAGAATTCATTAGAAACTAGCATAAATACGGTGATATGCCGGTGTGTAGAGAATGTGGTAAGAAAATAAAAAATGTTGAGAGTTAGCAAGTAAAAAGAATTTTTAGTGTGTGATCAAAAGAGCAAATACTAGAGTATAAAGAGTGTGAGAGTGCCTTATAAAACTATTGTAAGTATATATAACTTTTCAATATCAATATAGAAGCTACTCTTGCTTCGACAAATTACAGCTACTCTTTAGAACTTCAGAACATACATTTGTTGTTTGAAATTCTCAGCCTGACAGCTTATTCCTAAAAATTATATAATATTATTGGAAGGAAAAAAAACCTTCTCTTAGTAAATAATAACGTAAAATGTTAAACTTGCTCTTCAGTTGCACCATGGTCTATATCACATACGATAGAGATGAGGGGGAAGACGAGGCTCTACGACGACCTGCAGTGGCACCTTTCTTGGCGTAGTAAGGCCAAAGGTTTCATCCATGTTCAGATCCTCGGGGCGCATGCCATCCGGCAAATTCCAGTTGAACCCATGTATGAGGTTGGCTAGGCCCGTTTGGATCACCTTGAGGCCTAAGCTGTATCCCGGGCACATCCTCCGGCCGGCACCAAAGGGCAGCAGCTCGTAGCTGGTGCCCTTCACGTCTATCTCTCTGCCAATGAACCTTTCTGGCTTGAACTCGTAAGGAGAGTCCCAAATAGATGGGTCTTTTCCGATGGTCCACACGTTGACGAGCACTCTGGTGCCTGCCGGAATATGGTAGCCGTCAATCTCGCACACTTCCTGGGACATGCGCGGCACTAGAACTGGTGCCACCGGGTGCAACCTCATTGTCTCCTTCATGATCGCTTCGATATAGGGTAGCTTGTACACATCCTTCTCTTCGACCCACCTATCTTTTCCGATCACGCGTTCGACTTCTTCAGCTGCCTTCATTAATATGTGAGGACGTTTCATGAGCTCGGACATGGCCCATTCGACTGTCACAGCAGAGCTCTCTGTACCTCCAGCTATCAGATCCTGCAAAATATATAAGCAATTGTTAGATTTTGAACATATTATTCATGCATGTAAAAGCAAATCATAACTAGATAAAGATTGACGACGCACCATGGTGAATGCCTTGACGTTGTTCCTAGTAAACGTGACCTTGAGGTCCTGTCCATCAGCAAACTGTAAGAGGACGTCGACCATATCCTTAGCAACGAAGGCTTTGCCATCTCTACTCCGCCTTTGGTTGTGCTCATCAAGGACGTGCTCTAGAAAGCGGTCAAACTTCTGGCTTACCTTCTTCATTCGCTTGATGTAGCCCTGGAGATCAAGGCAGTCCAGCCACGGGATGGCGTCGCCAATGTTAAGCGCCCCACCAAGAAAGAAGAGCTCATCAAGCATCTCCTTGAACTCCCCCGGCGTCACGATCGATAATCCCTCGGAGTCGTCGGTGTACCTTCGGCCCAGCACCATGCGGCTGATGATGTTGAGGCTCATGTTGGCCAGGAGGTCGCGCAGGCTGACCACCTCGCCTGACGAGACAAACAGCCCGCATAGCAAAGAGTTTATCTCATCTGCGCGGATGTACTCGTAGGAGGCGAGCCGCTTGGCGCTGAAAAGCTCTGTCCAGCAGAGCTTGCGCGCCTGGCGCCAGTGCTCGCCGTAGGGCGCCCACGTGATGTCCGAGTAGTTGTAAGCGGTGTACTTTCCGGCAGCTGTCTGAGGGCGAGAGATGAAGTTGAGATCTTTCTTGCCGAGGAACTCCCTCGCCATCTCCACGGACGAGCCAACGACGACCGGCGATGATCCGAACCACAGGAACATGAGCGGTCCATATTTCTTTGACATCTCGTGAATCGACTGGTGCGGAAGATCTCCAATCTTGTTGAGATTGCCGATGATTGGCCATGGCTTTGGGCCAGGTGGGAGGTTCAGTCGTTGCCTCCTGCTGGCAACGGTGCGGAGGAGAAACAAGAACGAGACCAACGCGATGGCAAGATACTGCAACCATGCCTCTGTGAACTCCATTGATGTTGATGATTGTTTAACAGAATACAAATTATAGATTTGGATGATTTTTTTGGCTTTTGATTCTCTTAATGACCTTGTGTGAAGAGGGGAGGTTGGCTTAGGGTTGTATATATAGGTGAAGGAGGAGTTGGCCATGCATATTATCGTCTGCAGTTACCATGAAATTTCTTTGTTTTGGTCTTTTTCTAAGAAATTGTATGACCCTTGAACGACGGAGTTGATAGATGAAAGTGACAGATGTAACGTGTTGAACCCTAAGTGTAGGTAGAACTTCGCAGTACCTACTCTTCACAGTTGACATCCCGAGAATTGTCTTCCCAGATGTCAAGACTAATTTCCGTGTTCAACCGTAACACACGTTGATTAATTCATAATTAATCCAACCATTTCATGTATCAGTTTCGGAACAAATATATAATTCGCAATACCAATATCAGATGCAATGAAAGTTTGCTGGAGCTGATTAACTTCCAGGAAAGATAAGGGAAGAAGAATGGAGATTTCATTCGGTTGATGAAAATAGCGGTTACACGGAGGAAATCTGCGTACAACTCAAAACCAGAGTTGGTGAGTCAACTTGACTCCGTTGCTTTGCTAGTACTTTCAGCTTATGAGTTCTTATTATTGATTTTTCTTTTTTTGGCTCGAATTGTTTACGAGTTGACTTAGCATGATGCCCACAAGTTGCAGCGCAAGTGTTCAGCACTTTCACAAGGTCTTCTTCTAAACTTCAGTTAACCTTTGTATTCTCGTGATAAACACTTGAGTTTCTTGATTACACATGAGCGATGGGACGGGTTGTTAATCCCGTATTTGGGCAAAGTATAATGGAGAGCAGATTGTCTGTGGTGTAAGCCACATATTCGTCTGTGGCGCAAATGTGATCAGGTGTGTCTGATTAATCGTATATGTATTATGAAATTTTATATAAAATTTTCGTCGATTTATTTTATCTATTTTTAAGTATTTTGACAAAAAATATTTAACTATATAATTATAAATTTTGATATTCTCTACAACTTTATAATTAAAATTTTATTTTTCAAAAAATACTAAATAGTATGTCAAAAAGATAATCAAAATTTTGATTATTTTTTTGGCATACTATTTAGTATTTTTTCGAAATTTTTTTAATTATAAAGTTGTAAAGAATATCAAAATCTACAATATTATAGTTCAACATTTTTTATAAAAATATTTAAAAATAGGTCAAATAAATCGACGAAAATTTTATGAAACGTGCACGTTAATCGGATGGCTGACATTGCACCACAAGTGAATCAGTCTGTGGTAAACGCTCTCAAGTATAATGAGGATTAGTTTGGAGCAGTTCATCTATGGCTCTGTCGTTGGTGGAAGTGAGACATTAATTTATGTCGTTGTTGGAACATCATACATGTATGCTAATGCTAACTATATTATATACATCTAAGTCCCTACTGCATCAAACTTGATTATATTACTATTACTTTAATATATCAAAACCCTCCAAGCACTGTTTATGTTCAGTGTTTCACTGTATATTAACGGTGACTTTCCCTTTTTGGTTTGCAAAATGCTTGTCCCCACTGCAACACCAAAAAAATCTACCAAAATCTAATAACCTACACGATTTTAAAAAAAAAAAAAAAAAATGGAGTCATTGATTGTGAAAACTTTTAGCATGACGGTTTTAGATTGTGATGAGATTTATAATTTTTATCATAAATGTTTTTCAAAAATATTTCAAAATATGTATTTTGGGGCTCCAAAATTTAACGGATTCGAAATAAGTTTTAAAAACAATTTTGAAATCGTCCATCAAGTTGGAGCCCCAAATCATAAGTTTAAAAATATTGTTTTGGAAAAAATTTTAACATTAAAGTTGTACTTTTCAAAGTTTACAATTTTCATATTAGATATTTCTCCAAAAAAAACTCTTAAAAATTCCTTTTATTTTAATCATATGAATTAGCGGATTTGATGGATTTATTGGTGCCACCTACTCTTAAAGTTTTGTACATGCAATTGTTTTGAATAGTCTTGTACCTTACTTATATATACTAGTTTTTAATTAACCAGAATTAAGCACGGATCTATCAAAATAAAATAGTCAATAATATTGACAAAAAACATTCTACATGACACTGCTTGAAAATAAATTGGTCGTTTTGAAATATTTAAACAACAAAAGTTTGTTAGATATTGTCTTAGAAAATAAGAATAAAAAGTTACAAATAATCAAAACTATTTGCAAAAATAAAAGCTTATTTTAATAACAACTTATAAATTTTTTTAATTAAAACTTTATAAATTTAGTTGTTGGATATTTTTGTTGTTATATTTTATGTTCGCTGCAATTTATAATTTTTATCGGCTTATAATGTATGCTCTATAATTAAACCTTACGTCTATTTCTCTTTAAAAAAAAAAAAACATATGGAGACCAAATTTTTGTGACAAAATTATAGAATTGAAGACTGTGATGTTAATTATAATTAAATATTTCGAATTATATAAGTGCCATGGCGACGAAATAAATTTTTATTTACTTTACACATAATATTAAACTAATATATATTCTGCGTACCTTAATTTAATTCTGTAATCAAAACAAATTAATTTCATTTAATTCTGTAATCAAAATAAATTATTTCATTTTAATTCTGTAATCAATATTACCTAATCTCATAAGGGAGAAAAGGCAAATAGATTCCACTAAATCTATTTTTAGATTAATTTAGTGGTCAACTCCTAGATAATAAATTAAATCATAATGGTTGTTAGAATCACAATACTTTGTTCAAACTTATTTTTTATAGAGAAGAAAGTATAACATAATAAAGTTGACGTTATGAATGCTTATTATATATTTAAGCTGATATGCGTTTTTAACTAAAAGTTTTGTCATGTATAGGAAGATCATAAAGTACAACTCCAAGGTAAAGATGCATAGTTTCTTTAAGATGGGCCATGAACTCCAACCATATCCTTTGAACATCAGTCGACCTTCCAAATCTGGGGTGGCTCAAGGTTGTATTGGCCTAGGTTTTTTTGAGGTTGCACTGACCAACTCGCCCTCTCGTTACTTACATCAAGTATACTCTAATGGCCTCTATGTTGTTTTCACGTTTCAGCAAGATGTGTATCTTGTGAATCACCTTCAGGTGAAAGATCAGTATCTTTGTCGCGGAAAATTTTTCACTTGAACCTGAAAAATTGTGATCTCAGCCGCCTTTCGATCAATAAAAAAAATCAATCGAAAAACCTAGCAGCTTTTTTGGAGAGTGAATCCTCTGTGGCGCAGGCCACAGATGATTCGCTGTGGCGTGCATCACGGCCGTCCATAGGACGAGTACACGAGATTTTATATAAAATTTTCGTCGGCTTATTTCATCTATTTCTAAGCATTTTTACTAAAAATATTGATCTAGAAAGTTGTACATTTTGATGTTCTCTACAACTTTATAGTTGAAATTTTTTTCAAAAAATGCTAAATAGTATATCAAAAAGATAATTAAAACTTTAATTATCTTTTTGGTATACTATTTAGCATTTTTTGAAAAAACTTTCAACTACAAAGTTGTAGAGAACATCAAACCGCACAACTTTCTAGTTCAATATTTTTTCGTAAAAATGCTTAGAAATAGGTCAAATAAGCCGACGAAAATTTTATATAAAATTTCGTGATACGTGTTCGTCCGATTGACGGCCGTGATGCTAGCCACAGGGGGATCGTCTGCGCCACAGACGATCCGTTCTTGCTTTTTTGCTGTCTCTGCAGATCAGGCGCTTGCCAGCGCCTTATTCTTGCGATCGTGTTGCTTTGTCGTCCGCCGCCGCCATCACCTGTTGCTGATGTTATCCAACACATCGTCATCGACTATTACTGCCCGCGCCACTGTCTGCGTCTCTAGTCTCACTCGGCGCCGTAATCGGCATTGTCTCCAGTCATCTCTGGTCTCACGTCGCCACCGCCACCGTAATCCGCGAGCCTGCGTCCCTGATCTCTGGTCTCTAGTCACACGCCGCCGCTCCACGTATCAACGTTTTGCTTAGTGAAAACCACTCCAACATAAGACACCAATTTGTCTGATCAAATGATCAGATTGAAGCCAACAAATTGGGCAAGAATGATTCAGATAATACGGGCCGGCCTGAGGCTAAGCCACAATTAATCAATTCAACCATCAGATTCAACTAATTTCGAGTTATTTTCAGCCCATCTGTTACAGCCCACAAGATCCTAAGCCAGGGGGGACGAAGCAGTTTTTTTTCCTTTTCCTCTTTTGAGCTGGAATTTCCTTAAATTGATAGAAGCATAAAGTTCATTACTGTTGTATCTATTGCAAGAAATATAGTCTTTACTAAGTTATACCTTGATCTGAATTGAATCTTGAAAAATATTAGATACAGCTTTTCAGAAAAACCAAAAGGAGACCACTTTTAAAATCACTACTACTTCAATTACTAACGACGATTATATGACTTCAATTCAATATTTTCTATGTAGAATAAAATCCCTATTCATATATTAGTAGAGTCGAAAGGTGTCAATGTTCTCATCAGAAGAAGACGCGTTGATTGCTCCATTCATATCTACAACATTGTTATCTGTTAACATAATATCATAAATATTGAATTGCAAAGTGATTTTTTTTTCTTCCGCTAGAGTTGTCTTTCAACACGCAAACACGGGGGTGTGCGCTCACGTTATGGGTTCTATGACAATAATCTCAAATGCCTTCAATGCTAGCATGACTAAAGAAACAAATAATGTCTTATGATATCATCGAATTAGACATCCTTCAGATACGATCCTACAATTTTTAAATCCTTCAAATACGATCCTACAATTTTTAAATTCCTTATTACAGTTAAATTCTAAAGCATATGATGCATGATTATTTTTTTTTCAAAAAAAGCATATATCACCATTTTTCCAAAGCTTTAATGTTTCATCTAAACTTCTTAAGTTAATAGATTCAAATATCCGGAGACAAACTCTAGCTACTTCTTCTGATAGCTATAGAGATTTTATTATTTTGGTAATGAGTATTGTTGTGCTGCTTGGCTATAGTCATTGAAGTTAAAAGTAAGTTGTTGGATGTCTTTAAAAGTTTTTATTACTTAATTTCTATTCGATACAACAATAAGATAAAAAATTTTAAAGACAGATAAAGGTAGTGAGTATACAAGTAAGGACTTTTCTAGTTTTCTTAAGATCAATGTATGATTCAACTGACTTTGTTATTAGCATATCTCAACAAAATGGTGTAGTTGAAAAAAAAATTAAATATTTGACGGGGGAAACACATTGCTTACTATTTCATATGCATGTGTACCTAAACTTTATTGGTCAAATGCAGTTGTTAGTCTTTACAATTTATTAAATCATACGCCTTGCAAGACTTTGAAAAATTAAATTTTAGAAAAAAAAAAAAAAACTAGAAGGGAGAAAACTTGACAATTCACATTTGAGAAGTTTTGGATGCTTATGTTTTGTCCACTTGTAGATCTGAAAATTTAGCATCGTGTAGCATATTTGTGTTTCTTAGTTATTCCTCTACATTAAAAAAAAAAAAAAAAAAAGTCGGTGCTATAGCCTGCAATATAACACCTCAGGTATTTTATGATTTCTCGAAATTCGAATCTCGTCATAAAAATATAATCGTGAGAACTAAATACTTATTATAACCATTAAGATCGGATATTGATTGATATGTCTATATATAGTTAACTTTATGGGAATTAGAAGAGAAGATTTCCTCTTTTTTTTTTTTTTTTTTTTTTTTTTTAGGAATAATTGCGTATCAGCCCCCCCTATTTCGGAGGTGCGTAAATCAGCCCCCCGAAACGCGTTTCCGGGGGGCTGATTTGCAAAAAAAAAAACAAAAGCAAATCAGCCCCCTAAAATACGTTTTTGGGGGCTGATTTGCGCAAATTTGAAAAACGGAGGACTGATACGGCAAAGCCCCTTTTTTTAAGCCTACCGAGTTTCATATCCATATCTTAGGAGTCAATGGTACCTTAAATATAGCCTTGAGTCAATGGTACCGAGTTTTGATGTCCATCTCTTAGGAGTCAAAGGTACCTTGAATATAGCCTTGAGTTAGTGAGATTCGCGAGGAAATTTATATTCAGAGGCTAAGCTTACCAAGCTAACAAATGGGGGGCTTAGAGTGCAAATTGGCTTATCTAACCCATTGCCTTGGGTTCCAAGAGCACTCTTTCCCCTCCAACTCCAACTTCCTCTCCGAGCCCCCAGCCAGCAGCCCTTGTTCCTGCATCCACCCCACTCTATACTTCTCCATTTTCTCACCCAAATCCATAACATCCATCTACTTGACATTTTGCGGGAATTTCCATGGATCCCTAACCACAAGGTATCATTGAACACGTTAATAAACCTGTATTCCTTGGGTCAATGCTATTTTGAGCTAAGCGCAATATCGTCAAAGATGCAAGGCACACCGAGGCGCCTGTGTGGTCCCCAAGCCCAGCCTAAGACGCAAGGCGAAAGTACAGACAGCGGTGGATCCAGAAATTTTTTCAATGGGGGCATTCTAATTAACTAAATAATGTTTAAAATTGTACACATCAATCATTATAAATGGCAAAATAAAAAAAATAAAAATAACACATTACTTGAAGTAAACTTTAGCAAATAAATTATAAAATTTCAATTATAATTGTCCACGACACTTTTTCATATTATGAAATCGTTGCATTATAACTTCGTTGTCAATACCATCATATGTCTCTTTCTCAATGTATCTAATGAGCCAATCATTCAACAATTCATCTGCCATCCGATTTCGAAGCCGATTTTTATAATCTTCATAGCTGAGAATGCTCTTTCAACGGTAGCCGTTGCAACTGGTAATGTCAAGGCCAACTTAATAAGCAAATGAAGTACATGGCAAACTAAATCCTTTTTTGTCTCCACTAATTTTTGAGCAAGATATTCGTTTTCGCCAAGTTCATAAAAATCATTGTTCAGCGTACATACGCAATATAATTTTCAAGTTGAGCATCAAGTTTCACAATATATTCCGCGAATCAAGCATAATTAAATTTTCGAAATACTTTTCCAAATTGTTTTTTTGGATAATCATGTTTGCGACGGTCTCTTCTGTAAATATGATATTCGGAATTCATCTCTAATATTAGGATGATATTCCGAAATTTTTTGTTGCAATCCAGGATCAGCAGGAACATTATCCAAATCAACATTTATATGTCTTTGTTTCGCTTGTCTAAGAGTATGATCACCTTATTCCACAATAGATAATTGCCCCACAATTGATTTTCTTTTCAAAAATTTATCCATAACTAGTAATCAAAACAAGTAATTAGGCATTTAGATAAGAATTATAAAATTATAATCAACAAATTAGACAATAATCGGAATAAATAACAAACAAATAAATTTTCTAAAATAGTAGAGAACAAAAATACCTAAAGAGAAGAATTGAGGCTATCGTAACAACTGCTTTGCGATTGTACAGAAGAGGATTCCTCACCTCTTTTACCAGCCGTAGCCAACAATTGGATTTGGGTATTTTTGTCTTTTGCTAGAACTCTAAAAACCAGCAATGGGTTCTTTTTTTTTTTTCCAGCCGACATAATCACATGGAGTCTCGTAAGTCTACTTACACAACTACACTTATAACTTATTAATATATATATATATATATATATAGAAAGGCTATTATCAGCTCGATCTGAGAATAGCCTATTCTCAGCTAACATCTCAGCCGTTGATCTGCTTGATCTAACGGCTGAGATTTAATTTTAATACTTAACGGAATAACGATTCACGCCGTTAAGTATTTAACGGCACCGTTAAGTATTAAAATTAAATCTCAGCCGTTAGATCAAGCAGATCAACGGCTGAGATGTTAGCTGAGAATATGCTATTCTCAGATCGATCTGAGAATAGCCTTTCTATATATATATATATATAAATGTTAATGCACTAAGGGCAGGAGGGGCATTAGCGCTGAAGGGGCAAATGCCTGGACCCTATGTGCATCCGCCAGTGAGTACAGGCCTCCTAAATGCAGGGTGCATTTTTTTTCCTTAGATATAAATACACACATTATAAGTATAAATTTAAACCAAACTTAATAGTTAAAGTCATATATACTAAAACAGTTACATCTAAGTCATTATTATTATTTTGGTATACTCAGTTATATGCATCCAACTAGGATATTAGAATTATGGGGATCTGATGATACAACGTCGCCGCTTCAGTATTCAGTATGGTGATAACTAAAACATACGTTACAATAAAGAGATTACAAATTGTATTCAACACATATATAGTTGGCAGCAAGCAAAAAGAAAAAGAAAGAACAAAAAAGAGTCCGCTACGGCATAGTCATGCACTGGTAATAGAAAAATAGTCAGCACTGAGCAATAGCAAACAGTTCGCAACAAAAAAAAAAAAAAAAAAAAAAAATAGTCCGCTGCAGTATATAATAACGCACTGGTGATAGCTAACAAGCAGTACGCATCTAGGAAAAAAGGGCCAGCAAAAGGACCGCGTCATGCTAGCAGCAAAAAAAAAAAAAAAAAAAAGGGAAAGCTAGGGAAAAAAGCAAGCAAACAAGCAGTTCGCATACAAAGTTAAAAAAAAAAAAAAAAAAAAAAAAAAGGCCTGCGGCAGGAAGCAAACGACAAGAACAGAGGCAATAAAAAGAAAACAAGAAGAGCCTAGAGCACATGGCAGCAAGCCAAAAAAAGAAAAAAAAAACAAAAAACAAAATGAAGAAAGAAAAGAAAACAACACAGACAATAGGAGGAGATGAAGACATTGAAGAGACAAAGAGGAAGAGGAGGAGAATACCGACGAGGGAGCTCCAAATCCAATGTGGCTGTCTTCTTCTTCTTCTTCTTCTTCTTCTCCTTAGTTGCCGCTTGAGTCGCTTGATTCTTCATTTTTCTCTTTCCTTCTTGCATGGCTTCAAATAATTTAGTTTTTTTTTTCTTGGGGGTTGTGTTGGGAATAATGATCTTGGCTAATACAATAGTTCAGAACATAATGTATGGTGCAGCGAAATCATCAAGCATCATCATCCACCATTAACAATATCATGATAAACTAAGCACAAACAACAGCAACCAACAATGCAATCACAAACCACAAAAGCACAACAATAATTTTTTACGTGGAAAACCCAAATCGGGAAAAAACCACGGGACCACCACACGGTCCAGAAATCTTCCACTATCAACTGGAATAGCAGGCTACAAGTACTGTCCCCTCTAGATAACACTAGAGGCTTATACCGAGTATTTAAGAAAAACTCACTGAAATTGGGAATAAATTCCGTACAGAAAATTCAACCCTCAAAACATCAATCCTACCGTTGGATATGAGCTTTCCACTGCCAGGCAGGGGCGGATTTAAGCTTTGGCAGGGGGGGCCATGGCCCCCCGGCCCAGCCTACCTATCTAGTAAATTAAGCCTTTAGGTTTACAAAATATCCACCTCAAATGATTTGGCCCCCTCTAAAGTCAAGGCCCAGCCCGCCTGACTTCAACCTAACCCCCCCTCCCCTGAGCAAACCAGTCCCTAACCCTAATTTCAACTTCAATTTTTCTTCCTCACCCCCGTTTTCGCCTGCCCCCGGCGATTGCGTATCTCGCGGCTCGCCGCCGTCACGCTCGGTCGACCTCTTCACCACGAATCACACCGTTGGGCCCTGGCACTCCGTCTTCGACTCTTCGTGGCCGATCGCCCGACGCCCGATCGGTCTTCGCGCTGGCATGCCGTTGTGCTCGGTCTTCATTCCGCTCCGGCTCAGCCTGTGGCCTTCCGCCTTCGTACTCGCAGCTGTCACGCCGCTTGCTGCTCGGTGAATAAAATCGCACTCGCAGCCGTCACGCTGCTCGCCGCTCGGTGAATAAAATCGCACTCGCAGGCTCGCGACTGTCACGCTGCTCGCCGCTCGCCGCTCGGTCAGACTTAGACGGTCCTCGACCTTTCCAGCTTACGACGTTTCTCGCCGCCATCGCCGGTATTTCTGAAAAAAAAAATATCAATCTCCACTGTTCTGTTGTCTACAAGACTAGACTACACTACATTCTGGATAGGGAAAAAAAAATTTAAGTATACATTTATTCAATTTCAATTATCTACTAAATACTAATCAATTTATTCACACATTTGTTTCACTATTTCAGGCTTCAGCGATTCTCTGCAAGAGCAATCCTCTCTCTGGACCATCACATTTGACGATTTACACTGTCTGCAGGTAACCGAGGTAAATGACACTCTGTTTCCTAATTACATAATGAATTAGTTTTATTGTCGTATTATATCTTTGTTATATACATTGGTAGTAGTTTAGTTTAATTGCATTTGTTTTATATTATGTATTATTTGTTTATATGTAACAGGATGTTTGGGAAACAAAAAAAATCGAATTTTTTTTTTTTTTTTCAATACAAAAACAAAAGGAGAAAGTACTTCTCGTAGTGCCGATAATAATGAAAATAATGACGAACCGGTTGTAGTTGGAGGACATCTTACTCAACCTTCAAGCGTGGTAGATCCAAACTTTTCTTCCATAGAGCGTGATCCTGGTCTGCGCAAATCAATTTGGAAATATCCGGTCGATCAACGTGACGAGATAAGAAGGGCATATCTTAGATTTGGTCCTTATCAAATCCATTTGGAAAGCTTTCCTTTCTCTAAAGATAAACATCATCGTCGCTTTTAAGTTTCTTGGTACAGTGAGTTTCCTTAGCTTGAGTATTCTCCTTCTAAAGATGCAGCTTATTGTTTACATTGTTATTTATTCGCTGAACGACCAAGTGTACAAAGTGGTTGGGATGCATTCACGGTAGTTGGTTTCAACATATAGGTATTGATCCATGTTCTCAGCACAATAATGTAATAAGAACTTCTGCTGTATTGATGAACAACCAAGTCATATTGATAAGGTGATTCAAAGACATTCTGAAAAGGAGATTATGGAGAATCGCTTAAGAGCTAAAACTTCAATAGATGCAGTTCGTTGGCTTTCATTTCAAGAATTGGCTTTTCGAGACCATGATGAGAGCGTTACTTCAAACAACCGGGTAACTTTCTTGAGTTGATTAAATGCATATTAACATATAATGATGATGTCGTAAATGTCGTTTTAGAAAATGCTCCAGGAAATGCAAAGTACATATCTCCTACCATTCAAAAGGAGATCTTACATACGTTTGCAAATAAGGTGCGAAAACATATTAAGAAGAAATTGGAGATTCCAAATTTTGTATTATTGTTGATGAATCAAGTGATGAAGCTAAAAGAGAACAAATGGCACTTTTTTTTATCTGGCTCATGTTAGAGACACATCATCAGCCACTTTGTATTCTGCAATATGCGCAATTCTTTCTACTCATCATCTTGACATTCAAAATATCCGTGGACAAGGTTATGATGGGGCTAGCAACATACGTGGTGAATGGAGAGGATTACAAGCACTTGTTCTTAATGAGAATCCGCAAGCTTATTATGTGCATTGTATGGCCCACAGATTACAACTACTCTAGTTGCAGCTGCTAGAGAGGTCATCTTGTTCATGAGTTTTTTTACAGATTTATCTTTTATTATTAATGTTGTCGGTGCCTCTTGTAAGCGTCATAATGAGTTGCAAGCTTCTTAAGCCAGGGAAATTGATCGTAAGATAGCCAGTGATGAAATTGAAACTGTAAGAGGTGCTAATTAGATTGGCACTCTAAAACGAGCTGGTGATACTCATTGGAGTTCTCATTTTGAGTCTATTTGTAGCATCCTTAATATGTACAGTGCTTGTTGTTCTGTTCTTGAAAACATAAAAAAGGATGGCTCCAATTACAAAACAAGGGGAGATGCTAGTGCGGCATTAAAGAAGGTTACATCTTTCGAATTATTTTTATCTTGCATTTGATGAAAGAGATAATGGGTATTGCTAACGAGCTTTGTCAAGCTTTACAACAAAAGTCTCAAGATATTATAAATGCAATGCATTTTGTCAGGAGTACAAAATTACTTATTCAAGAGTTGAGAGATGATGGATGTGATTCTTTTTTAAATACCGTTATGCTCTTTTGCACTAGTAATGAGATTTTGGTTCCAGATTTTCGTGCTTCTCATTTTGAAGGCCGAGCTAGCCGTCGTCGTGATCATATTACTTTTGAGCATTATTATCATGTAGATGTATTCAATGCCACAATAGACTTTCAACTGCAAGAGATTAGTACAAGATTCAGCGAGCAAGTTCTGGAACTTTTAAAACTTAGTGCTGCTTTAGATCCAAGAGATGGATACAAATCTTTTGACATAGAAGCTTTATGTGCTATTGCTAAAGATTATTATCCACATGATTTTACGGTTCATGAATTGGTGTGTTTGAAATATCAGTTGAGACATTTTTATATTGATGCTGTAAATGATAGAAACTTGTTAGATTTGTCATCTATTGGAGAGCTATGCCAACGATTAGCCGAGACAAGGAAGTGCAAGAGCTATCATCTGGTTGATAGATTGATTCGTCTTATTTTGACTTTATCTGTGTCTACTGTAACTAGTGAATGCGCATTTTCAGCTATGAAAATTGTGAAGATCAGGTTGCGCAACAAGATGGAAGATGAATTTCTTACTGACAGTTTGGTCCTTTACGTAGAAAGGAAAATTGCAGAAACATTTAGTTTAGATTCAATACTTGAAAATTTTGTTTATGTAAAAGAACGTCGTTCACAATTTACAATTAGATAAATATTATTTGTTTTTGAGCTTATTATATATTTTTACAAATTTTAAAATTTTGTCCAACTATATTTTGCCCCCCCCCCCTCCCCCACTCCAAAATCCTGGCTACGCCATTGCTACCAGGAACAACCTCCTAAAATTTCATCTCGATCGGAGCTTGGATAACTGTCGATCGGGGCTTGTGAAGTTGCTGCAGTGGGTGTTTCTTTCTCTACGCAGGATGAAACAGTGGTTTTGGAAAAAAACCCTTTTTGGAAGCGGCACACCTAGGATTTTTCACCAAACCCTGGTTACACAACATGCCTCTTTAAGACAGCAAATGACCATTTTGCCCCTACCTTTTTTTTTTCTTTTAACCTCCTCATTTGGAGGGACTTATTCCAACAAACCTCCCCCTCCCGACTATGAGGAGGAGTTCACCAACCCAGCACAACTTCGACACACTTCCAGCTTCTCCATAGGTAAGCTCTTAGTAAGCAAATCGGATCCATTATCATCGGTATGAATTTTCTCAAGCTTTAATAGCTTAGCTTCTAAGACATCTCGGATCCAATGATACTGCACATCAATGTGCTTAGTCTGGGAATGGTAGGTTGCATTCTTGGCAAGATGTATGGCACTTTGACTGTCACAATGCAAAACATACTCCTCTTGTGAGACACCTAAGTCATGCAAGAAGGCTTTCATCCACAACATCTCCTTACAAGCTTCGGCTGCGGCTATGTATTCTTCCTCCGTGGTTGACAAAGCAATACACTTTTGTAACTTTGATTGCCACGATACCGTTCCCACTGCAAAAGTTATCATGTATCCCGAAATAGACTTCCTTTGTCCGGCCATATCTGCATCTGTGTATCCTGATAACACAGGTTTATCCAAACCAAAATATAAACATAGACTAGAGGCGCCTCGGAGATACCTGAGAATCCATTTCACAGCTGCCCAATGTTCTTTACCAGGATTTGACATAAATCGGCTGATCACCCAACTGCATATGCAAAATCTGGCCTTGTGCATACCATAGCATACATAAGGCTGCCCACCACTGATGCATAGGGCACTTTGCTCATTTCTACTTTTTCTTTTTCACTTGTAGGACATTGTTGATGCGTCAACTTGAAATGGCCTGCAAGCGACGATCTAACGGGTCTTGCCTTGTCCATATTGTATTTTTAGCTTCTCAATATATCTTTCTTGTGATAGCCATAACTTCTTCTTTTTCCTATCACGAGATATCTCCATACCAAGTATCTTCTTTGCAAGGCCCAAGTCATTCATAACAAAAGACTTATTAAGTGCTTCCTTCAAGCTAACAATCTTCTCGGCATCACTACCAACAATCAACATATCATCAATATAGAGGAGTAATATAAGAAAATCACCTCTAGCATACCTCTTCACAAAAACACAATGATCGGCTTGTGTTTTGTGGAAATTATGATATGTCATGAAAGATTCAAACTTTTGATACCACTGTCGAGGTGCTTGCTTCAAGCCATACAAGCTCTTTCTTAATCTGCACACAAGATGCTTCTTGTCTTCAACTTGGAACCCTTCTGGTTGTTCCATATAGATCTCCTCTTCTAAGTCACCGTGCAGGAATGTTGTTTTAACATCAAGTTGTTCTACCTCCAAGTCTAAGCTTGCGGTTAAGGCTAGAACAACTCGAATGGAGGACATCTTCACAACAGGAGAGAAGATTTCATCAAAGTCAATGCATTTCTTCTGACTGAACCCTTTCACAACTAAGCGTGCTTTGTACCTTGGTTGTGAGCTGCCTTGTTCAGTTTTCAGATTGAACACCTACTTTTTTTTTTGCCCTTAGGCAATTCCACCAATTCATAAGTGTGGTTTTCATGAAGGGCTTCAATCTCTTCCTTCATGGCTCTGGACCATTCCTTATGATGAACATCAGACATAGCTTCTTCAAAGCTTTCTGGCTCTCCTGCATCAGAAATAGTAACATACTCACTTTGTGGATATCTAGTAGAAGCTTGCCTCTGTCTAGTAGATCTCCACAACTGAGGTTCTGGTGGTTACTGAGAGGTGGATGGTACATATGTAGCATCACCATCTGTAGTATCATAACCTGACTCATCATCATCAGGAACATCTGCCTCTTGATAGTCATTATGCACTGTGGGAGTAGAAACTGGATCCAAGTTCACTGGAGAAGTAGCAGGAATCTCTAGTGTCTTCTTTGGCTTCACTATATCTTCTATTGTTTGATCTTCAAAGAACACCATATTCTGATAATCTTCTTCTCAACTGGATCCCATAGCCTATAGCCGAACTCATCACTTGGAAACCCTAGCAATATGCACTGCCTTGACTTGCTATCAAGCTTGGCTCATTCATCTCTAGGAACATGAACAAACACACGGCATCCAAAAACTCTCAAGTGCCCAAAAGAAACTTCTTTTCCTGTCCAGACCTGTTGAGGTATATCACCAGCAAGAGGAACTGAAGGAGAAAGGTCGATCACATCTACTGCGGTCCTCGTTGCCTCTGCCCAAAAGGTATTTGGCAGCTTAGCATGAGAGAGCATGCATCTGACCTTCTCTGTGATGGTTCTATTCATTCTCTCTGCTACACCATTGAGCTGCGGTGTTTTTGGGGTAGTCTTCTCAAGCCTGATGCCCTGCTGCCTGCAGTACTGCTCAAATGGTCCTTTGTACTCACCGCCATTGTCTGATCTAACACATATGAGTTTCCTTCCAGTCTCTCTTTCAACCTTGGCTTGAAACTCTTTAAATACAGACAACACTTGATCTTTACTCTTCAAGGTCTTGTTTGGATTGGAGGTAGACATTTACTTGGGTAGAGCATTACATGGGTAAAGCCTTTACCCGGGTAATAGGGCGGTAATAGATTGGTAACAGTTACCCATGTTTGGATTATTGGTACTTGTTACATGGGTAACAGATAATATAATTGGAATTAATGTCAATTATACTCAAGAATGTTATTTATAAATTAAAAAAATCATTTATAATAAATTATTTATTTTAAAATAGCTAATTTATTAATTTATACTAAAACAAATAAAATTTTATTGATTTTTATATACAAAATAACTAAATTATTTATATATTTCTAAAATAAGTAATTAAATATTTAATACAATAATAAATAAATACAATTTTACTAAAAGTAATAAATAATTTACTTATTTTATCAATAAAGAATTTGCTTAATATTTTATTAGATAATTTAATAAATTATTCACTTTTTAAGTAATTAAGTATTTAATAATATTGTTATTTAGTTAATAAATAAAAATAAAAATAAAAATATATATATATATATATATATAACATAATAAGTTATATGTAATTTAAAATAAATAAATGCTTAGTAAATATTAGTAAAATAAATAAATACTTATCTATTAAAAAGTAATAAATAATTCCCTTATTATTAATTATTTTAATAATAATTTGTATTTATATGTAACCAATTAAATAATTTTTTGATTTTTATTAAAAATAAATATTTAATGTCATTTTGTTAAGAAAATAGACAAACAAAATATTAAAAAATATTATTTATATAAATAATTATTTAGTATGTTTTAGTAAAATTAAATACTATTCTGTTAAAAATGATACATAATTTACTACTTATTAATTATTTAATAAAAATTTTATTAATTTTTATTATATAATTAATTAAATAAATTAAATTTTATTTTTAAAATAAATTTTTTATTAATAATATTTAGCTGTAGTTAACTTTTTATTAAAAAAAAATTAATAGTTTATTTAGCTATATATAATTATTAAATAAATTAAATTTAAAAAATAAATAAATAAAATATACAATAAATAAAATATTTAAATTAATATGTAATTAAATTAATTAAAAATAAGTTAATTAAAATAGAGAAAAGAATGGGTAATGGTTACATGGGTAAAGTTCTACCCACCTCTTGAGGTGGGTAGCACTTTACCCATGAATGGGGGTAAAAGTTATCTAATCTGGTAACACTTACCATCAAACCAAACATGGATAAGTGGTGGTAAATATTACTCGAGTAATGATTACCACCCTTTTACCCATGATCCAAACATGACCCAAAGGAAAAACCCATACCTTCCTAGAATGATCGTCAATGAAGGTAACAAAATAATATGCGCCACCAACTGACCTATCACTCATAGAGCAAACATCAGTATGAACAAGATCCAAAACATGCTTTCTACGAGATGGAGGAAGTGTATGAAAAGCAACTCTATTTTGCTTGCCGCATAAACAATCAACACATGACTTAAGAGACATGTCTTCATTAATAGGTAGATCATACCTCTTGGCAAGTATTTTCATACCTTTGTCACTCATGTGACCAAGCCTCTTGTGCTATAGCTCTATGGAAGCATCATCTGCAATATGTGCTTCTTCACTGCACACTTTAGCTTGCATCATATAAAGTGTACCATGCAGCTTTCCGCGGGCCATGATCAAAGAGCCTTTTGTGAGCTTCCATTGTTCGCTACCGAACCTGCTGAGGTAACCTTTCTTATCTAGCTTGCGAACAGATATTAAGTTGAGGCGAATGTCGGGGACAAGCTTCACATCTCTAAGTACCAATTTGTAACCTAAATTGGTTTTTAGGCAAACTGTACCAATGCCAACAATCTTGGAAGAGGCATAGTTTCCCATCTTCACATTGCCATAATCACCGGAAGTGTAAGATGAAAAGAAAGCTTCATTCGAAACAATGTGACTTGAAGCACTAGAATCAACAACCCATGTGCAGTCATCATATGCAAGATTAACATATTCTTCTTCATCTCCAACTAGGAACACATCATCGGAGGTTGCCACTGCATTGATGTTGCTCTCTTCCTTATTCTGCTCACTTTTTTGCCCCTTGCTAATTTTTAAGTTGCCTAGCTCCTTTAAGAGCTTCCTGCATTCGCTTTTCTTGTGACCCGGCTTACCGCAATGGTAACATTCAATACGAGATCTTGATTTGGATCTAGACCTCCCCCTGAACTTGTCTTTGTTCCCCTTTTGAGAATTCTTCTCCCGATTTCTTCCTCGAGATTCTACAACATTGATCTCTGAACTTGTAGACAAACTCAAATCTCTTCTTCTAGCCTCTTCATTCAAGAGGGCTGCCTTTACCATATCCATTGTAAGCTTTCCTTCTGGAGTCGAATTGCTAAGTGACATAACAAGAGTCTCCCAACTATTCGGGAGTGAGCTGAGAAGTAAAAGAGCCTGCAATTCATCATCAACTTCTAAATTCATAGCAGTCATTTGATTCACGAGTCCCTGGAATGCATTCAAGTGCTCCACAACACTCTGACCATCCCGATACTGCAATTTTACAAGTCTTCTCATAACAGAGGCTTTGTTAACTGCGGTCTTCCTCTCATACATAGACTCAAGCTTGTTCCAAAGCTTGAAGGCATCCGTGTCATTAGCAACATGGTGATATACACTTTGATCAATGTACTGCCGAATCATACCAACTGTTTTTCTATGCAATAATTTCCACTCGGCTTCTTGCTTTTCCGCCGGTATAGCTTCATTTAAAATGGCCTCGTACAAATCCTTACAATATAGGATATCCTCCATTCTAGATTTCCATATAGAATAATTGGTTGCATTCAACTTGATCATACCACTCGCAGTAGCACTATTATCCATCGTGACAATCACAAAAAACTCTCCAAAAAACACTCCGAAAGCCTGCCCTGATACCAGACTGTTGGAAATAATGATCTTGACTAACACAATAGTTCAGAACATAATGTATGGTGCAGCGAAATCATCAACAATCATCATCCACCATTAACAATATCACGATAAACTAAGCACAAACAATAGCAACCAACAATGCAATCACAAACCACAAAAGCACAACAACAATTTTTTACGTGGAAAATCCAAATCGGAAAAAAATCACGGGGCCACCACTCGGTCCAGAAATCTTCCACTATCAACTAGAATAGCAGGCTACAAGTACTGTCCTCTCTAGATAACACTAGAGGCTTATACCGAGTTTTTTAGAAAAACTCACCGAAATTGGGAATAGATTTCGTACAGAAACTCCAACCCTCAAAACATCAATCCCACCATTGGATATGAGCTTTCCACTGTCTGGAACAACCTCCTAAAATTTCATCTCGATCGTAGCTTGGATGAGTATCGATCGGGGCTTGTGAAGTTGCTGCAGTGGGCGTTTCTTTCTCTACGCGGGATGAAACAGTGGTTTTGGGAAAAAACCCTTTTTTGGAAGCGGCGCACCTAGGATTTTTTACCAAACCCTGGTTACAGAACATGCCTCTTCAAGACAGTAAATGAGCATTTTGCCCCTACCTTTTTTTTTTCTTTTAACCTCCTCATTTGGAGGGACTTATTCCAACAGGTTGCTAACTGGGCGGGGTTCAAGAAAGCAAACAAATCGAGCCCAGGCCTGACTAGTTTGCTTTCTAAGTGCAAAACTCATGCGACTAGATTTAGTCTAAATGGACAAGACAAGAACGATGTTGACTGCTCAAAACTACTCAAAAACTAAAAGTATATGTTATGATATTTCAAATTATGTCAACACAAAAGCAAAATCAATAAAGATTTTCACTTATCATAATATACAAGTTAGAATTCCAAGACTATTCACACAAAAAGATATACTCAACTCAAAACAATCATCGCTAAAGCAATTTTTAATCAGAATATGCTCAAAAAAATTTGTCATAAAAATGTGAATTTTCCACCCCCAAACTTAAAGTAAACATTGTCCTCAATGTTTCAAATTAAACACAAGAGTTAGCATGAGAAAGACACTTCCTTTTGCTCGTAGCTGAATCGTAGGCGTTGGCAGTCCACTTGAAGAGTTCCGAAGTTCCCCGAAATTTGATTGCAAATCTCTGAATGTACACCTCTGCTTGCAGCATGATCTCCATCACTTCTCCATTTTACTCCTAACACAAAAAATAAAAATCAAAAAATAAAAATCAAAACTAGAAATAACTGCAGAAAAATAGACTAAGAGATAAATGGCTTGGGTTGCCTCCCAAGAAGCGCTTATTTAAAGTCATAGCTTGACTTTCACCAATGTTATCCAGGATCCTTCAACTCGATTGGTTCGTCATATGCATATCTCAACATTTTAAATAAAAAGTTCAAACTCTTATGATGCTCCAAAATGTCGATTATTGTCAAAACGTTTAGGCCCAGTTTCCTGAAAATTGAGAAATGTATTAAATGCAATTTAGTACTTAAGTCACCAAAAACTCCATCAAAGAATAAACTCGCTACAGTTTTAGGAATAGTAAAACTCCCTGAATCTTTTAGCTTTTGCAGAAATTTATTTTGAATGACAGTTTCGTGGTCGTCCAGCTTTTCCTTCGTATCCGGTTCATCAATGTCTTTGACTTCATCCATCTTCTCCTCGACTTCTTTACCACTCATAAGCGTCACAGAATCACATTGCTCCTTACCCCTCGGATAATTTTCCATGTTGTTAGGGAGTGTCTCCTGTGGTTGACTTGTAAGTTCTATAACTATTTGTCCCAGCTGGATCTCCAAATTACGTATAGACGTCTCCAAATTTTTGATTCTTGAATTCTGCATAGAGATAATTTGAAGCAATTCGTCAGTTATTACCTTTTCTTCCTCTACGGATTGTCCAAGGAATTCAGAAAGTGACATCTCAGCTCTTATTCCGTCAAGGGTCTGTTGTCTCTGTTTGTAACTGAAGTTGGGTATGAACTGAATAAGCTCTGTATTACATTCCGCAGCTGAATGTCCTCCTCCGCAAAGTTCACAAAATATGGCTTGCTTTACTGCGACATACTCCTACAACAAATAAGTAAGAGTATCAATTTTATAATTCATACTAGTAAGGGCATCTACCTGATAAATATTTTATGTTTTCCAAACCCTTTGATCATCCATAAGTTTTAAAAAAAAATCCAAACGAAAAATTAAGAACAAAAATAGAAAATAAAAAAAATAAAAAAATAAGAAAATATAAATAGAAAAGAAAGAAAATAAAATAAAGCAAAAAAAAACAAAAAACAAAAATTAATAAAAATAGAAAGACAGAAACAAAATAAAAATATAAAAATATAAAAAAATAAAAAAATAAACAGAAATAAATAAAAAAAAAATGAAAAACTAAAAAAAAAAAACTAATCTAAGAATTAAATAAAGAAGTGAAAGAAAAAAAAATATATATATACGTTAAATTAAAATCAGATTTAAGTAAAATCGATATCAACAAAACTTCAGTCCCCGGCAACGGCGCCAAAAACTTGATGCGTGAATTCTAGCAAGCGCACTAGTCGCACAAGTAATAAAGAGTGAATAGAGTATCGTTCCCTCGGAGACTGAATTTATTGATTACCGGCCTAGATTTAATCCTGATTTTATTTAACAACCGAAATGACTAAGAAATATAATTCAAATTGATAAAAATTCTCCAAAAGATAATATTGAGGTACACAATTTGCATTCACTATGATAATTTAAATTCTTTTATCTAGCACTCTGAACAATGTTAATTCAATTTTCAGCAAGTCCTTATTATTATTTAATATTCTCTCTCGATAAATATTAAAACTATTTCTCTCTCATCACCTACTATATCTCTATGCAGGTTGATCGGAGAGAAACGCATTATATTTTAGGAACTTTATTTGCTGCACGAATTCTATGTAAATACCTCTATTTTACATGATTTAGTGGTATGTTTCACTAGAAGCATTATTTATGATTTATTTCTCAATCTCATCATAAATCATCGTTTCATTTAAGTGGTGATCAATCACTTAAAAGCATTAAAAATAGTGAAACATCCGATATTGAATTAACTATGTTCTAAAATAACTTGATAAATGAATTCATATTTTCATAGTTAGACTACAAATTGTGTTCAACAAAATTTCAATTCATGGAGAAATGATAAAAACAAATTAAAATTACAAGCTTTATTCCCCAACGGGGTCCTTTTCTTAAGCATGTCTCTCCTCCTATTTATATCTTAAATTCTTCTTCATTTTCTTCTCTTCTTTAATTTTCCAAAATAAAAATTTTCTTCTTTTAGTTTTTTCTTCATTTGAGTTGCTTTCCTTCATTTCTTCTTGCATTTACTTATTTATTTTCTTCCTTTTCCACAAGCTGCAAAGGCTTTAGTTGGGCTTCAAATCTATCAAGAATAATACAAAATTACTTCGATCCACTGGTCGATCCTTTAATGCGCATTTCACTTCAATTTGATAATTTTGACCTGCAAACAACTAACAAATAATAAGATTAGTGTAGAATCAATGCTAAATTTATGTATAAAAATTATGCCTATCAAAAACCAGGACTGTTCAAGAGGCGCACTGGGAGGGCGCCTCTTGAACGGGCACCTCGCCTTATTTCAGGCTAACGCCAATTCCCTTGGTGCGCCTTTAACAATGCTGGCTATGTGATTGAAACAAATATGTAGACATTGTCCTAGGCGCACCTTTAACAATATTGGCTAACTAATTGCAACAAAATATGTATATATTGTAGGCTGAAATCGTCAACGAATTGAGGGAGGATTTGGAAACTGGTAGTGCTAAGAGTTAGGTATTAAGGTGAGTTTGGTTGTTCATAGCTCACAACTTGTTTAGGCTGTGAGACCATGCAAGCATATGTGAACATATGCAATATTGAGCTAGAAACAGGTTGTGATCCTTAATTCTTGAATTTGACTTAAGGATGACTATATTTCTCTCTCTCTCTCTCTCTCTCTCTCTCTCTCTCTCTCTCTCTCTCTCTCTATATATATATATATATATATATATATATATATATATATATGGTTGTTATTGTTATAGTTCTTGTTGCTTGACAAATGATGCTAGGTGGGTTGGTATGCCTCTTAAATATTGTACACACTGATTGTGACGAGCATGAATTGATGGTAATATATACATCATGCAGTAGTTCTCTCTTATTATGATTTATGAAATTGTCATGTTGCATGAGCCTTGCTTAGACATACGTAATGTTAGGGATGAGTAAACGTAATAGCCCAGCTGTATGTACAATGATTCCTCTACGATGGTTTTATAAGCACCACTGGTATTGATCATGCCTAATGCTTGTTATCTGGTGCTTCCGTAATGGAAAACTAGATGAAGTTCGAGTTTCAGCTAGAGGCTAATAAAGAATAAGGTGCACTTAGTGGGTTGACCAGATATTCGGTTAGTGGGATAGGGGTTAGTGTCCTGCGAGGCTTCTGTATATCTAAATCTTAGATCTTGGACACCCTTGCCAGAGCAATAGGGACCCAAGGGTACGTTCTATAAGACCATTTGATATCCGTATACCGTTAAATGCTGTAATTTAAAACTTGCTATACATAAGTATGTAAAATAGAAATGTTTACTCGAATGTGTATAAATTATTTGTTTTGTTCCTTATTCTAATGTTTGATTTAGATTAATGTTCACGATTACCTGATGCTCGTTTGGTATGCCCTGTATTGGCACTCACTTTTGTCTCACCAGTGTCAATATAGATCCGGAGATTGGGTGCAAAGAGAAGGAAGACTATTAGAATTCTCCTTGATTCTCTCTTTGGTATAGTTTTGCATAACTAAGCATGCATATGCTTGTAATTAAATGAATACATATATACATGATATGTAAATTATAAATTGTGGACTTTGTTAACGATGTCATTGCCTAAGAAACCTTATGTCATTTGTGTGATGGTGTGAGAAAGGCTAAGTCTTTGGATCTCGATACTATAGGTGTATGTTTGGGTATCTGGGAACCAAGCTATGTTCCAATATATGTAACTTGCTTAGGTTGCCTTTCGGGGTTATGTATAAGTGCAACTACATCATGTGAGTATGCTATTGTGTTGGTTTTGTTTCTAGAATTGCATAAGTTGATGAGTTATGGTTGAACTAAATGTGTGAATTTGTCTAGTGGTCAAGTTTCGGTCAACCGATATTCCAAACAGGTTATATTTGACGAACCAAATGGAACCGGTCGACCGAAATATTACTGGTTGGCCGACTGAAACAAGTTGAGCATCGGTTCAACTTGCGGTCCACCGAAAATCTCTCGGTCGACCAACTGAAATAAGAGAGCTCTAAGGATAAATTCTCGGTTGACTAGCTTTCGGTTGACAGAAATCTTTGGTATTTTTGCTTTGTAAGTTATTTGTATATCTATCTTTGGGTGTGCGATTTATTTGTCTCACAATTAAGGTGCATTAGTCCTTTGCTGGCAGGGTCATTGGAGTATAACCTTCTCCAAATTTTTAAATCTCGAATATTGTTTACCCTTAAATTGTTTGTTTACTTTGTAAACCCCAGACAATTTTTAGTCGAATTAAACTTTCGAAGAAATATTAAATGTCTAGATTTTTTTTTTTAGGGGTGTTACGTGCAGGATAATAGATTTTATATCTTTCGGAATGTCACATTTGTGGAAGATCAACCTTTTTCCGTGTCCAAATTCAAGGGGAGCATAATATGATGTTTACATGACAAGTTAATGCCACACATCAGTTTAGAAATTAAACTTGTCATATCAGTCCTCCAAATACACAGATCAGTCCAGAGATATGGATCAGTCTTCCGAGACACAATCCTCCAAATACATAGATCAGTCCTTGAGAGATAATTCAAAATAGTTCATCGCAGTCAACTCTAAATGATATGCCACATGTTAGCCCGGATGTGCTACGTTCCTCAAGTATCCATTGTCAACCAATTAGGCGAAGTGGTGGTGTTATTCGACAATCATAATATTTTGAAATCTACATCACTTGCCATAAGATATCCTCTCCTACCAAAGTGTAACATCTAGCACCTACCCTCTACATAGCTAATCTACCAATCTCCGGCTGTCCTACTGGCTGAACCCCCAAAAAAATAAGTGAATTCAGTTGAAGTAGCTAAGGAGTTCCTACCTTATAAACTCAAAATTTATCCACTATATAATTACGGTGTACGGGACTAAGTTCCACCACTCTAATTATCTTAATGGGCTCTAGACCCAATATGCTTTTCAAAGACATTTTAAGACATTTTTAATCCAAGAGTTGTTACATTCTTCCCATCTTAGGATATGACATTCTCATTGTACGGACAAATTTGAACAATCATACGCTTTGCTCAAATCTAGTGTGAGGTCAGAGATAAGCACATATAATCCAAGAGTCCACCATTTTTCGGTTCTCAAGCTCGAAGGGCACACCTTCTCAGCAATTCCAGCCACCGACACAAGCAGCGTCAACTCTGATACCATCTGTAATATGTCGTACCTATATGACCTATAACTTGTCCACCAATCTCCGGCCGTTCTACTGGCCGAGACTCCAAAAATAGGTTAATTGGGTTAAAGTAGCTAAGGCGCCCCTATCTCATAAATCCAAATTTTATTCATAATTAATGCGTATATTGCTAAGTCCAACCACCTCTAATTCTCTTACGGGTTGTAGATCAAGAGGCTTTCCAAAAACTTTTTAAGGTCTTTTTAATCCAAAGAGCGTTACACCAAAAGTTTATATCTTATGATAAAGCTCTTCTACTAACATTATTATTCTTACAAGTCTAGACAAAGAGAAAGACTATGTTTTTATAATGAAGCTAAATGTTCTCATAAATGGACAAATGCTATATATGATGAGTCGGCATTGATAACTATAACAATAACAACAAAATAATAGCTAGATTATTTGTTGAGATAAGAGACGAACAAGTGTAATTTATACTTTGTAAGGTATAATCCTTTGTTTTATAATTTATTTCTTAGGTACATAAGGTCAAGATATTTTGTAATTTACACTTTATCATATGTATAACCCTTTGTTTCTTTCTATAGAATAGGATATTGATTTCTCAATAAAAAACAAAAACAAACAAACAAGTGCGGTACATTCTAATGGCAGTAATACTTTTCTCGCCATATATTCAAAAGTTATGTTCTAAATTTTTCATGTAAAAAAAGTTGCTAAACAATGGAATTATTTCATATGGATAGTGCGGCAGCGATCTTTAAAAATCATTTTGTCATTTACTTAAAATCGTAAATAAATTAAAAACTTACATATAAGATCAAATTTATAGATAATTTACAGACTGCAGAGAATTTTCCAAAAGTTGCATGTATCCAACAAATTCATCCAAAAAGTGTGCTTTAAATACAAATTGGATCCTAGTTGGGCCTGACCTATTTAACAGTGGTAATGACTTTGTCTGTTGGGTCCAACTTAAGCTCGTGAAAGAATCCAAAATCCATTACTCAAGCATTTCTGACCAGCCATATCAACATGGGCAAATGCCAAAAACAGTACCTAGATTCTTCCTATTTGTACAATTAACTCCTAATTTACTAATTACTTTAAACTTAAAAAAAATTTCTCTTTTGATATTCGTGCCGAAATTATATTAACCATTATATAAATATTTTTAAAAAAAAAAATATTCAAATAAAAGTTGTCGATTTTGATTAGATTTATAGCTTTTGTGTTTAATATTTTTTCAAAAAACGTTGCCAAATAGATTGGTTTGAGATTCCAAAGTTTTAACAATTTTTTAACCCGCTTAAATTTAGAGCCTTAAAATATCTACTTAGAAATATTTTTTTGAAAATATTTTTTATATGAAAATTGTATATTTCTTTAAAATTTAAAATTTTCGTTTTTTAAAAATATTTTTAAATAAATATTTTTGGATGATAAAATTAATAGATAAAATAAAAAATTTATTGAGTGGCTGATATGGAAGTTTCCTATCAACGTCAAGCTAACGCGTTTAAAACGAGATACTTCGAATCCTGTGGCCGATGTCTCCATATGGAGGTGTTTCTTTGTGGTTTTTGTCGTGTATTTCACTTATACGAGTCCAGCAGAGTGGAGAATAAGTTTGGACTTTGCTTCTCCGTGTTTTGTTTGTAGATTTGTCCATAGAATAATGTAAAAAAAAAAAAAAAATTTGCTTTTAAAATTTTTCGCAAATCAACCACTATACTTTTAACTTTTTCAGTAAAACATTATGTCAAAAAATTCAAAATTATTCCAAACGCTAGTATAATATTGTCAAACATTTATATTATAGCATTCAAAGTAAAGTGTAACATGCAAGCTATTTTAACATTTACACGAATTAAAGAAATACATTGTACGTGCTAAAAAAGTGTTCAGGACGAGCAAACCGAAAAGCTAACTAAGGTTCATCTGAAGTGTTCATTTGTTCAAGTCCTACAGAGTCGGAATTTTTTTAACGATCCCTTTGTTATATGAATAACACTTATCCTTCTAATTGTTCACCAAAAAATAATTTTTATGAACATTTTTGGAAAAAATTTGTAATGGTAAAGTTATAAATTTTGATAAGATTTATAATTTTAATGGTAAATTTTAAAAAAAATATATATATACATTTTGTGATTTAGAGATTCCAAAATTTATTAAGTTTTAAAAATATTAAAAATCGTTTCAAAAATGTTAATTTTGATACCAAAAATATATATTTAGAAGTATTGTTTGGAAAAAAATTTTAATATAAAAATTATATATCTCATTTAAACCTATAACGTTTATGTAGAACTTTTTTTTTTTTAAATATACTTCCAAAACTTATTATTATATTTTAATTATTAAAATTAATAGATTTTTTAGTAAATTTTTTGCCGTGTCCAACATTGCCCTCAGTAAATAGCCGTTTCGTTTCGTTTTTTATTTTTTTGGTCGAATAGCCGTTTTGTTTCTATCTATGATTTTGTTGTGATTTGTATGTTTATTAATTGGACGGACAATAGTTGTTTAATGACATAAGAAGATTCAACGGGGTCGGCATGATTTATGGCCGTGTCTGTTACGAACACGAACATGTTGTGGGCAATCACATGGTCCTTTGATTTGATGTATTATAGGACTCGGTACATGGTTTGAATAGTAATTCTTTTGGTACACCGAAGGAGCCCACGAACCAGATTTTTGTTAAAATCAGCTCCGAATTTTAAATTTATTATAAAGTAGTGTGACTCAAAATTTATATCAGAAATATTTAAATAATTTTTTAAAAAATTTTAAATATTAAAAAAATAGATTTCGATGTGGTCTCTAATTTTTATATTCAATTTTTTTTAAATACTATTAATTAGGTATTTTTACACTCAAAATTTTAGTAGGCTTAAAAATTAATTCGTTAATCTGTTTGGATTTTAGAGTTTTAAAAAATTTATTTAGAAAAATATTTTGGACAAATTCTGAATATAAAAAAATAAATTTTAATAGAATTTATAATTTTATATTAAACTTTTACAAAAAATATATAAATATTTGCTTAAGATATCAAAGATAATAAATTGTAAACGAGATAAATAAAGTTTCAAAGGGGGCTGCTATGTATATCTCCAGTGTTTATTGGGAGACCAACAATATCTCAGGTGTTTATTTCAAAGGAGGCTGCTATGTATATCTCCGGTGTTTCTGGATATATTCTGGATATATAAAAAAAAATAATTAAAATTTATAATCTTTTTATTAGAATATTAATAACGAAAATAACGAATTGTACACGACATAATAAAGTTTCAAAGGGGCTGCTGTGTATATTTCCGGTGTTTGTTGGGAGTCCTGGTCAACAAGGCGGAGTGATTGGATGTGGAATGGAGGTCACATGTGGGATTTGTGGTGGACATGTGAGATTAGTACTTTGAATATCTACACGATGATTTTGGAGTTAAAAGTGTGGCTTGGATTCTAGAATCGATAACCTTAAGCTTTTCAAATATATATATATATATATATATATATATTATATATATATATATATATATATATATATATATATATATTGAGATTAGTATACCAATCGAGAGGCCTCATCCTTACGGGTAGGACAGACTACGGTGCACGCTCCCGAAGGGACCTCAAATCGGACCCATTTCACTCCCTACAAGTATAGCGGGAGAAACCCTCAGACACACGCCCGTGGCGTGATGGCCGTGAGATTCGAACCTGAGACGTGCGATTCCTGAGCTGCGCCGCCCCCCACCATCCGTCCCACAGGCGTGGGACAGTTTTTCAATTATATTATGACAAGAGACATCAAATATTGTTGGCGAGGCAGGATCGATCCGCACTTTGCAGGGCTAGAGCTTGGCTCAACATACAAGTCGCTAGTCGGGCCAAGTACAGATCAGGCTGACTCGTTCGATTTTCGGTATGTACAATATTTTTTGACTATTTTAAAAGTATTCAGAAACTAATACAGTAAGTTTCCATATACTTTTTTGCCCTAGAAGGCATTTTGATCATTTTAATATTATCTTCCTCCTTTGCCTTTGCTCCATCACTTTATCCGCCGTCGTTGCCATCTCCGCCATCCTCTTCCCCATTCCCCTGTTGTCCCCTTCCCTCTTACCGTTGCCGCCTACCAACAACCGTAATTTCTTCAGTGAGTTATCGACATTTATAGTGCGGACCGACTTTAGTCCGTACTATTTTCTAAGAGACTGAGATTGTCACATATTATTCCAGCGAGTCATCTGCAAGCTGCAGATGGCTGTTACTTACTTCCGTACCTTCCTGCCCTCATATATCGTGTGCGTGAAGTACTCAAAAAGACTCAGTTGAGAGAAAATAGTTTTGGTACACGCAGAAAGTTAGTGCAAGAGTACCGCTTTGATGTACTTAAATGCCACATGTAAAGGATATTGTTGAGGATTATATGTGAGACTAATTTGTGACCCGTACGATGAATGTAGTCATAAAATTAAATTGATAATAGTGTTGAGTCACTTTTCTTAGTATACAAGTAATGATATTTGATAGAATTATATTAAAAATTAATACTTACTTTTAATGTTCAACATATGCTCCTGCAATGTTAAAATTTTGATAATAAGTAAAAGAGTAATGCTATTTGATAGCAATAATTATTACTTGTTTTTAATGTCTTCAACATATGCAATGTCCAAATAGATCTTTTTTTTTATTTGGCACAATTGGAGGGCACTCCAATTTCACCTGTAATTAAGCATAAACTTAGTAGTTAATATTTTCTTTTATTTTTCTAAGTTTGTAACATACCTACAAATCGATTTTTGTGGACTATTGTTGATGTGAGAATGAAAACTATTGGTCACTTTAGTTTTAATACAAAGTGCAATATATTTAGTGATGTTGCTTTGTTTCTCCATAAAGTTACGGTTAATATTCGATCACTGTTATGTGTTAAATTTAGATGATTGATTAAATAAATTTTTATGAAATTATATAATGGTAAAGTTGTTCTCTTTTTTCTAATGCTGCAGTTTTGTATAACTTGTTATATAGTCTATCACATCTTTTTGGTATCCATGATATAAATTTTATTATATTAAGGCATTTTTTTTCTCAAGAAAAGCACAGTTATGAAAGTAGAAGAATATGTTCATCCTGTTAGGATTTTGTTGTCAACACGATCCTTTACTTCTTCGAAAGCAACAAATTCAAATTTGTATGTGAGAAACTTCGGTATATATAGGATCCTGATTTGATTTAACCTCTGTTTCCTTACTGAATTTTAACATGTAGTCATGCTCAGTAGTTTGAAACTTTCTTATTTTGAGTAATTATAAAATTTTTAATAATGCATATTTGCCATTTTTCTACTAAGTTTCTATTTTTTGCTGCAAATTGTTTACTTAAAATTGAGCTTTCTTGAAGTTGAACAAAATGATAATCCATATTTTAGTGAATAAGGACGTGTATATTACCTTTTTTTTTTATTTCAATGTAGGAGCCCACCTTTTATCCAGCACAAGCATGTCTAGGCTGATGAACTCGTCGTTATATTGAGTATGCACTATATCCAAAATTCTAGACACTATATCTTTGATCTTTCGATCATCTGTGATAATTAATTTCATCGAGTATCGTATTTTTTTAATGAGTAGACATCTAGTCAATGGTAAAATAATACAAATATTCATAGCGATTATTTTAGGAAGTATTATCATCAATCACAGTACTTGTTGGAGTGTTTCGGCAGTGAAACTTCTACCATTTCATTTATATTTACACTTTTGGTCTTTGATATATTGTTTTTTTTTTTTTCTTTTCATAATTTAATTTATTTGTACTTTGAGAAATAGTTGATGCGAAAGGTTTCTTTAATTGTATTTCAATGGGTACAATGTGGCTGTTTTTATTCTTAAGTGGGTAATTAGCAACTCCAATTTAGTAAACCAAAGGTTTCTTTTATTCATATAAATATTTATACAATGTGGCTGTTTATTTCATGTTAAATATGTACATCATATAACGAATTTGTATATCCAGGATATACTTCATCATTCGTACACATATAACTAAAATAAGAGATCTTGTGTTATATATAAATTCTTCATCTTATCGTTTGTGGGAATGTAAGATATTATACATATCTTTTGGTAAGAAGCCTCGAAGGATGGTACGAGACGTACCATCTAGATAAAATTTTACCTATGATATACTGAATGTGAGTTTAGATTATAAAGTTATTATTATGAATTTCTACAATGGTAAGCAAACTATCAATTTGTGTAAAAATGATTGGAATGTTGTTATTATGTATTAGAAATTTTTTATAAGTACTTCGCATGTAACAAATATTTTATCCAGTAGTATTATTCAACTGCAAATAAAGTTTTGCCTAATTTACTATAAATAAGTAATGTGTTAGCAAAATATAGAGATAATTTTAGTGAAATAGTTTTACATTATGGACGAACAATTAAAAATAAACTATTTTAACGAAATTTCACTAATTTATTGTTTAGGTTTGACAATGAACCCTAAGTTTAAGTTAAATGGTGTACATACTTCACTTAGTCTTTATTATAGAAGAATGAACATATATTACGTAAAGTGCAGCGAAATATTGAGGACAGTTTAATAGATTGTATATGTCGTATGTACCCTTTATGGTATTGCAGAACCGTTGAAGACCAAGGCAACAGTTACTCCGTGTAATATTTATGATGATTTCGGACTCATCAATAGTACGCTTAAAGCAACAAAGTAACAAGCCAGAACAGGATCTCTCTCTACGCTACCTCTTGGCACTTATTTAGAAGCTAATTAGATTGAGTTTATATCTATAGATGAACGAAAAAAAATATTATGTTTTAGACTGGTGGAAGAAGTTTATCCGTCAACTATACTTCAACTTATGGGTGGCGATGTGCTGCACTACGTGCTTTTGCAGTTGCCTCTAAGTTATGCTTCTAGGCAAGTGCACGAGTACTGAGTGATGTAAGACACCGTCTAAGTCCAACGACTTTAGAGATTTGTGTATGCATGAAAGACTGGATCGACGCTGCACGAAGAAATCAAAGCGAAACCCTAAAAGACAAAGAAGCTGCAAAAGAAGTACAAGGCTAAGAGTACTATTTTTCAATTTTAATTTTTGTAATTGTTATTGTATTTGAATTTTTAGGTCAATTTAAACTTTATTCGATTTCAATGTTTTGAAAATTTTGTATTAGTATATACCTCAAAGTTTTTAATTTAGTATATACATATATACATACATACATATATATATATATATATATATATATATATATATATATATATATATATATATATATATATACATATATAATATATATATACATATATATACATATATATAATATATATATACATATTATATATATATATATATATATATACATATATATATATATATATATATATATATATATATATATATATATATATATATGTGTGTGTGTGTGTGTGTGTGTGTGTAACCTCAAAGTGTTTACATCAAAAATTTAAAATACTTTATAATATAATATATATATATATATATATATATATTCGTGTGGACTATGCAGCCCGCACGCGAGTCGGTTCGACAGGTCACCAGGCCAAGCCCAGCTAGATTTACCACCTGCAAGGGCGAAAACGACTTGGCCCGCACAGGTGGTGGTGCGGGCTGAGCCGGCGTGTACTTTCTGCATCTCTAGGTAGAGTAGGTGTGAAGAGGGAGGAGATGACGAGATTCTCATACTGCACGAGGGATTTTACAAAGAAAATGTTCTCACTTCATTTATCTTGGTTGGTGGGGGATTTGGTGAACCTCACTTAACTTCTCGAGACTTTCACTCATTTAGCCTGCTTCACTTGTATTTTCGGCATAGCCTGGGATTGTATATATAGTGGTTTGCCAAGCATCCCGCTCGACCCTCCCACAATCCATACCTTCATTCGGTGTGAAATGATGATTGAGGGCATGGTCGGATGGTTGACGGTGTCACACAGTGAGGTTTGGCCGAACCAGACTTGGTCAAACCCGCTGTACAAACGGCTTCGCAAGGTGCGCATGCCTAATTGAATGTTCGGGAGTTACACATAGGAGCTTTAATGAGGGAGTTACAAAACTTAAGAGTCTCTAGGAGTTACAGATCTTAAGGGCCAGCACTAACTCCTCTTTAATGCCTCTTAGTAACCTTTAGAATTCTTGTAACTGTCCAAGAGACTTATATATAGACTGCCTTGTAGAAAGCATAGGCACCTCTCACTTTTTCTTCATTCAAGAAAAACGGGCATTTCTCACAATATCTCTCTCTCGTTCTTGTCTAGAGACAGGCTGAACTTAGGCCATTCAGGGTCTAGGTGCCGCGCGGGTCACTAGGAATTTCTAGCCCCGTGATAAGTGGTATCAGAGCTAAGGATTTGTGACGAGGGTGTCGCATATCGAGAGCGATTACTGTGGAAGATCAACAGAAGAAGAAGGGTAAGGCACCGAGGGAGACATCCCGTGATGTCCTATCATCCCTGGACAACAAGTTCACAAAACTCGTGTCCAAGGTCGACGAGGTCGAGCGGGCGGTCGATGCGATCACCAGCAATGAAGATGGGCTGAAGGCACGGATGGTGGTATCCCTCAACCAAGTCCTTGGCAAGCAGGAGCAACGATTTTCGGCGTTAGAGGCACGAATCGAGTCACTAGGCAAGGAGGTCCAGGAGTTGCGCGGGCAACTCGCCTGGGAACCCGCCTTAGAGAGGCTAAGGAGGGAGCTAATGGGCAGGCTGGAGCTGTTCGAAGCCGCAAGTGCGACTGGCGGACAACAAGGGCGGGCGCCAGGGCGTGTGGATGCGCCCAAACCAAAGGTGTTCGATGGGTCACGCAGTGCGCGGGACATCGACAACTTTCTATACCATATGGAGCGGTACTTTGATGTTGGATGATGCGTCGAAGCTCCGCACCATCCCACTCTTCCTGGGCGACATTGCAACGTTGTGGTGGCGACGGGTGTGCGAGGATGTCGTACGGGAAAGGCAAGTGGCGGTCACGACATGGAGGGACTTCAAGATCGAACTCAAGCGGCAGTTCTATCCAGAACATGCTTCGGACGATGCGCAGCGCAAGCTCAGGCGACTCAAGCAAACCGGTACCGTTCGTGAGTATGTTAAAGCGTTTACTGAACTGATGTTTGAAATTCCTGAAATGGCAGACCAGGATGCCTTGTTCGCCTTCGTGGACGGGCTAACCAACTGGGCGCAGTTGGAGATTAAGAGGCGTGGCGTTCAGACCTTGGCAGATGCTATCCGCGAGGCGGAGGCCTTGGTGGAGTTCAAGACTGTTGGGCAAAGCAAGGAGAAGCCAGCGAAGAAGAGCGACGGTAAAGGTGGGGGAGTGAAGTCCAACACCAAAGGCAAGGAGACCGTGAAGGAGACGAAGGCCGGGGGAGAGTCCAAGTCTCGGAAGCCAATGGCGTGCTTCCTGTGCGACGGACCGCACGTGGCGCGGGAGTGTCCAAGCCGCACCAAGCTCGTATCTATGCTTGTGCAGAGGAAGCAGATCATCAAGTAAATTTCAGTGTCGTGCGGCTACTTGGCACGTGCAAAACCAAGACGGAGAAGAGCCGTAAGGGACCAATGTTCGCGGAAGTTCAGTTGGAGGTCAACTGTACAAGGCGCTTGTGGACACGGGCGCTAGCGACTTGTTCATCACTCCAGAGGTTGCTGCCAAGTTGGGGCTTATTGTGGACCAAGCCAGCGGATCAATGAAGGCAGTAAACTCACCAGCATCACCCGTCATAGGCATGGCGCGACAGGTGAAGGTCCAAATAGGTGAGTGGGTCGGCATCGCCGATATTCTTGTGGTCGAGATGGACGACTACGACGTAGCACTTGGGTTAGAGTTCCTGGAGGAGCGGCTAGATGCGGTGATCTTCCCCCGAAGTGATACTCTACTCATCCAGGAAGGACGTCCGTGCACTGTCCCATTCACCGCGGACTTATCCAAGGTAAAATGCTCTCTGCATGCAGGTGTCCAAAGGGTTGCGGAAAGGATGCGACACAGTCGTAGCATCCCTTGTCCAGGAGGACGAAGACAAGCCCTTGACCGAGCAAGTTCCTGCGGAGGTGCTCGCTTTGCTCAAGGAGTTTGGAGAAGTGATGCCCGCAGAGTTGCCCAAGCACTTGCCGCCTCGAAGGGAGGTAGATCACAAGATCGAGCTTGTTCCAGGGAGCAAGCCACCAGCCGGGGTGGCATATCGTATGGCACCGCCAGAACTTGAGGAGCTAAGGAGGCAACTCAAGGACCTTCTCGATGCGGGGTATATCCAGCCGTCCAAGGCACCTTACGGCGCACCAGTGTTGTTCCAGCGGAAGCACGATGGGAGTCTCCGCATGTGCATCGACTACCGGGCGCTCAACAAGATCACTATCAAGAATAAGTACCCCATCCCTCATATTGGGGACTTGTTCGATCAGCTTGGACAGGCGAGGTTATTCACCAAGCTGGACTTGAGGTCGGGATACTATCAAGTCCGCATCGCAGAGGGAGACGAGCCAAAGACTGCGTGCGTGACGCGGTATGGGCTATTCGAGTTCAAGGTTATGCCCTTCGGACTCACCAATGCACCGGCAACCTTTTGCACCCTTATGAACAAGGTACTACAACCATTCCTTGATAAGTTTGTTGTTGTCTACCTTGACGACATTGTGGTGTATAGCCAAGATCTTCGGGAGCATCTTGAGCACTTAAGACAGGTTTTCCGGGCCCTTCTTGACAACGAGCTATATGTCAAGAAGGAGAAGTGCATCTTCGCCCAAGAGGAGGTGGCTTTCTTAGGCCACGTGATCGGGAAGGGATGCGTGCGGATGGACAAGGCCAAAGTGCGAGCCATTGTGGAATGGGAAGCACCTACAAGGGTACCCGAGTTGCGGTCATTCCTTGGCCTTGCCAACTACTACCGGCGATTCATCAGGAGCTACTCAGCGATCGTGGCACCCCTCACGGATTTGCTGAAGAAGGGACATGCATGGGACTGGGATGCGGGTTGTCAAGCCGCATTCGCTACTTTGAAGGCAGCAATGGTGCAGGAACCTGTGCTCGCCTTGCCCGACTTCACCAAACATTATGAGGTACAGACTGATGCTTCTGATTTTGCCATTGGCGGAGTGCTCATGCAGGATGGGCATCCGATTGCCTTTGAGAGTCGTAAGCTGAACGATACGGAGCGGCGTTACACTGTCCAAGAGAAGGAGATGACCGCTATCGTTCATTGCTTGAGGACTTGGCGTCATTATCTGTTGGGCTCGGCCTTCGTGGTGAAGACCGACAATGTTGCAACCAGCTACTTCCAAACGCAAAAGAAGCTCTCGCCCAAGCAAGCACGATGGCAAGATTTCTTGGCGGAGTTCGACTATGTGTTGGAGTACAAGCCTGGGCGGGCAAATGTGGTGGCCGATGCTTTGTCACGCAAGGCCACATTGGCGATAGCAGTCCAGAGTCTAGCCTGATGGGGCGCATCAGGGAAGGTATGACATTTTGTGCAGGCCAAACAACTACTGGAGTTTGCGCAGCAAGGCCGAACCAAGAAGTTTTGGGAGGAGGACGGCTTGCTGTTCACTACGGGTCGGCGGCTCTATGTGCCTAAGCATGGGGCCTTAGGCGGGAGATCATGAGGAGTGTCATGACTCCAAGTGGGCGGGACACCCTGGGTTCGCCGCACCCAAGTACTCGTAGGGGATGCATATTTTTGGCCAAAGATGGAGTGCGACATCGAGGCCTATGTCAACACTTGTCTTGTGTGCCAACAAGACAAGGTTGAGCAACAAGCACCGGCGGGATTACTTCAACCACTACCCATTCCAGAACGTCCTTGGGAGAGCGTCTCGATGGACTTCATCACGTGCTTGCCTCTATCCGAGGGTTGTACCGTGATTATGGTTGTGGTGGACCGATTCACGAAGTATGCCATCTTTGTGCCAGCACCCAAGGATCTCACAGCGGAGCATATGGCGAAACTCTTCATGAAGCATGCGGCAAAGTATTGGGCTTGCCACATTCGATTGTGTGCGATCGAGATACCCGCTTCACCAGTCGGTTCTGGAAGGAGTTATTCGCGCTCATGGGATCTGAGATTCATATGTCAACCAGCATGCACCCGCAGACGGATGGGCAGACCGAGCGGGCCAACCACTTGCTGGAGATATATTTGCGGCATTATGTCTCCGCAAATCAAAGGGATTGGGCCAAACTGCTAGATGTTGCACAGTTTTCGTACAACTTGCAGAGGAGTGAATCTACGCAGCGGAGTCCCTTTGAGCTTGTTATGGGGTATCAACCCTTGGCACCCCATGCCATTTCCGCGGGATACACTGGGCGGAGTCCTGCGGCCTACAAGTTCGCCTCGGGCTGGCAAGAGCAGGCGGACATCGCTCGGGCGCAGCTTGCCAAGGCTGCCGAGCGCATGAAGAAATATGCGGACAAGAAGAGGAGCGCACGGGAGTTTCAAGTCGGGGACTTGGTCTTGCTGAAGACAAGCTATCTTACCCAGCGCAACTCACATCTGCAGCAAGCACTACAGCGGAGGTATGATGGTCCTTTCCCTGTGGTCAAGAGGGTGGGCAAAGTGGCCTACAAGTTAGCTTTGCCACCCGAAATTAAATTCCACCCTGTCTTCCATGTGAGTTTGCTTAAACCATATCATGCGGATGAGGAAGACCCAGCAAGGATGGAGTCGAAACGTGCCCCTTTCGCAGTCAAGGCGTCTTATGACAAGGAAGTCGAAGAAGTCATTGCACATCGCAAAGTGGGACGTTCCAATGAGTATTTGATTCATTGGAAGGGGCAGCCAAGGAGCGAAGCTAGCTGGGAATCAGCCAAGGATCTATGGCAATTCCAAGAGGCGATCGAGCGATTCCGTTCCGAGGAGGCGACAGGGGCGTCGCCTGATTAGGTGGGGGAGAATGTCACAGTGAGGTTTGGCCGAACCAGACTTGGTCAAACCCGCTGTACAAACGGCTCCGCAAGGTGCGCGCCTAATTGAATGTTCGGAGTTACACATAGGAGCTTTAATGCGGGAGTTACAAAACTTAAGAGTCTCCAGGAGTTACAGATCTTAAGGGCCAGCACTAACTCCTCTTTAATGCCTCTTAACCTTTAGAATTCTTGTAACTGTCCAAAGGACTTATATATAGACTGCCTTGTAAGAGTATAGGCACCTCTCACTTTTTCTTCATTCAAGGAAAACGGATTCCCCACAATCTCTCTCTCGTTCTTGTCTAGAGTCAGGCTGAACTTAAGCCATTCAGGGTCTAGGTGCCGCGCGGGTCATTAGAAATTTCTAGCCCCGTGACAACGGTCAATCGTAGTGTTCTACATTACATTTGTGACGTTAGATGGTTTCTTGCTTTAGTGTACTTTGCCACGTGTCTGTCTCTAATTGGCGAAGTAGGTGGTGAGGTGACCGGTCGAACTATGACATTCTTCATAAGGGAGGGCGCATGCGGGTGCCAGTCCGCTCATATGGACAGACGTGGCACTCGTTAGTAATCTAATGGGACGTCTGTTGTGGGCCAGCTACGAGGAGCCACTCTTTCTTTGGATGGTTGTTTGACCTTCCATACTTGCCATCATTGAGGGGTAGGAACGGCCTCGAGGAACCCTGGGATCTTATGCCAGGCGATTCTTCATGGGCTCATTTTGGTGGGCCTGGCCATGGGCCTGAGGTCCATCCACATCATAAATGAAAAGAAAAAGAAGCAACTATGCATAGTTTCAAACATACAAGCTCCGGCTCATTTTGAGAAAAACTGAGGGGGAAGGATACAAGCTCCAGCTCATAAACCGAAGTTAGGCCTAGTAGCATCCGCGTTGGAGCACATTTACTTTATTAAATTACATCTGACCAGCTCATAAAATCCAAGTTAGGCCTAGTAGCATCCGCATTGGACCTCATTTACTTTATCATTATATTAACACAAAAGACCTTACAAAGCTAGATAAAGCCATCTAAACAATTAATATAAAAAGCAACCATCGAAATGATTAATGCTAATCCAAATCTAAATCCAAATCCAAGTGCCTTCAATTTCAGAACTGGACCTTCATTTCCCCCTCCCTCCCAAAAAAAAAGATAAAATAAAATTCCTCTGTCACAATCAACTGAAAATATATTGACACCATGTTAAGTGCTTTCAAAATTAGATCTAAGTCCATTTGGGTACACCATCTACTTTCTTCATGATGTATTGATTGAATCAGGTTGGTATGGATTTGAGATAGTAGTAAAATGGAGTCAAGTTGGAGTCAATGTTGCTCCGTTCAAACTCAACTTATTTTTCCGACCCAAAAAAAGGAAAAAAGAAAAAAGACTCGGCTTATTTTAAAAAAAACTACGATTGAACTTGGTGGAGCTCTATTTAGCTAGAAATTAGCCATAATTTAAAATTATTTTTTTAATCTCTTATTATAACTTTTTATTTGTTTGTGCAATCAAATATTTACATTGTATTATTTTAATTATTTAACTCTAAATTAATAACTATAAGTCTTAATAACTAATTAAATATCATTTTCATCTAGTTCAACAATAGATGAGTTTAGCATATGAGCAATTAGTTGAGCTAAAAATCACTCAATTAATATGGAATTTGAGTTAAGTTTTTTTATGAGTGAATGAGCTGTACACTTGAGCGGTCGCAGTCGTCATATGCTTAAAAAAGCACAGGCCGAAGCAGTGTGACTGTTTTGAACGGACTGAAAATTATAATTTTGCAAAAATTGTATTGTATATGCGGCAACTAAATTATCTGCTACGAATTTTTTTGACATCTCTAGAAGTCGCACCCAGTCCAATAAAATATTTGGGGCTGGAGGTGCAAAGTAAAAGATTGCGAATCGAATCAATTAGATGTTGACGCGCGCATGCAATCTGAGGATGTCGAGCATGGCAACAGAAGCCGCGACACAATGGCGACACTCTTGCGCCATCGTTCCAATCTCATCCATTTCTCACCGCCGCTGGTCGCACTCTCGATCCCTCATCTCGAGTCCTCCCTCCTCTGATGTCATCACCTGCTGCCCACGCGCGCGTCATCCTTCCCCGCTTCCGCCTCTTTAAATCTCGCTTCCTCCCTCACGTGCCTTGCACGTTATGTATTAGCATTCGTGCATCGGGCTCTTCGTCTTCTTCCCATTCTGCTCCCACTTCTTCTCCTTCTCCTTCTCCTTCATCTACTCCCATAATGGGCTCGCTCTCCGCAGCCGCGCCCCGAACCTCTCCCGCCGCTCAAGTACCCCGCCGCCCGCCGTGACGACACTGTCATCGACGACTACCACGGTGTCAAAGTCCCCGACCCCTACCGCTGGTCCCTCCTTTTCCTCTTCATATGTTGTATTCTCTCTAGAACGATATTGATTGTGTGTTTGTGCAAGTGAAAAGGTTGGAGGACCCAGAGTCGGAAGAGGTGAAGGAGTTCGTGGCGGCGCAGGCGGCGTTGACGGACTCCGTGCTGGCGGCGTGCGAAGAACGAGAGCGGCTGCGCGGCAGCATCACCGCTTTGTTCGACCACCCGAGATACGACACGCCATTCAAGCGCGGCGGCAAATATTTCTACTTCCACAATTCCGGACTCCAACCCCAGAGCGTCCTCTTTGTTCAAGTACTTTGCAATTCTCAGATCTCATGTCGATCTGTCGATGATTTTGCTTTGGTCCGCTGACGATTTTTATGTGTTGTAGAATGATTTGGATTCAGAAGCAGAGGTGCTGTTGGATCCTAACATTCTGAGTGCAGATGGTACCGTGGCTCTGTCCTCGCTGGCGATTAGCGAGGACGGAAAGTATCTAGCGTACGGGCTCAGTTCGAGCGGCAGCGATTGGGTAACTATCAAAGTAATGCGGGTTGAGGATAAGCAACATGAGCCTGATAACATCTCGTGGGTGAGTGAGTGCATGGATCCTGCTTCAACATTATTGGCTCTTTGATTCTTTCTTGGTTGGTTAATTCAGTAATCTGTTTTATTTCCATTAAAGGTTAAGTTCTCGTCAATGAGTTGGACACATGATGGAAAGGGTTTCTTCTATGGTCGGTATCCCGCTCCCAAGTAAGTATTGAATCAATTCGGGGTCTAATTGTAGGATTTGTGAAAGAGATGGATTTTGTAAAAGATAGTTATGATATTGAATTATAGAGAAGGGGTTGAAGTGGACGCTGGAACGGAGACTAATATCAATTTGAATCACGAGCTCTACTACCACTTCTTGGGTACTGATCAGGCGGAGGACATACTATGCTGGAAAGATCCTGAGCACCCAAAGTATTTGTTTGATTCTAAGGTTACATATGACGGGAAGGTAAGTGAGTAGAAGTGTATTGCTGAACCTTCTCTGTGTATATTTTTTAATCTTTATTTTTTGTTACAAAAGAAACTCAAGAGATAATACTGCTTTATATACTTGGTTGGAATTACCATATATTTATCATCCTTTATAATTAGTTTACATATGTTTATTTAATTCTGAGATGCTGAGGTGCAAAGTACACACCATATGTGCTCATTAATCATGCATTATACACCGTGGGGCAGGAGGGGGAGGGGGGGGGGGGGGGGGGGGGTTGTCGGGGTCTAACCTCCATAGATCAGGTCTAAAGTGTGTTAGCACTTGACCAAGGGCTGTGGCTCATTTTGCTGTTACAGATTTAATCAATCTTGCATGAGCAATTAGCTTAACTTTTGTTTCAAAAGTGCTTTTAAAGCTAATAAGCCTCTTTCTTCTTCTTTTTTCTTTTTTTTTTTTTTGTTGGGGGGGGGGGAAAGAAAAGTTGCATCATTTGCAAACCTTTTGTTAGAGTTTGTTTGTAAGAATTGTTCAGAAGATGGTTAGGCCCCTAAAGTTAGTTGGGCTTTTCTTGGAACTTGTCTGTGTCGAAATGAGTAAGTTCTAGTTAGTTTTATGGCATGGAATTCCTTTTTTTTTTAAGATATCTCAATTGTAATACTTGCTTAAAAGGATTCTTTGTACGAATAGGCAAACAAACTATCAAGTAGGCAACCTTGTTTCTGGTTTGATTAGCATACTGGGCTACTAGTGTTTTACCATCATTCTCTATGCGTGTGTGGTTTTTTTATCATTTGATCTTATTTGCAGTTTGTTCTTTTATACATTGAGGAAGGCTGTGATCCAGTCAATAAATTGTATTACTTCAACTTGTCTTCACTTCCTCATGGGCTTGAAGGTCTTAAAAATAGCAACGACATGCTCCCTTTTACCAAGCTCATTGACAACTTTGAAGCACAATATGTAGCTGTGGCGAATGATGACACAGAATTTACATTTTTGACCAATAAAGAAGCTCCAAGATATAAACTTGTCCGTGTTGATCTCAAGCAACCTGAAATATGGTCTGATGTTGTACCACAACACGAAAAGGATGTTCTAGAGTCAGCTCTAGCTGTGAATGGGAGCCAGCTTTTGGTTAGCTACTTGAGTGATGTCAAACACTTATTACAAATAAGAGATCTCAAAACAGGCTCACTGCTTCATCGCTTGCCTATAGACATTGGTAGCGTAACTGGAATATCTGGTAGGCTTGAAGACAGTGAAGTTTTTATTGGCTTCACCAGCTTTCTAACACCAGGGATAATCTATAGATGCAACTTAGCAACCGAAGTTCCAGAAATGAAGATATTCAGAGAAATTTCTGTTCCTGGATTTGACCATACTGGATTTGAGGTTAAACAGGTACATGACTTTATCGTGTTTGCTTATGTAGAACGTTCTTGCAAGTTTATCTTTTATGATATCTGCATAAAGCTACTTCTTTATCAATAAAAGAAACTGCATGGAGCAATTTTATTCGAAACTGTTAATGCTTGTAAAATAAGTAAATAAGTGATAATTTTAATGTTTGTAAAAAACTAAGTGATAATTGGTGGCTATGTTAGCCACTGATTGGTTTGAGATGTGTATACTCGAAGGTAAAATTTGATTGAGTTGTGAGTTATGTTTGGATGCTGAGAGAAGAGATTCAGGACTATTTATTAAATCAACAAACATAGTGAAGAATTATTGAATTTCAGCAATGTACCAGTTAGAAAAGTTGTAGATAATGTGCATTGATATGATTCTTTGATCATAGAACTCGTAGGAAAAACAAACTCATAGATAATACAAAAAGTACTTTAAATTTTTGTATGTAACTGTCAATCTTCTGTGATTTTCTCTTACGAGTGAATGAAGGTTTCGGAAACTGCACTTTCTTCTTTTGTTTTAGGAAATTACTATGCAATCCTTTTGGTATAGCTAGCTGTTCATACCATCTACCATCCTCTTGGTTTTTCTTCATATTGCTAACTCACCATTTTATCCATTCTTTCTGAGCATGGTTCTGACTGCTTTTCGTTTGGTTTGCTTTCTAATTCATTCTTGCCATTAGCTTCTGTCAAACTTAATTTAGTATGCGCTACTCTATGTCATGCATGTTGTGTGTTGACTCTTACCTTTTTTTCCCATGCTCAACAGGTTTTTGTTACCAGTAAAGATGGTACAAAAATTCCGATGTTCATTGTATCGAAAAAGGATATTGTTCAGGATGGCTCGCATCCAACATTACTTTATGGTTACGGTGGCTTTAACATTAGTCTCACCCCTTCATTTAGCGTGAGTCGTATTGTTCTCACAAGAAATCTAGGTGTTGTCTTTTGCATAGCCAATATTCGAGGTGGTGGAGAATACGGAGAGGAATGGCATAAAGCAGGATCACTTTCAAAGAAACAAAATTGTTTCGATGACTTCATTGCTGCAGCAGAATTCTTAATTTCTGCTGGCTATACAAACCCCCAAAAGCTGTGTATTGAAGGAGGCAGCAATGGTGGACTTCTAGTTGGAGCTTGCATTAACCAGGTAAATGTGCTATAAGATCTCTTTTTTGCCATAGGATCTCTTACCTAAGGTTTGCTGCATCATACCCTTTTTTTCTGACATTATGACCCTGAATTTTTATGGGCAGCGGCCGGATCTTTTTGGCTGTGCTCTTGCTCATGTTGGTGTCATGGACATGCTACGATTCCACAAATTCACTATAGGTTGACTCCCTTATAATTGAGGCTACTTCGTGAAATCATTAACTTAGACTGAATCATCTAACGAGCATTGAATATTTGTGAACCAGGTCATGCATGGACTTCTGATTATGGTTGCTCAGATAAAGAGGAAGAGTTTCACTGGCTCATCAAGTAAGAATGAAACATTATAACCCTCCTTTTCCAAACAAATAGTGGTATAGTAGGAAAATATTGCTTATTGCAATCGTTGACTTGTTGTTCATCATCCTCAAGAGGAGGAGTACTTGGGTTCAATTCTCCAAAAGCGAAATTGCTGTGTATATATATATATATATATATATATATATATATATATATATATATATATATATAATAGCAACGAAAAAAATGATTCCTCAACTTCAACAAACTGATGAACTTTAAATCGAGAGCTACAATATCATGCAATTCACTTTTGTGAATGAAGTAGAGGTCGAGATTGAAGATATGCATTAATTCATCTCTTTTGTATTAGAGGCACCTATGAAGTTGCTTTCCTGTTTCTTTCAATCGATAGTTTAGATATTGAAGTGCAATTGTCACCAGACGCAATTGGCCCGACAAATTGAAATTGGTTTTAAAGTTGTTCTATGTAGGATCTGAAAAATGATAACTTCAAGTTCTATAGCACAAGTTATGCGTCTTATTTGAATGCATTACTTGTTTATTGTGAATCGCTAGGGTTCGGGACAGGAAGGTCTCTTACATGACTAACTAGATTAAACTGAATACTAAAACATAATATTTTTCTCATAATAATCGTTGTTCTCTAATCCATTCCTGTAGATAAGGTTGTTACAAGGCATATTGGAAGGAAAGTAATTGTTAATATATGCTAGTTGCCACATATTCTCTACTAATTATCTCCTAAGATCTTGCTAGTATACTAATCGCCTTCTGCTTGCTTGGTTGTTTGTGGCGTCTTATATAGACTCCTGCATGCTTGGGCTTAGCTCCTTGTGGCTCTTGTTCTGTAAGGGGCACAATATTCCACTTCTCTTGAAAATAATATTGTTCACAATGTTGGCAAAAAAATAGTTCTTTGTAGCTGCCAAGCTTGGACTCTAGACGAACCGAATTGAACCAAAGGATTGGTCATCTTTATGGTGGATATGCCTAGGGTTTGGATGGACGAAGTCATTGTGGTAGTATAAGCATGGAAGATCATGATGATGATGCTTAATTGGTTTATTTTTGGTTGAGCCAATTGTTTGTTTGGAGAGGCCGTAGTTTACAGATGGAGGTTCGAACCGCCGCGAGAGGAGATGACCATAGGAAGAATTGGGTTCGAGGGTCTATGATGGTAAGCATGGCAGCAACTCCGATGATCACATTGACAACAACAAAGCTCTATACGATTGCGAACCTGCAACGACAAGAGTGACGGTTGTGGTGGCCCTCGGTGGTAATATCAGGGCGTGAGGTCGCTGGGTGGCAGTTGGGGACATAACAGAAGTTGTAATAGTGATATCTCTGACTTCAAGTTGTGATATTTTGCAATGGCAAGGTGCAAAGAGTGTGCGGTGACCTGAACTTGAAGTTGAGCATATGAAGGGTGGCTCAATTTGCTGTTGGAAACGACTAGTTGCTTTTAGTGCTGATGATAGGAACATAGGTGATGTCAATGGTAGAGAGAAGGTTGGAAAGTAGGTATTGCTGGTCGAGATGGGGCGGAGGGTGTTGCCTACCATATATGAGCGGAGACATGATTGACAGTGGTGGTGGCATGTAGTATGGAGGTTATGGTGGTCGTTGAAATTCAATTTCGTTGGTGGCGGACATGTTGCGATATAGGGAATGAGCATAATACTATAGTGTTAACTTGTATCGTAAATGGAGGAACATATAACTACGGGCAGTGTGACATAGGACGATAGTGATTACTTGTAGCGGACCAACACGTCCAACTGTCTCATTGCTTTGATGTCAAATAGGGGCAGTAACATCTCCCACACAAAGGGGCACTGGTACTACAAGGACTTCGCGAGTGTGGGCATAAGAAGCGAAGATTTCTTGTCTAGTCTAAGCCACCATACCCTATTTTGTAAGTGGTGGCTTCCGCACTTTGATCCCACGACGTTTTTGGTCGATAGGCATGAGTTTTTACTACTTCGCCAGGTTTTTCCTCATGACTAAATTAAGCTAAATATTAAAACATAAATACTTAGTATGAAGTCATTTTTCATAATAATAATCGTTCTCAAATCTTATCATGTATAATATATGCTAATTGCCGCATACACAACAACAATACCAACAAAAACCATGTGGTAAGTCTCAACTAGCCGGGGTCCGGGGAGGGTAAGATGTATGTAGTTATATCCTTAAGGAAGCTGTTTTTTATAGAATTCTTGGACTGAAAATTTAATATCCAAAACACATACGCACATAAGTCCACAGAACATGATTTCGAACCGAGCATGATCAAAATAAGCAATGGCTGATTAAAAAGAAAAGGTAAATGATAAATTAGCCTTTGTTTTTGCAAGCCGTTCTAATTTAGCCGTGACAAAAATTGTTAATCAGCCCCTGATTGGAAACTTCTAAACGTTCCCGGCAATTAGCATAGTGTTGCTAGCAGAAAGTTTGGTTGGAATTGCTAGCATTGTACTGTAGTGTTGTAATATAAAGCACTATACTATGACGAAATTGAAGTTTATATTATTAAGATGTATTGTTGTCAGTTGAGGGGTTGATCTAAGAGAGAATTAAATACACCCCAAAAAAAAGTTGCTCTTTTCGTTGGTTATTTGTGGCGCCTCGTGTAGACTAATGGGCCTGGGCTCAGCTCCTTATAGCTATTCTCTTGCAATGGAAATAACATTCTCCATCTTGTAAGTGGCCGAATATATTTTTTATTTATTTATTTTAACTATGAATGTTATCTTAGGACATGTTTACTTGCCTTCTTCGTTATGGAAAAGAAACTATCACTTTCACCATAATCTAGAATTTCTGTATCTCAATTTCTGGAAATAAGTCAAGCTTTCCAAACTCTATATAATTGTTTTCCTATCAATGTCTGAGCTTTATAGTCCGAAATTTCATAGAAAACTTGGTTTGAGATTTTTCTCTCTTTCTCTTGTAATGATGTTTCTCTTGGAAATTTTTATTCTTATTATAATGTTATAGTTTAAAAATTAAATTTGATCCTATTTTTCAATTTCTTTCTTCATTTGAAATTTATTGCTAAACAAATTGAAATATAATGGTTTCTTAAATTTTTCAAATTTACTGCTAATTAAGTTTATGTGTTGGATTAGCGGTTAAACCTAAAATGTATATGATTTTTGTCATGATCTAGCATCATTGTAAAGATACATACAATATGATCTCCTTTCTTCTAGCAGCTTATATTAGAAAACGAAGCATTTGGTCAATGCTTGGATCAAGCTTTCTTGTACATTTTTTAAAAAAAATTCTGATTAATGGTTACTCTAAGCTGATTGCTTTAATCATCAAACATATTATGTACACAAACCTTCGTCGTAGGAATTATTGGGTGTCTTTTTGTTAAGCATGCTAATTTTTAGGTATCTGCAGATACTCGCCACTTCACAATGTAAGGAGGCCATGGGAAAAGGATGCTCATCGACCTTGCCAATATCCATCAACCTTGCTTCTAACGGCCGATCATGATGATCGCGTGGTCCCTTTGCACTCTTTAAAGTTATTAGCAGTAAGTTTGTATCCCGGACTACTGATAATATTTGAAATTTGGTGCTAATATGATGCTCAATACTGATGTAATTTGTATTCCTGTCTCGCTGTGCTAGACGATGCAATATGTCCTTTGCACAAGTGTGGAGAGCCCACAAAGTAACCCCATTATTGCACGTATCGATCGCAAGGCTGGACATGGAGCTGGCCGTCCTACGAAAAAGATGGTTTGTACTTTGCATTTTCTTTTTCAATTAAATAGTAGGTGATAGACTTCGAAGTATGTCATATTAGACTTTTTCTGATACGATAGATCGATGAAGCTGCTGATCGGTATAGCTTTATGGCGAAGATGTTAGGGGCGACTTGGATTGATTAAGCTTAATTAGAGAGGTGAAAAACTGAGGACCCGATATTGATGGTAAAGACTTAAGCTTACATATACAATCAAAATAAACTTTTAAATTTGTAGCATTTTTCGGGCTTTCTATAGCATTGTTGGCTGCCACAGTTGGGATTCGCCGGGTTTGTTCTTTAGTACCAAGTTTGACAGGCCTTAGTACACCTCTTTTGTTGCATTATTGTTTAATGTAAGATTTCCTTCAAAAAGAAAAGATTTGTATGTTACAATATTAAAACTTTGATTGGGAAGATGGTATATCTGTTTACATTTTGATTAAGAAAAGATTGTCTGTAGCTATAAAAGATGGGCTACCTGTGCTGTATTATGATACTGGAACATTGCACCAATAGATGGATCTATTTTCGTGGAGGAACCGTGTCATTGAGCTTGACAATATCTTGTGTTTTTTCAGTTAATAGTAGTGTTGTATATCATGATTGCTGCTTTGTAGACATTTAAGATTCCCACGATTTAAGCTAAACTAATTGTATGTAATATGCGCATAATCGTACAAGGATCTTGTAGGTCTCATCAAACGCTCAATAGAGTTCTGGGGGGCCTGCATTTTAAAATGGGACTATTCTTTTTAATACTAATGTTTCGGCATTAGAAAACTTTCACTATGGTCCTTTTGGCTGAATGAGAGCTATTTTGGTTACTTTTATTGGATAGAAGATAGTGAATGGTTTAAATGGTTAGAAAGTTTAGTTTGTATGGCTGGGGTTGGAATGGTTTGATTTGGTTAAGCCTAGATTTTCTAATAAGTAGACATAATGCAAATAAAAAACTATTTATAACAACCTAATTACATGGACATAATATTTGGATATGGAATTTTCATAAAAATTTAGGCTTAGCTTTTGTATAATTTAGATTGATTCCTTGAGATTTACTTCTTTTGAGCTTTGAAAACATTTAATTTGGTTTTGTTATTGGTGGTCTCATTACATAGTTATCATATAAGTTCGTGGATTGATGTTTTATTGTATAACAATAAGTGCTGTCTTGGTTGATTAGCAAAGTTAGATTTCACGGTCTCTATAAAAGGTCATGATCGAATCTATAGTAAATACCTTTTTAAAAGAAGAATTAGTGAGAAACCAAAAAAATGTTTATTTTATATTCGTGTACTTTTAAATTGGCTTTACTTTTTGTTAATGGTATTAATTTGATTTAGTTCTAGTTTTATTTTCCATCTTTGGTGAATTATACAAATTAGAATATCTTGATCTAAATAGTCTAGCCCATTTATTACGATATTTTTTTGCTCTAACCTCTAGAGGGAGGTCCGATGTTCCAAACATTTAGTCCGAACTAATCCGAGCGGAGAGTCGGAATAACTTTAATGTTGATTGTTCTTCTAGAATTAGTGTGCAAACCGTTCGGGCCCGAGCCTGCCCGCACGGTTTGATGTGGGCTACCGGCCGGCCCGCATGATGTCTAAAGTGGGGCGGGCCGGCTTGGCCCGCCCCCCTGCCGGCTCGGCTCAGCTGGCAGTCCATCGAGTTGAGCTGAGCCGGCCGGAAAAAAAAAAAATTTTTATATATATATATATATATATATATATATATATAGTATTGCCTCCATCTCAATCTAGGAGGGTGTTGGAGGGTTTCGAATTCAAAATCTTTTCTCATCCAGCGCTACTTCCTACCACTTGGCCACCAATTTTGGGTAATATGATTTTAAACCAAACAATTTTTTTTTTTTTTTTTTAGTTTAGCTATTAAAATCTGTTTGATTTGGCTTGTTTTCAAAAAGAACAACATTTTCTGGCTCCAAGAAACTGGTTTGATTTGCTTCATTTTGGTTTCCGCTGAATGCTTCTAAATGAGACACCCTTATTTGAACTTATTATTATATACTTATAAGTGAATTCATGATACGGCCGAATGTTTAGCTTTAACAAAATGTTGTGTAGAATAAATTTTTATAAAATTTCAGAACATTTTTTTAATCTGTTATTAATTTTTAAAATTACGATATCTTGTTTGTAAGTTATTAAACCTGATATGAAATCATAATATTCTTGCTCGAATGAACTAAATAATATATTTGTAAGATTTTTTTTTTTTTTTTAAACTGAGGATTTGCAGTGAAAAGGTTTCTTATAAAGAATGGATTTTTTTTCAAGAAAACCAACGCACCAACCAGCGTTGGCCTATTAGGTTAGTGCGGTTGGATGCTGGGAGAAGACCATAATTTGATCCTCATGAAATGTAGGTTAAATATTCAAATTTTAGTAATATCTGACTGGAAGAAATTTATCTCAATGTGCACTGTTTTTCAGTCAAGATATATGATAAAAATCAAATTCGGTGGTCAAACCAAAAAGAAAAAAAAAAATACACCAATGTTGTGCAAAATCTCATAAGGGTATAGGCGTATGTGTCTCTCTGATTTTAGAACTGCGTACAAATTAGCTCTTGGATACAAAATTTTTTATAAATCAACCACTATCTTGAAATTTATACTAAAGGCGTTTGCACTATTATATATGCAATTTTTTTATAATTTTTAATATTAAAATAAATTTCGATGTGATCTTTGATTTATTCAAAAGTTTTTAAAATTTTTTTTTTTAAAAGTGTTTTTTGATACTCCAAAATTTATAGGTTTAAAAACTAATCCGCTAATATTTTGGATAGTCAAATAACCTATTTTTTAAAAAAAATTATGAATACGTAATTTTTTTTTATATAATCTATATTTTTTGTACAAAATATTATTAAAAAAAAATACTAATCCGCTAATATTTTGGATTGCCAAATAACGTATTTTTTTAAAAAATTATGAATACATAAATTTTTTTTATATAATCTATATTATTATTATTAGTATTATATATATAAATATATATATATAATCTATATTTTTTTTAAAAAAATATTATTAAATATATATTTTATAATTTAAAAAATATTAAATTATAAATGAGAGACTTATTTATAACACGCTATTCAAATGAGAAGCTAATATTCAAGTTCCGAAGAGTATACTTATGGCATGCACACTCACACGTGATTATTGTGATCAAAATATGGAGTGGCTTTTCATTCTTTTTGGCTAATTAAAGCAGGCTCTATCGTTATTTGCTCTCTTAAATTGTATGAGAAGTCTATGCAGCAGCGGCCAATTTCTCTTCTATTTTCCGAGGAAAGCAACCGATTTGAAACCCTGATTTTAGGCTTCATTTTCGATTTTCAGTTACAACCCAAAGACAGAGGGAGCCATGGTTTTTGGAGGCCTGTTCTTGAGCTGGGGCCGGCCGTCCAGGGAGCAGCAGAAGTACTGCATCACCGCCGCCGGCGACTTCAATTACGACGCCAAGCTCCGCCGTCTCTCCTCTGACTCGTCTCAGCAACCCGCCGCCGAGTTGGAGCAATCCCTCTCCGCCGCCGGCTTCTTCATCAACCGCTCCCGCGTCCTCCTCGGCTCGGGTCCCTCTACTTTCCATCTCGCCAAATCCGCCCTCCTCTCCTGGAAGTAATACACTCATTCATTCCGATTACTTAGCTCTGTAACTCATAGCAGTGTTGATGAGTTTATAGTGATTTACTGTCTGCTAGGCATTTTGGGCTGCGATGGACGTTTGTTGATGCTACGACCCCTGTAGAGGCGGACACAAAGTTCTGCGTCTGCGTGAAAGAGGTTTTGCCATGGTTGATGATGCCTCTCAAGATTGCTTATGTTCAGGACGTATCCAATGAAGCCTCCAAAACTGACCGCCGGAAAAAGGGCATGTTCGGGTTTGGCAGCGGCACTCTGCGGGGTCACCTTCTGGTACATCTCGTTCACTCGGCGATTACTGTTACACTAAGAACTGGTTGCATATAGGATCTGATTATGCTTTGCGTGGCATTCATGAGCTTAGAATTTAGCTGAAACAACATGATTGTTTACTTTGGCAGCTCTTTAAGGTAAGATGATAAAATAATTACAGATTAGGATTTGATGGCTCTGATTTAAGGGCCCCAAATGTTGATTTGATAGGACTTGACTTCTAGCATTTGAAACCAACTTGGAAATAGCTAGCTTTGATTGCTAAGTGGCTTTAAAATAAGAATAAATCATGACCTAACAAATTTCTTTTTTTATTTTTCTGAAGTTGCTTTCTTACATGATTGTTTCTTTTTTTGTAACCGAGAGTTCGCTACAGTAGGTAAATGTCAGTTGAAGTGCTTGTTCTAAAGTTATAAACATATATAGGTTATGAATTTTACACCTTAGTGGTAAATGAGGCATGCTACAATACTAGGATCAATAGTAATTTACCAGAAAAAAAAATTATATAAAGACTATTTAGTAACATTTTTTTATAGTGTCACCAAAGTTGTAAAAACATAATGCTTTTATTTAAGGCCTGTTGTTGTTTTCATCATAATTTCGCATTATTTGGGAGAGTTTACTTGTTAGTTGTTAGTCATCAAAAGTCTACACAATTACACCTCATTGGATTCAAGCCTTTATGATAAAAAAGTCTGCTCCTTACTTGATCATATGCTAGGAAAAGGTTAGTTGAGAGCAACCATCAGAATAAACATTCAAGGGCTACAATTCGAGTAATTCGGTTTATAATTTAAAATTACCAAAATCATTGTCCAACTTTATACGTTCATTTGTTGTATTGCTTGTATCCTTTTAATTCGATGTAGTCAGTTCTTAGTAGCTCGCTTGATGTTGCACCATATATGTAGATTTTAAAGTGCCCGACATTCCTCAGTGCTCGCTAGTTGAGCGACTTATTCCTAGGAGCCAACTTAAAGACTGTTCTGCTGACCTGCCTTATATCCATTACTTTTGTGCTTTTTTTTCTTGATAACTGCTTATGCTTCTATACATTCTAAATTTTGTTGGTAACTTCAACTTTTATGTCCTCGTAAAACCAGGCTGGGGAAGAGCGGTTCTCAATTGAATGGGATGAGAATGACCAAGTTTGGTACGAAATTTTTTCCTTCTCCAAGCCTGCACACTTACTATCAGCCATAGGATATCCATACGTACAGCTCAGACAGAAGCACTTTGCCCAGCAATCCACAAATGCAGTTTTAAAGCATGTTTCTTCCCAGCAGCTCTGTGTGTAGCGATCCAAAAAGTGGCTCAAAAACACCTACAAAAAGCATGTTTCTTATCAAATACCAATTGTATCCGTCTGTATGTTAACTTGCTGGTGTTTATAAACATTTGGAATTGACAAACAGTATTTTACTGATTTACATTTGGATCATCCAACGAACCGAACTAAAAGATAAGCAAGAGGTGTGTGTGGTCTCTATCCTGATTTTCGGTAGAGAGACGCCCATCACAGCCTGGAGAAGATTGACAGTCTTTGATATTTGCGGCAACCACCGATCAGCCCCCCTGTTAAAAGTTTAACTACCAATCAGTCCCCTAATAATATCCTTGCGGTTCAGCCCTCCAAATACTATTTCGATTTTTTGGTACAAATATTCTTGTACGCATTAACACTTCGGAGCTCCAAAATATCTATTTAGAAGTATTTTTTTAAAAAAAAATTAACATGAAAGTCGTAGATCTCATTATAATTTATAATTTTCATGTTTTGAATTTTTCCAAAAAAATACTTCTAAATGGTTATTTTTAAGATTTTTCTATTTCAGCAGGTTAAATGGTCGACCGTTAACGCTTCGGAGTCCCGTAACACCTATTTGGAAGCGTTATTTAGAAAAAAATATGAAAGTTGTAGATATTATGGAGATTTAAAATTTTCATATTCAAATTTTTTTTCAAAAATACTTCTAAACAGATATTTCAAAGCTTCGAAATAATGATATATAATTAAGAATATTTTCATCAGAACAGAAAATACAGAGGAGCTGATTAACAAAGCGAAACTTCTTGGAGGGGAAGGGGGGGGGGGGAAAGCATTGAGCAATGAAACATGAGGGGGCAGATCCATGATGTCAGAAAAATATTGGGAAGGGCTGAATGGATATTTTCTCTTGATATTTATGTACTAGGACATTGTTCTCATTGGACAGTTAGATATTTAACTCCAGCCTTGTTATCTCTGCTAATCTTTGTAGTCCGAATGCCCATTACAGATAGCGGAGTACAACAGTAAATTGTTTAAAACGTAAAAGCATCTCTACAAAAGGATTTTATTGTTTAACCACATATACTAATTTTATCTTATTCTGTATCCAAATCAAACATCATACTTTAAGAAGCGTACGTTTAAACCTTATCACAATTTTCAGCCAAGATGAACATAGACAAAGGGGATCCTCGTATAATTACTTCTAAATACAACGCTACAGCCTCTTCCGTAAATGTACATCATTGCAATATTATAATCAGATAATATTCTTGTTACCAAAGTTTGCTCTTTAGGAGAGGAAAAAAAAAAAAGATAGGACACCGAAAAGGCTGCTCCTCTGATCGCTCGCTGTGCATTTTGATGATTGAAAGTCCTAAAATGATATACATGAGAATTAATTAGTTACGGTAATATAGAACCCCAAACACCAATAGAAAATGACAATAGAGGCCAACTTGCCTTAAACTTATTAGAAGAGCACTATTGTTCTCTTGCACACTCAATCAGCAACCTACAAAGTTAGCTAGAGCATCAGGATCACCCAAGTTGGAAAGACCAAATAACAGTAACACGAACTTGCATGAATTTGACTAAGCCAACCAGGTTCAATCACAATACGAACAAAATCCCTAGACATTTCTAGGTAAACACTTAAGAGCGGAACAGCTATTGTACGGAATCAGGAAGGATTCATGTCAAAAATTTTGTGATGCAATCAGCTTTACTGTTTCTCGTAAGATAAATAGAAAGATACTAAAATTATACACAAATCATATTATCCAACAACAATTCTGTAAAATTATATGGAGTTGCCCTTCTTGTTTTCAGTCGACAAGTTAAAAACTTTTTCAGCAGCAAAACAAACTATTTTTCAGTGATGATAATGCTTAATGCTTTCCTTGTTGTTTTCAGTTGACAAGTTAAAACTTTTCAGTACCAAAATAAACCATTTTTCCGTGATGATAATACTTAATGCTACCCTCCCTATGAATGCTATTCCAATCTGTCTACAAATTTATAGCTAGACCTTTAAGATTTCTGCGAAAACCAAAATAAAAGATAGCAGGCCTTGATGCCGACTATATGGACTGCATATTATATCAAACACTTCATAGACCTTGACATAAGCTTCTAGTTCCGAATAAACCATATCTGAGAACTTGCTAAATAGTACAAAAGAACTGCGAAACATGAGTTGTCGAATAATTCTACTGACTATAATATAAAATACGTTATAGTACAGATCATTTACAGGGAATGTGGAGTAATATAATATAGGAGAGCAATTAGATATGGAGTAAAGTAACACCTGGCTGCCCATGTCCATGTTCATCTATCTATAAATGATACTTACTCTTGAGGATTGTAAGACATTAGGATATACTGAAATGGCAACTCTAGGATTGTAGGATATTCGGATATTTATACTTTGTCTTTGAGATAGTTGAGAGTGGGATTAAAACTCTGACTCTCACACAATGTGCCCAGTTGTCTAACCAGTAGACTAGTAGGCTTTGCCGAATCTGCATAATATTTAATTCAGTAGTACTTAAAATTGTGTTGTAAACATCTTATAAAGGAACCCCTTAACTCACTGGCTGATTAATCACGGTCTTAGAACCTGGTACCAATGACTACCACCGACCAATGACTCTACAATAACAAAGTCTAAAGTCTCTACAGGCCCATGACTAGCACTGATGACTGACCAATCAGCATGCCAAACAATTAAGTCTAAGCAATCAAAGAAAGTAGAACATTAAATCTAAAGTCATTATGTAACCATAGTATAGGACTGAAGTATATAACATTTATATATTTTTTAATTTAAAATAACCAAATAACATAACTAAATAGACGAAAGAAAATCTATTTCTAAATTTTCTAACTAAATATATAACTATAAGAAATGACACTCACAACTGACAAGTAATAACTAAATATCATGATTTAAATCATTCTTAGATTTATGCAATTTTCATTTGAAATTATACAAACTATAATTTTATAACTTTAGATTGGGTAAAGAGACATGCTCAATTTATAATACCATTTATGTCTAAGTTAATTAAAGTATATGAAAGGACATAATTAAACTTTTGGCACATGGCAACTATCTAAGCATTTTAAACTTGCCACGTGGTATAAGTCGTAACTTTTCTTCGGCTCTTCACTTTAACTTATATAATAGAGATGGTTTGTGGATCTCCTATAAATTACTCAGTGCGGATGCAAGTGGAAAACAAACATTTCATAATCTTAGGACTCTTTAGAAACTGACACTTCATGCTAGGCAGAAATAAAGGGCATTGCACAGTTTTAATGATCGTTCCAAATTCAAAAAAAAAGTTTTTCTTCTTATTAGGACTAGACACAAAATTCAGCTGATTGCAGGTATGACTATGACCTTATTAATACAAGTTTCTATTCATGATTATAAAAGCCAACGTTTTACAAGAGGAGAGAGGTTACGCACAAAGTTAAATGAGACATGGTTTAAAGCATTGTTTTCCGTGCTGGGTGGCATGAATCCGGCACAGAGAAATATTTAGTTGGCATGAATAGTGACAGTTAGAGCCGCCTGTGCCTCGCTCGGGCGACACAAACATCTCATTTCATTTATTTTTTTCTTTACATAAAAGCCACCGATGAAGGGCTGGCTTGATCTGATTGCGCACGCACGTAGCATCAAACGAATTTTTTTATCTTTTAATGATTATTTTTTTTTTAAAATCCATAAATAAAATGCCCGCAGTTCATAACTTCATCAAATCAAATTGAAATTCTTTTTCTCTTCATTCTTACGCTTTATTTATTTACTCAAGTTTCACGTTTACAAGCTTAATTAAATGGTATTATCAAACATTGAACAATTAATGATACTGGTTAGCTATATGAAGTATCTATAGAAGAGAATAGCTACCAATAGATATGTGATTATTGCTATTTTCACGAAACAATGATGTAGTACTCAGGAGTATCACCATGCTTATACTTAACGCATACATAAAAATGGGGTAGATTTGAAGAAAAAATTCTACAATGAAACGTTTACGCCACATTAGCATATATCCCACTCGTGTTTAAATAAAAAAAATTTAAAAAAAATGTACGATCATTTTTCGGAAAAACTTATTAATGAGATTTGTAGATTTTGATGAAAACTACAAATTTCATTTTCAAAAAATGCTTCTAAACAGAGGTTTTGTGACTCCAAAATTTAACGGGTTCAGCAGGTTTTAAAATAATTTTTAAACCTGCTTTAAACCCGTTAAATTTTGGAGCTCCAAAACATATTTGTAGAAGCATTTTTTAGAAAAATCTTGAACATAAAAGTTGCAAATCTTGTCAAAATTTACAACTCTAATGTTGAAATTTTTTTTCAAAAAATACTCTAAATAGATTTTGTTTTGGGACCGTTATACGGAGTGACGTGTAACTGTTATACCCAACAATATCTCGATTTGAAGATCCTTTCTTTCAGCCATATCCACACTTTGTGGCAACAATTTATGCACTATGTAGTTTTGATATGTAGCTTTAACTTTTCTATATTTTATATCATTATTAAAGAAAATATTTATGATTTACAAAAATATTTTAAAAGTTAAAAATAGTACGATTGGCATAGTAGGCACTTCTTGAGTTCAAAATTTACTGAAACTCTGCTCAGCACAGCACAGAAGACCTTAGTTTAACGACTTGCTCCCCAAAATTCAAACACTTACTCCCCAAAAAAAGCGTAGTTGGAGACTTCACTTTTTTAAACAGTTAAATTTAAATAATTCATTCACAAAGAGGGTGCAAATTTAAAAGCCACTATGTATGATATGTAATAACAAATCCACTAGTTTGAATATATGATGCAATTTCCTACATCATCCATCCTTACTTTGGAATATGCATGCATGGAACACATGCTGATTGTCAGTTGCTCTTAAGTGAATTATGTGGTTCTATGGATAAAAAACACAACCTCTCCATATCAATTGCTTCAACAATAAGCAAATTCAGACTTAATGCTGCTTCTTCTGATAGTATCTCTTTTGCATGACTGCTCTCTTATGTCTACTCAGATACAAATTCTTTATTTAAGCTCAAAACTAAAAGCATCCAGAAAGAACTAACTTCGGATCAATATCTTAGGTAATCGCAAAATAAAGGTCTTATGATTGGACTACTATAAACATAAAGTAAAAAGAATCAAAAGAGAATTCAGCAAAGCTAACGCAGAAAAATGCATAAGAAGAAAAATTAATTTAGAAAAGGCACTTACAAAATTCAAAATTTCAGAAAATGTATAAAATCCTAGAACTTTTTGCCCTAAAAGTCTGAATGATGCAGAAACTATTACTTACACAGAAAGTTTCAAATGAATGCTTAAAAAGATAAAAAACATGAACATAATCTACAGATCAACTCAAATAAAGAAAGGGGTATAAAAAGGAAGATACCAAGACCGGGCGAGAGGGAAAAAGGCATCTCCATACTTTCCAACAATTCATCCCTCTAAATTCCACAATTACTAATTAAATGAAGACTTTGGATGAATTAATGCTCACACCAAAAAAACCTCGACTATTACTAATTTTAATTATAAAGGTAGTTCGACTTTCGGACTGTGTGTGTGTCTCTCATAGATTTAATATTAACGTAGATGTTCCTAGGGTTCAAAGACAAGAAATATTTAAAGTATTTTAAGAAAAACAATAGAAGTTCAATTATTCATACCCGTGCAAAGCACAACTATATTACAGGTTGCATATATACCATACAGATGTCAAATAAAAAGACCAGCGATTTCAGTGCATGCCCAAAATGCATAGATTAACAAAGGGTGCAACACAGTGTGAGTGCCTATAGATGTATAACCAAATTAAAAAAATGAAGTCCAGAATCAAAAGATATGTGCAGGAAAATGATAGGACTTTCTTACTTAAAGTCAAATACCTGGTTAAGAGGATTGTCTGGAGATTTCTTCCACATTTTCCATATCATATCCCTGTACTGGTTGAGCGCGAGTCCGGGTTTTTCTTCTTTCAATTTGGGAAGCTCTGCTTCCTCAAAAGCCTGGAAATATTGGCGGGAGTCATAATAAGTAGTTCAATTAGAGAGAACAAACAAGGCATTGAATAAAGATACTTTAGGAAGGAGAATACAATGCGCATAATAATCGTTTGATGATGCATATTTACACTAAGGAGCATTTCCTTGCTAAAGTTACCTTCACTACTATTAGTATAGCACAAAACCAACTACATACTACAACTACATAGACGTAAAAGAGAGTGCATCTGATCGTCTAGGTATTAACAGCATAAGCTCCACAATAGATGAGAAACACAGTATATAATAACACTGACATAAAACTAATGATTAGGACAAATAAGACGGGAGTGGCTGCATGTTGCCTAGTGTTACAAAGCAACCAATTTGAAACCATCTAGAAAAACAATTATGCTATGAGGATATAGGAAAATACAAGCAGCTAAAGGACTTCCATCTATTTATCAACTATCTTAGGTTCTGTAAAAGATCAGAAACCTTCCAGCTGTGAAATAGCATCAACAGTAACATGGATGAAAGCATATATAAATGTTTAGCAAATAATAAGGATAAAACATAAGAATAAGGTGCAATAGGTGACAACAGCCTAATTATTAGGTAGACATGGTTGAAAGGATAAATGCTCTAAAAGCTAATAATATTAGATATTTTGGCGAACATATTTTTATAATAAACACTTTTAGTTTACTTGATTATGGTTATTTGTTTATTTATCGCATCGTCATGTTTATATGTTTATGAATGTATGTGATAAACCCCATAGACAAAAGCAACAGAATTAGGATCATGATAGTTGATCATGATAATGAGACCTAATGTCTTATAAACCTAAGTCCAGAATGTTCTTAGTCATAGGTGCATTGAGTAGGGGCTCAATGTCACCGGAAAGACTAATACACAGCTTGCTTGCTCATACGATGAGAGTAGTGATCTCATTACTACGCGTGTAGTCGACACTGAAGCAAGTGTGTAGGTGCTCATTGGATGAATGAGTTCACTGAACTGACTTACTCGAAGAATACCAATGGAGTCTGTCAATGGTAATTCTTCAGTGTGATAGTTATGCCTTGATCCTTAGACTTGAGATTATCATAATTTCTTATGTGCATACGATTTATGCTTTAGTGTCTCCAAGTATAGCTCAGCTGTACAAGGGAACCATCTGGGTATAAATAATAGCACATGAAGATAGATGATAACCAATAGAGAATCTGTCACCTCCTATAAGGAGGAGAACATCCTATGTGTTTTTTAATAGAACTAGCTCAGAAAATCCTTGGCCGAGGTACGATGAGAATTAAGAAATGTTCTTAATGTCACAGACGAGCAAATCTATTAAGACAGATACATATAATTGAATAATATTAGAGTTTGACAGATATCCATACTCTAAGCTCATTCGGGATGTTAGAAAGGAACAGAAGGATTATAGGGCATGGGAACTATTCACATAAAGGTTTCAAGTGATGAATATTGATATTCATACCACACGGGTGGTCGTGGCACGTTGCTAGACGTTAACCATGATCTGTGAATAAATATAATTAATTGGTTGAATTAATTATTTGTTAATTAGTTGAATTAACTATTTATTCACTGCCGGCGTGGTACTGAACCTAATGGGTCACACGCAAATGAGATGCGATCGCGAAAAACCGAAAATTTGTACACGAGGGGCTGCATTTGTCAATGTCCAAAATATTGGACCGAGGTTTTGCAAAATGCATGAGGGCATTTTTTGCAAAATGGCAAAAAAGTGGATTTAATGTGTAATACGTGAAACTATATATATGTATGCACAGTTATCATCTCAAGCCAGCGAGAGGAAGAGAAAAACGGCGCTGGACGAGAGGAAAACCTAGACCGCTAGCACGGTGAACGGCGATCTTCTATGTCCGGTCAGCCACCTCCCTCTCCGACCTACGTCGCCGGCGAACGAATTGCCGGCAACCGCTTTGGTAGAAGCTTGGAGCTTCTCGGCCGACTGCCCAAGTCCTTTATTCCTCCGCCTTGCCGACCTCTTCTTGACCTCAACCTCCTCTTCTCAGCCAGCCGGTGGTCGCGACGTCGAGCTCCAGCGGTGGTGACGACGTCTAGGACCGGGAGTGCAACGGTTGCACGAAACCACACGTATAACTCCGACGACGGCAGCATTCGCTTCGACGGTTTGAGAAGACGAAGGAGGCGGCATTGTGATCCAAGGTCGCCGGCGTGCGTTGACGCCAAAGCTTGGTCGGAGCAAGCGGTGAACTCTGCACCCGAAGCAGATCGGTGAAGGAAGAAGAAGCAACTGTTCATTACGGGCCGAGCTTATATTGGATCCAAGGCCCAATTCCGGTTTAATACGATTACATCGGATTTCGGTTTCGCAAGCGTCACAGCGTGGACTAGCATTAGAGGCCGAGTATTTTCGAGACTCAATTCATCAGAATTTGAGGATCGTTTCGTGGCGTGTTCCACCCGCCAAGATATTTCGATAAACTCATACCGCGTTAGAAGCATGATAGGACTACGTTAAAATTAATTAGATTAATTTTAATTATCATGCTTGATTTACATGCGATGTAAATCTTTTGATTATTATAGCATACCAATGTGATCCTGTATTCGGATACACCGGGATTATGTTTACAATTTTAAATTTTCGATGCGCATCTGATATGTTTTTCGACCCCGATAACCCTACAATGGTATCCATATTCGATCTGCTGCATAAAGAACTACTAAAAAACCAAGTAACTTAGACGAGTATACATGTCAAGTACTGCTAACATAGTGCAAATGCTGTTCATAAAAAATTGACACAACAAAGTAAAAGAGGAGACAGATGTGGGATGTGGCTAATGTTAGAAGCACATAGTAAAACCTTACTACAGGGAGTCAGGGACCAAGTGACTCCACCACAGAGAAAGAAAAATGCACTTCCTTTTTTATTTGATTCTGTTAAATTTCATTTTTTGGTGCAACTGCAAAGGACTACTATAGCACTTCCAGTCACTAGGATTTTGCTTACAACCAATACTCACAAAATTCTACATCATCAAGGGCAATATAGTAAGCATCATATACCCACAAATAAGACAAAAAAAAAACAAAATAAAGATCAATATGTAATGTATTACCTTGAATGACGCCTTGAGTCTCCTCTCCGGGTGTCGGTCGGGCGGAAGATTGGATTCAGCAACAGCGAGCCTAGAGATTGCCTCATCGACTGAATGCGCTTCAATAAGAGAATCATCTCTATTGGTATTAGCAACCAAGACAGTGCGCTCATATTCCACCTCGTCGGCGATCCTCATCTGCCTCTTCTTTGCGGCTTCCGATTCTTTGAGCATCCTCTCCTTCTCCTCCTCGCGGCGGCGGAGGAGCTCAGCTGAGGTAACTTTGGGTGCGGGTACGGATACACGATCCGCTTTCTTATCGGGTTTGCGGGCAGCGGATTCGATTTGCTGCAGCTCCTGCTCTGCGATACGGCGGTTCTCGGCGCGACGGGCGGCAGCCTCGGCACGTTTCTCAGCCTCCTCTTCTCGGCGCTTGGCGGCGCGGGACTTGGAGCCCTCGGCTTCGCGCCAGTAATGTTCTTCCTTCTCACGCGCCTCGCGCTCGCGGCGATCAGATTCCGCCGCGCTCTTGCGAGCGCGCGCTTCCTCCGCCTTCGAGTTCACGCCCATCTTCTTCGGCATCTTCGAGATTCTACTACTCGTGCGTTTTCGCAGCAGAACTCAAATATTGTCAATCGCAATTTGGGTGTGAGGTTGAACTAGGTATATTAATTAATACATGAAATCTCGACGGTTCCTTTAGACATTTTTTTTTATTTTAAATTATTTTAATTAAAAATTATATTATTTTAATATTATATTAAAATAATAGGCCAATTTTTTAGAAATTCTATTTTTTAATTATTTAATAGTTTATAAAATAAAAATCACATCGTTAGTTTCTGCGACCTAAGGTCAATAGTACAGTACAAAAATACGAGCGACCCTCTTGACATACTATTTTCAATTAAACTGACGATTAGCACCAACACCTTACTGTAAGGTTCCGATTTTCGATTTTGTATTATCGGGTTGATTTTAGATCAATCGAGGGTTTTGATTGATTTTTGGTTGCTTGATTTGTTTCTAATTTGATTAGGAATTTAATTTGGATCGAAATCAAACGTTTTGGGCCGAATTGGGCCCAGTTTGGGCTGGACCCGGCGGACCGAGCCAACTTGGCTCGGCCTGGCCGAGCCCAGGTGCGCGCGGACGTGCGGGGGAGCCATTTGGCTCGAGCCCGACACGCCCGTCCGCTCCCACACCTTTCTCTCTCGTCTCTCCCTCTCGCGACTCTCTCTCTCTCGTCGCTCCGTCTCTCTCCCTCGCGATCTCACCGCACCCGACGCCGCCTCTCGCCGATCGCCGCGACCGTCTGGCCGGCGTGCGTGCGCCGCCGTCGCCGCCTCTCCTTCTCCTTGGCCGCTCGCCATCTCTCTCTCCGTTTCGAGCTCGCGGTCGAAACCCTAGATCCGCCGCCGCTGATTTCGTCGCCGCCGTTGCTCGCCGCGACTCGCCGCCGCCAGGCGAGTCTTCTTCGCCGCTGCTTGGAGTGTGGACTGCCTCCCCGCCGTCGATTGGACACCCGGCGCCGCCCGGATCTCTCTCTCTTCTTTCGGCTGCTTAGAGGACCGCGCCGCCGTCCGCCGCAGCTGCTCCAGCCGCCGACCAGACCTTCGTCGCCGCGGGATTCCGGTGTAGTGATCGACTCCAACCGCTGTCTCGCCGTTCACCGGTGCCGTCCGGCCGCTTCCGGCGAGGTCCTCCGGCGAACCCGACCATTCCGTTGCTTCGCCTTGTCGTCGGGAACGCGTTGGTGAGGTCGATTTTGGTGGAACTCCGAGGATTTCGCCGTTCGTCGAGTCTCGGGTCGGTAGGACCAAGACGACCGGTGAGTAGACCCTATGATTACACTTGTTTGTGTTAATTTATGTTATGCTTGATGTATGTTGTGTACTAGCATGACATTGTATTGATTTCTAACATGTTATTGGCGTGATATCTATTTGGATTGGTATTGTAGCATGTTTGCTAGGTTAATACCATAGTAGAGGTGTCCATTTGACTATAGCATGTTAGTTCGGATATCTAGATAGATGTGGCACTTTGTTACTCGTAGGTATAACATGCGAGTCGTAATTATATGTTACCGGTATTTTCGTCACCTGAGTGAGTATAGGAGGTAGAATTGCCAGGTTTATACTCTAGAAGGGATGAGTGGATGGTAACATGGTTTTATGCGTAGTACTACTTCGTGTAATTGATCGCCGCCTGCGTTCTAGTTATACATGTCGTGGGGTTGTTGATCCGGTCTTCTACTTGGATGAGTATTAGGGCATGACTGCCGGGTTTATACTCGTTGTGGATTTTGTTGTGCTAGGGATACGGTTGTTGTGGTACATATTATGTATCTACCTAGCGATATGTTCGTGCGCCGCCTGCGCTGTTTGTACCTGCGGTAGATGAGTAGATGTTACCTGACCTATGTGGTCTGTGTGGTTGTTTTCTCTTAGAGGGTACATGAGCCGATTGCTCTGTTAATGCCTTTGATATGATGGTTTACCATGTCGTGTGTAGTTCCCTTGTGTGTTCAGTCATTTTTCCGGTTAGTCTGGAGTTGCCGACTAGGGATGGGCGTGAGTTGAACATGACACAATGTGGATGCTTAGTCTCGTTTCGTTACCTTGGCAGTCGCCAGTGACTGGGGATGTCTCTTACGTTGTTTGATAGTGTGTGCGTGCTCGGGTTTGTTTAGCATGCTTTATTTGTTATTGGCCGTCGGAAAGGGCATTAGGGCTTTATGCTAGATTATGCTCTTGGCGGGGTTTTTGAATGCTATTTTATGCATGAAGTTGACATTGCCTAGACATGTACGCGAACTGGTGTTCTAGAAATGCATGCGATAGGAGTGTCGGATTATGATATGATTTCCGGTGCATAAAGAGCGTGTTATATGTATAGGTTTGCTTGGGTGAATATCGAGGTGTGTGACCTAGATGATATTCTTGACAAGGTTACTGTATGATAACATGGTTTATACTTTGATCTACCTTGCAAAGTATTTGAGTGTTTACTCTAGTTATGCATGTGGTAGGCTGGTTTATCCCTTGTTCTGGTGGGTAGGTGAACGTGTGACTGTTATTACCCTAAGTATAGGACGGACTGGGATGTACGCATGTTAGTCTTATCCGGTTGAGTATGTAGGTGAGTTTTCTGGTTGTACTCGTGATAAACTGACTCGAGCGGTGCTTGCTCTCTATGTTTTAGCATTTGATATATGCTATGCTTTACACGTATTGTCGTACTTGCGATGTGATTGTGGCATGTGTAGATGAGTATAATTATGTTAGGGTTTTAACATTGATTTGTGATACTCATGGCTTACATTATTTTATGCCATTACATGATTGAAAAGTATGTTTCATTTGGATTTGGATGAAATGATTGTATGGAATGCTCGGTGATATATGTTACAGCACTCGTTGAATTGAGTATGCTTGAGAATATTCGATGAGCATGTCCATGGTTTTGTTTATGCATTTGGCATACACATTTACACATTACATGCATAGTAGTCTCATGATGCATAGTGAGTTACATGTCGCATGATAATTTTGGGCATATACGTATAGCGTAAATGCATGGAGATTTGGATGCATGCTGGTTTGTGTGGATTTTATCGGTGTTTACCGAGGTTGGTGTCCACTATATTAGTGGCACTAGGGTTGTTCCGATTTACGACCAGTGGTCGTCGGATCCACCCGTGGGCCAAGGTTAAAGCGATCTGACGTCAGCCTCTTATTCGGCCAACCATTACCGCAGACGGAAGGTCGGATAATATGGGACGCCGTGCTGCAGGGAGGGACCACTGTTAACCCGGTTGGGGGACTTATAGATGTATACTACAAGGGATCCTGTGTAAGTTGTCTTAGTTGACTGTCTGGCCAGGTGTTATGTTTGCATGCTGGGATTGTTACGCATGCAGGTTTTGCATTTACATGTTGGGTGTACATGGGCATGCATGAGGGTATTTTTCTATGCATGGTTTCATTGAATGCGTACAAACCATTGTGAATACATGAATGAATGTGGAAATTATTTGTATGGTTATGGATGGGTGTGCCTTGGACGACTTTTGTGCTTTTTGGCATGTTCTAAATTGTTTTATCTTGCGGTAAGTGCAAGGTGGTGTATTGTTCGTTGAGCTTTGTTTTAAGCTAACGATGGTTTTGTTTTTACCCTTATGTTATGGGTGGTTACTCGTTTGTTAGCATGTATAATTGATGTATGCATGCGGGAGTGGCTTGGCATGCGAGTTATGTATTGGTATGCGTGTTATGTTTGCATACTGTATATGTTTGGGCATGTGGTTTTATTTTGTGCATCTGTTTGCGTTAGCTTCTATGCTTGCTGGTGTGATGCATGTTGGTGTTTGACCGGTGCCTTAGCAGTTGACGTAGGGGACTACTGGGGAGAGTCACTCACTGAGTATATTTTATATACTCACGATACTACCTTTTTTCCCTCAGGTCTTTGCGAAGTCCGCTGGCTATCATAGAGCGAGCTTCGGGGTGCCGAGAATTGTAGTGGGATCAAAATGTAAAAATTTAATCATTTCCGCTGTGTTATTAATCAACTTTAATTGTTGTATTATTGTGAATTGGAAGTACTAGCTCATAACATCTGCTTTATTATTTAAATTTTCTGGCCCTCGGTTTTGGGTCGCCACACTTACCTTATCAGGTATCGACCCTCCCTTCTTCCACCCACCCCCTTCTATTCTTTTTCATCCACTCCCTCTCAATCTTCTTTACATCATCACCGTATTTAATAGAATGCAACATTAATAATAGATACAAATTGATAAATTTGTACGTCTACAATATAAATATCTAACTACAAACTCTGAATTTGAAACAAATATATTATTAATACGTTTATGTTTCATAAACATATTTTGAAGTTGTCTATCTCATTTTGACCTTTGTAAGAACCCCAACTTGCTAAAACGTCGTCGCTCTTAGTACTGCGGTTGTGACTCCTACTGTTGCAGTCACGGCTCTTCTCCCGTTGGGATACCTCATGAGTAAGAGTACTAGGGTCAACCGTATAAGATGCCTCGTAACTTCCAATATGTGAGTTGAGGGAACCTATTCATATCCTATATACATAAACTAACGGGTTCCTACTTATAATCAAGAACATGAGAGGTAGAGGGACTCTGCTTATATGTATATGTAGCCGACCAAAGTATGCAGCAGGATACCAATTTGGCTCCTATTGTAGGGGCTCTTGAAACTCCATTTCACCGACTTCATGTTGTTAGACCCCAGCATCATTTTAGTTTATCATATCCACCTCCTCGTTATTATGTATATCAAGAGGTAGTACAATTGGAAGAATGTATGTATATGTTTCTAGAGCAAATTTGTTATAATGCCGAAACATCTCTTTTTAAACACTCTGAAAATATGCTCCTTGGGTGAAGTATGATATACTATTATCTCCGGCTACATTATAAATATTTTGCATGCTCTGAAGCAATTGTTTAAAGAAGTAAAACATGTGAACTGGACATATAAGATACGTGCATACTTTTTTTTAACATAAAAAATAAACATATAATCTTTCTTAAGAGTGCTATTTTTAATAGCACATTGACATTGGAACATATATGATGCACACAATATTAATGCCTTTAATTATGAATGTATCGTTGTTGATGTTTCACTAATACATGCATAACGATCAATTGTTATTTGGCCCTCCTAGTATTTTACCAAAGGATAATACACTTAGGGCATGTTTGGTTACCTGTAGTTAGGTTTAAACTGCAGCAATTTTAAAACGGGTTTTTCAATTCCCATGTTTGGTTGGCTGAAGTTAGTAGGACCCACTTTAAAGTTGCTGCAGTTGAGAGATAAAATGCCGTAGTTGGGACTGCGGACGAAAAGTCCGTAGTTGGAATTCCAGGATTTCTTAACCACTTTGGCACTGTTCAAACTTCTCCTCGCTGCGCATTCTCGTCCTTCGCTTTCCCGTTGCGGCGCGTTCTCGCTGCTCCTTCGACATCTCCATCCCCGCCAGCTCCGGCGCCGGCGACGGCTTCCGCCTGATCTTCTGGAACAAGAAATTGCTCATCGCCATCCCCCTTCTCTGCTCCTCCTTGAGAGTTGAAAGAGAAATTGCAATTACTGCTCGTCGCGCTCACCAGCGCGTTGGCCGGAACCCGCGGCTTGCTTCCTCGGCCGACGAATCGCACCCCACCACGGCGCTTGACTAGAGTTTTCTACGTCGGCTGAGAGGTACTTTCGATATGTTTTCCAATTATCCAGTTTCATTTGTTCCAATAATTTTATTTTTCTTACTCTTAATCTAAAGCGCAGGATCAGAGGAGATCCTTGGCCCTCCGCAGGAAGTCCACATGGTGCTTCTCAAATTGGAGCCCCACCTGGACTGTGATTTAGAAGCTAGAGAGGTGTTCAATCGCCAAATCCGCTCAAAAGGAGCGACGCTACCGCGATGTGAAGCCCTCTTCTTTGTAATTTCTTAAAATATTTGCCGGTCTTGTGATTGATGTTTCTACCTTTTTGATCTGGCAGTCAAATGTAGCATCCATTTCCGACAAGAGCTTGGTGGCGTAATTCCTGACACTGAAACTAGAGATACTGAGTAGTGCTTGTATTGACTAGTAATAGGATGTGGAATTTTTTGTCAATGTTTATAGCAGTTAAACTAGGATGCAAGATGTTTCTATGTTAGAGTTCATGACATATCAAATGAATTCGAAAGAATATGCTATGCAGTTGGATAAAAGAGCAGACGAGTATTTCTAAAAGTTGGTGAATAAGAAGATCAGAGTGGTGGTGGTAATGCTTCAGAAGTATGCTTCAGATGTATGAATCAATTATTTTTTTCAACGCAAGTATATCATCAATAAACTTGTAAATAACATTGTAAATGATTTTTTTTTAAATAAAAATTTCTTTCATATAATATATATTCAATACAAATTTGCCAAGTATATTTGCCATTTGTAGTGATAAAACTCAAGTACTTTATACATAAATTTTGATGATTGTAAATGAATGAAATTGGATAAAAAGTACATGTAAATTATCAATAACTTTGTAAATTATATTTTTCTTTCAATAACATATGTTTAATATAAATTTAATTTTTTTACAATTTAATAATATTGCTAGCATTAAAATTTTATAATATTATATTTCAAAAAAAAAGGAAAAAGAAAACCATATTAGGAGGTAAGTTTACCGCAGATCACCACACCCATCTAACTACATCAAACCAAACACCAGATTTTAAACTGCAGGACTCATCTGCACCAAACCAAACAACAGTTTTTCAACTCCAGTAGTTCGAACTGCATCTAACCAAACAGACCTTCTGTATTACGAAAACAGAAAATTACAACTCCCAGCACTTCTAACTGCTGCGTTTGAAATTCTGATTTTCAACTGCATCAAACCAAACAGCACCTTAAAGGAACTAACGACACACACACACACACACACACACACACACACACACACACACACATATATATATATATATATATATATATATATATATATATATATATATATATATATATATATATATATATATACCACATATTTTTATGGTATAAAAATAAATGACAAAATAACACATCAGAGGTTATTTAAGATGTCAGATGGCGCAATAATTTTAATCATTTATTTTTATATATTTTCTTATATGTGGAATATTGATATATTTGATATTGACCTTTTAAATTTATTAAAAGTCTTATAATATATCTTTTATATAAATAATTTATTTTTTAAAATAATTACTTTTTACAAATATATATATGATTTTTATTAATATATTAAATGAATTCAATGTACATTGAATGATAAGTTGTATTAATAGTGTGATTAACTAAGCTTGCCATATGTCATTTGGTGAGATAATAGAAATGTCATATGACATATTATAAATTATTAGAAGTGCCATATAACACTCAACTATTTTGATATCCGATTTTCTATATATGCATATAGATTCACATAGAAAGCATTCCGGTAGAGATTTATGAATCCACTGACAACACTTTCAACAAAACAACTTGCAACCATGTTTAATTAACAATTGCAAGACATTAACCTGCCAGACATGAAGCCTTCGAAAGTGAGGCCTTGGATTCCATTCATCAGGCAATGCCTGTACCTTTAAAGAAAAAGGAAAAAAAAAGAAAGAGGAAAATACAACCTAAGCAACCGATGTAATTCTTACCCATCTTTGTGATCCTGAACTTTTATCAGATCCCTCAATAATGAGATAAGTTAGACCTTTTCGGCTACAAGAAACCAAGTTAATTCCTCCCTATAGAATAATAAAAAAAAAAGACAATGGTAACAAGTTCCAAAAGTTACGCAAAATGCATCCATCCAGTTTCCTAGATGGTAGTTAGAGCTGTCCAATGGACTAGCCATGGCAACCTCAAGATGAGGCTTGTAGAATATTAAAAGCCCAATAAGACAAGATCTTGAAGAGTGGATAGTGAGCCAGATTTTCTTGCAAGGTTGTATGTCGGTTTGCCCCGCAGGTTTCTATGTAATCAAATTTGCAATGGATCCCCAACCAGGCGAATGAGTAGCACTAGACGTAGTGGTGTTTTGCAAATGTAGAAGGCAGCATTACTTGTTGCTGAAAAACTAGCACTGAATAGCAATCTAATCGAACAAATCCATCTTCACATCAGTGACATCAAGTTGCAATATCTCAACTTTACACCCCAAAATGGAACCAATGCTGCCAAAAAAAAAAAAGAGAAAAAAAAGCAGTAATTATGAAACAAGATGGACAATACTGGGGAACTACCAATGCACTGTGATGCAGCTTTGAAGAACATAATCTATCTTGAACTGAAATCCACATTTTAAAACAAACTTGAATATCATAAGCAAAAAAAATTTCATCCCTTGATGGCATGCTCCAAGAGTCCAAGAAGCCTCAAAGAAAGAAATGTACACAGACTAAGATAATAAAACAACTAGCAGTTAGCTGATGTTCATCTATCTTGAATTTTGTGAAAAGACAAGATGGTTGCAAAATTGCAAAGGATAAAACCAGTTTGCTTCAGAGATGATAGAGTCACAGCAAACAAGCAACATGACTTCCAAATTCGAGCTGAACTCACGTTGCTTCAGATATGATAGACATTGGGATCAACGTTGAGCTCAAGCTTAGCTCTTACCTGGGATTAGTGCGACCAAGATCTCCATGCACGAACTCCTTGATGTAAGTTCCTGCCTGTATTGAAGAAGATAAGCATAAGCCTGCTCGAATTAAACTCAAACAAGAAAAGCCATAACATAGTATAGCTCATTCAAAGGAAAATAAGTCCCCTCAGACCTTACATCATCGCTCCATAATCTGAGTTCAACAAGGATGCAGGAAAAAGATTGGGATCCCATTTAGTCCTTAAGAAAACATTTTAATCCCCGAAAAGAAAGCATTACTAAAGATCGTCAAGGCTAAAGACAAAGTGGCAGAGGATGAGAGGAATGGCAAAAGCCTGAGATGTTCCTTCAGTCTAGAATTAATTGAGAATGAGAGGAATGAGAGGAATGTTCCTTCAGGCTAAAGACAAAGTGGCAGAGGATGAGAGGAATGGCAAAAGCCTGAGATGTTCCTTCAGTCTAGAATTAATTGAGAATTTGTATTTCTGAATTAAGAATAGACAACGTGTAGGAAAGAAGAAGCTGAAAGTAGATTAGAAACTGGACTTAACATTATTGCTCAAGGGGATTACGCGATCTTTGGAAAAGGAGCAACAAGCTTGAACATTCTAGCAGGTTCACAATACTATTCTGGAATGCATTGGCCAACAGGCTTGTAATGAAATCAGTTATAGTTCATTTATATACAATGAAGTGTCTTCTCCTGACATAGATGTCGTTTTGGATTACCATCATTTGAGATAATCAGAAATCTTCTGCAGCAAGTTCTGAGAAATTTGATTTAACTTAACATCCTCAATGATCAGATCTCAAGATCCTTTTCTTCTCTCCTTAAAACAGAATTAGCTGTATTTACTATTGAACAATATACATAACTAGATAAGGATTTTTAGTCCTTGTCCTCAAGACACATCACATGTTATTGAATCCTTACAGACATAGAGGATAAATAAAATCACCTGTGTACACAGATACAAAAGGAAATACCGACTTCTTTCATCGATTTTTTCAGCCCTCATCCTGTTACATAGTTTAAAAAATCACTGGTTATGACTCTGAGAAATATCCATGAGTTGAACTGGATGTGGAGTTTATTTACCAGTGTACTATTCGCTTCCTCTCCATTGGGCTACGCCGGTGCAGCACCCGAATAGGGGTCCTTTGTTTAATTTCCTACATGGAATACGAAGAACATGTTAACTTGTAAAGTTATCCGTTCCGGACACTTTTTTTGTTAGAAAATCTACTCTATTTAAACTGGCTGACTTAGTTATATGACTTGTATTCAGCCAAACAAATTACAAACAATCTCCAGACAAAATAATCATTAGGTATTTACAGAGTGATGATGTATGCACCTGCTTCGGTCATTAATTAGTCCTATTCGCAAGTTCAATTTCAACCATGACTTATTTTAGAGTTTTGAACTTCAAGGGCTAAAATTTATATTTGCACTCCATAAGGTTGAACATGCTGAAGTTCAATACGAAAGAGATGTTCTGTAGTAGCTCAGACATGATTCAGGACTTGCATCAAGATATGCAGCAAACTTGTGATGGTATAGTTTTAAGTAAAAAAAATGGAGTGCTGCAAAAAACCCTCGCCTGTTCTAATCAAACTGTGTAGTTTCAAGTATCCCATGTGCCTTTGAGTGCGACTGTATGATGTTTGTGTAGTTTACAGTGTCCCAAATGCCTAGTGAGTGCAACTGTATGATGTTAACAACTGACCAGCTCCTTTATAGAAGATATATGCATCAAGTCTTCCTCTGTTAAAGGACGAGAAATCCACACAAGTGCAGCATATTGCTTCTGCAAAGAAGAAAACAGATCGTTCGGGCTTGTAAGATAAAAAAAGAAATTAGGTAAATTTAATGAATATTTATCACCATTGAATATTATACTTAAAAAATCAATATGAGAAATATATAACAAGATCACCTGTTTTTCTGCCTCTCCTTCGCGCATTACAGCCCATATCTCACGGCCTACCAAATTAAGATTCTTTACAGCAACCTGGGAATAAGAAATATTTCACATTGAAGCACTTGGAAAAAAGTTAATCAAAGAGACAACCTATCATGTTGATAAGCTTACATATTTGTTATCAGAATTGTTAATTCTATCAGCAATTTGTTGAAGATCACTAGTGGAGGGCACATGGCGCGCATTTGAAACTTCAAGCAAAAAGGGACGACCTGACCCCAACATGCGGACCTGATCAGAAAGGCTTCTTTGAGTTTCAAGGAACAGTTCCAGAAAAAGAAAATAATTTTTTTTTTTGGGGGAAAGAACTAGGTTACATCAATATCTTCTCTACCAGCTGCATGAAATTTATAGTTATCACCTCTACAGACAAGAAGAGTATTCTTTCCTACAATCTCCTGCAAAATATGCTGAATTAGTAAGAGAAAAAGTAGGTCAAGAACAAAATGAAAACTTTCATCACAGGAATCTTATACTTTAAACAGTATCAGACCTCAACAGATGCTTCCCCCATTCTTTCATCATCAATAATCCAACATGACTGGCTCACCTTTCTGGAGTACTGTCAAATAAAAGAGTGGGTACATAATAAAATAAGAATCAGTAAACATGACAAAATAAGAATAGGTCACATCATATTTCTTGTAGACTAACCAGATTGAGAGAATCCCAAGTAGGTTAATCCAATTAGCTAATTGCTATAGAAGAAATTGATAGAGCTAGAAGAATACTTTACCTTTAAGTATCTACCACCAATATATATGGGCAGTCTATAGCATGTAGTTGTAATTTGGCAAGGAACATGTACCTAAAAAAGTAATGTAAGTGCAGATATAACATCAAGGTAAGGTCTTTTAAGTTCTGCTTTGCAACACATTCATGATGTTTTTAAAATTTAACATTCACCTTCTCAGGAGGAAGCACAAAATGCTCACAAAAGATGTCATCCTGCATTGCATTGAGAATTTTCCAAGTTACAGCGTCAGCTTCATTCTCATTGGCATCTCCACCGTCATTTGTCCCTGCAATAATAATAAGCCGTCTTAGAACAATGGCAATTGTAAATTAGGTGTAAAAGGATGCATGATAAAGTCAATCTCCCCTGTGATTAAGATTGTACAATGCCCAGATTCAATCTTTCATCCTGTCTAAGTTCATAATAGTTGATAGCAGTAAAGAATTTTTTTTTGGGATCTAATTGCTCAAGGGTATTGGTGACAATGTTTTCAATGTCGGCGGAGCCAAGTTTCAGTAACCTCACATCTCATTACACGCCGACCGTGCCGATCATTTGTTTTTAATTCAATGTAAAAAGATTCAGAATAATGTTTAAAAACAAATAAGGATGTTCGGCACGTGCCGTCCAGCATGCAAAACAATGTAATGATACCCCGTCTATTGTTTGGAGTTCCATCACAAGATATTAAGATAGTCATCTCAAGATCGACATTTCATGAAATACATACCGTGCAATTTAAGTGAGAAATATACACAAGCAAATAATCTTGAACCATATACGCATTGTAAATACAAAAGAACTATGTCTATTTGATGTATAAATAGTTGTTTTCATGTTACTCTTTAGTCTTTACGCAGTAGATATACCCGATTTTCTCCTTTTCCGTGTAGTTTCCTTTGCCAAAGTATTCTGGAGCTTTGTTGAGGAATCTGAATGAGTAAATGTCATGCGAATACGGAGCAAACCAACAGCAGAGCTGACACCCTGCAAAGTTTTAAGCTGTAGGCATAATTGCATATATATATATATATATATATATATATATATATATATATATATATATCCTCGCCAAAGAACACCATAGTTATTGAGTACCAGCTGTTTCTCGATCGGTTTCGTAATTGATTGTCTTAAAGCATCTTTCACAGAAATGTGCTCTAATGGATATTTATCTCTGAACCATTCCTCGCTACCATATTTCTGTTTCAAATACAACCTAGAAAATTGGACAACTGTAACAGTCAATACCTAACTTTCGAGAGCGATTTGGCTTTTAAAGACAACAAAAAAGCAAAAATGACCGTTAAAGTAAGCAGATCTCTTCCTAAAAAGAAGCTAGAGTGTGAATGCCACCTATGGAGCTGATAGTACAAATATGTGACCACTTTAGCTTCATAGTTTATTCCGTACATCCTTCTGAAGCATATGGAAACACCTTTTATATGACTTCCCAAGAGTACTTAGACTATTAGATAAAACAAGGACTCATTAATTTTCACAAGTACAGAATACGTTCACTTCAGGGAAATACAAGCATTAATCAATTTTCACTAGTACCTAATACAATGTGGCGTAAGTTATAAATTGGACAATTGTGGCATGATGTCTTAAAGGTTTTAACCGTGAGCTCCTACGATGGCCACACATTTCACAAGCTCATGCAAATTCTCTATTGACATAAAAGAACTTTTAGGAACGGGCACAATGGAAGATTAGCAACAAACTCACCACAACTACTATGCAAAGCAACATACTTAATCTGCACGTAAATTGATAAAAAATTTGATCCTCTTATTAACAAAGAGTATGTTTACTTCACCCAAGAGTGACCAGAATACACTATTGGCCACTTCCTAAACTCATTGTTGACGTTCATTTTGCACATGTTCCCTAGGAGCAAGTGCAAAATAGTTTGACCATTTTTTCGCAAGTCTGGAGCTCAACAGCCTATGCTACTTCAGACTTGCGGAGAAGCAACCGGTTCCTAAATGTTAACAGAGAGAACTCAAATTAGCACTCATGGTCCTCACCAGATAGCACGTTCATTGGCAGCGACAACTGGCGGTATGGAAACTTCAAGCATGAATCCATCGAGGTCATGTGCCTCATTATTAACCAGCTTAACGATTTTCGATATGAAGTCAATGCTGGAAGGCGTCTCCTGACATGTCCTAACTCCTCCAGTATGATGATCATCAAATTGCAGTATGCCTAAACAGATACAGCAATATCTTTGTTTCTCTGCTGAATCCAGAGCTGTAGCAGATGAGCATCCGATGAGACCAAATTGACCTTGTTCTTTCGTGAAACTAAGTAATGCTGAAGGCGTTATAACTGACGAAGATTCATAAGCATGCCCCACAATACCAGATAGTCTGAAGATGCATCGAACACAGACCTGTTAACAGATTGATTACCCGATTAGCTAACCAGAAAATGTGAAATTCACATGAGAAGTTTTGATGGTTAGACAGACAACAAACCCCGGCGGCGAGAAGATCGTGAGTGATGTGCTGCGGCGGAAGCGACGGCGCGGCGAGGCTGAGGACGCTCTGCGCCTCTTCGGCGCGGGAAATCTCGAGTGCCATTGGATGAGTCCTACTGTGATCACTTTTGAGCTTGGGCGTGGACTTACGAGCCACCGGGGAAAGAGCGAGCAGTTTTAATGGCGTCGAGGACACGAGGGCGGCCGAAATAACAAAGCCCGTAAAAGTTTTACGGGCGGATTTCTTCCCACGGGAGTGATTTTTTATATTTTATATATTTTTGGCCATATATCAAAATATTTCTATATAATTCTAAATTTTTATTTGTGACCGTAATAATTCTAAACTACTAAAAAATATCCGTGATAAGTTTATCGTAAATTTTTTCATCCACAGCCATCAATTTATTGATATGGTATTTTTTAATCTAGAAGGCAAAAAAACATTAACTTTTTAGTTTTTACTTTTTTCCCATCGAAGGGCATTTTGGTCTTTAGATCGTCTATTTCGACGGCGCTTGAAGAGATCTGAGGTGATGTTAGCGTGGAAGCAGAGGTCAAAGCCCGACAACATAACGTGGTTGAGTGGAGATCGTCGCCAACGCAGTAGTTAGACCTCGTCTTCGTCTCGATTAAGCTCTCGCTAAAGTATGTCAGGACTCTGACTGGCCGGCGAGAGGTTGCCGGTGATGTGGATCGTCGAATACAGCTGGGTTGTGCCTGTAATAATTTCTATTTTGATTATGTTGCAATTGGGCCTTCAAGTTGGGCTGTTATGATGAAACTTAGAAAGGATTGCAGCCTTTGGTTTGCAGTTCATTAAGTAATCACGTGCTCATCATGTGCGAGCAAGGACAAAACAGTCATTTCGCATTCTTCTTCTTACTATAACAGCCGTGAGCTCACAGCTACTGCAGGCATGAAGATTGAAAAATAGAATTCATTTTTTCTGTAATTCCTCTTAGTTTTTTTCTTCTTAATTTCTTTCTTTAAATAATTCCAGTCGTTACTAGCCACGTCTAATAACATTTGATGTTTAGATACTTAAATTCTTTTGAATTTTGTTGTCTCAAATGGTGTTCGACGAAATGTCTCTTGATTCTGATTACTGATTTCTCATCGACGGTCACCGGAATCCGGCAGATCGTGACAAATTGATATCAGAGCATCGCTCTGGCAACATTCAATCAGCCTAACCATGTGGGGATCGCTTGGTGGTAGTTCCTATTTGGAATTGTCGCTTCAACAGAGTTACCAAGGATTTCAAGGTTCTCATCCATCATATTATGGCATGTCAGCTCTTGCATCATTCTATCATGATCAGCATTCACATGTGAGTCGTCCACCTTATGCTTATGGTGATTACGGATATGCTAGTAATTATTCGGACCATTCCAACCATCCTTATGTTAGTGATCAGTATTACTACCATCCTACTTCAATCATGTTGGTTATAATGATCACTATTACGAAAACCAGTATGTACATGATTCCTTATCATATAATGTCCCCATGAGTGATGCTAGCTATAATGTTTACATGATTATATACAAGAACCTAGCTATATACAAGAGCAATATCATGTAGTGCATGAAGATGACGGGGATAAATACCAACCTGGGTTTAACATGACTAAAAGAGAATTTAGAAATCATATTCAAGCTATGACAGATACACTTGAGCGTGGAATGGATCGAATAAATAGCATTACAGGCGAGGAAAATCATGGCAGTGAGGAGGCTATTGATCATGACAATGAGGAACCTCTTAATGATGTTATGACTGATCTTGTTGATTATGAGGTTGATAATGAAGATAAGAGTGAGGAGTATGTTGTTGATAGTGTTGATGATGATGAATACCTAGGTGTGAAGGACGAGGTGGTGCTACTGCATAAGGACACTGCAACGAGAAGTGGCATGGAATCACTTGGGAAAGTATTCTCAGAAGCTATTGCAGCTACTGCTGTAGCTGTTAAGGTCATTCCTGCTAAGTTCCATACCAATGAAGCTAGTAATACTATTGATAAGCTTCGCAGTGCTCCCTTATCTCAGATTCTGTATTGGTTGTTCTTGCAACAGCTACAGCTGAAAGTCTATCTAATGTGCGGGTTGTCTCTGTTGAAGCTGCTACGGTAACGGCAATTATAGTTACTAGGCTAAAGGATGACTCACAAAACTCTAGTTATATAACTGAAGAGTTGAACCTCATTAGGTTTGGAAATCTAATTCAAGTAGGATCTACTATTGGGGTACAAGTTCCCTGTGTTTCAGCTTTATTTGGGTGCCATAAAGACTACTTTATCCTGAATTGGGGCCCCTTATTGGGATGTAGCTTCTTTTTTAGTAATGGTTTTAGTCCCACGGTCACTGACATAGATCAGAAGGTCTCTGGAATTAAATTTCGAGTGTATTTAATATCTGTATGGAATACTTATATTTGGAATTGCTTGCCCAATCTTAGTTCCCTTAATGAATTCCTTGGACAAGTATTGGTGGTCACTTATTATTGAGAGAATTGGCTGCTTACATGGTTTTAGCCCTCCAAAACCCTTTTACTTGTTGCATCAGCTAGATGTTCATCATAATATGTTCGTGAATACTACATAATTGGGTATTGCTATGTACAACACAGCTGAGATGAAGGTTTTTTGAACATTTGTCACACATATTCAGCAAGAAAAATCTTATGGAATTTGTAACAAATACTAAGATATCTTTTGTATTTATTGCTATAATTGTTGCTGATAATGAGATGCTGTCTAACAATGTGTGCTTAAAGATGATTTGGCATCCGGGGAGCAGATATTCCATGATATCAATTCAATTGACTTGTTAGTAGTAATCAATACATATAGTAAATTCTGCAAATTGGTTAAGTAAAAGGAAGTAATCTGAAACTTATTTTGCTTGAGTTGATGTTGAAAATATTGATGAAATTAATAACTGAGGATGGAATCATAGAAGCAACTGCTAAAGCTTCTACTGAAAAAGTAGAAATTGCTAATGACCATGCTATGATATTGCTGAGGCAAGTTCTACTATAGCTACTGCTGAAATAACCGAGGTTGTTACTATTCTCTCTCCAATGCTGCATGATAAACTTCATATAGATCATATTATCCCAATTGCAAGAGGTTCAAATGTTGCTGTGACTGTTGGAATTACCACTACCGTTGGCTATGCTGAAGATGATGCAATTCTTATTGCATTGGATTAATTTCATAGGTCTGATCCACCTAAGATGTCTCATCAGTTAAAAAATACAGTTCCTTCGGGCATTCCAGTTGATTTAAATGCAACAGTATCGACTCCTGGTGGTAGGATTAACATCCAAGAATGGAAGATAGCATGTGAACAGTTTTTTAGCATATTTGTTGTACCGAGGTATCCTTATAACATTTACAAATGAGAGCTTCAAAAAGTAGCAATTATGACCCTTGAGGTCAAGGGTCTCAAAGGAAGGGGCAATGTCAGGAATCTGACTGACCGGCGGGAGGTTGCCGGAGATGTGGATCGTCGAGTGTAGTTGGGTTGTGCCTATAATAATTTCTATTTTGATTCTGTTGCAATTGGGCCTTCAAGTTGGGCTATTATGATGAAACTTAGTGAGGATCACAGTCTTTGGTTTGCAGTTCATTAAGTAATCACGTATGATCAAGGGCAAAGCAATCATTTCGCATTCTTCTTCTTCCTATTAATAGCCGTGAGCTCACAGCTACTGCAGGCTCGAAGATTGAAAAACAGAATTCATATTTCTTATAATTCCTCTTGGTTTTTTTCTTCTTAATTTCTTTCTTTAGATGTAATTTCAGTCGTTACTAGCCACGTCTAAGGACATTTGAGGTTTAGATATTTTAATTCTCTTGGAATTGGGCCTTCAAGTTGGGCTATTATGATGAAACTTAAGTGAGGATCATAGCCTTTGTTTTGCAGTTCATTAAGTTATCACGTATGATCAAGGGCAAAGCAGTCATTTCGCATTCTTCTTCTTCCTATTAATAGCCGTGAGCTCACAGCTACTGCAGGCACGAAGATTGAAAAATAGAATTCATATTTCTTATAATTCCTCTTGGTTTTTTTTCTTCTTAATTTCTTTTTTTTGATGTAATTTTAATCGTTACTAGCCACGTCTAAGGACATTTGAAGTTTAGATACTTTAATTTTTTTGGAATTTGTTGTCTCAAATGGTGTTCGACAAAATGTCTCTTGGTTCCAATTACTGATTTCTCGTCGACGGTCACCGGAATCAGACGGATCGTGACAAAGTAGTCCTATCTTCTAATCCAACGGCGAGCGTGCAAATGGGGTTGCATTTGCACAGAACCAGTTCGATCAAATACCTCAATTGAGAAAAAACAAAGAATTTTCTTTTTTTTTTTTTAATTAAAAGATTGAGAAGAAAGAGTGATTAGAAAGCACTTTAGTTTTCCTTTCTGGAATTCCTAATTCATTTTGTTATTCTCTACACGAGTGCTAGATAGGTGGCATCTAAATTTCGATTGCAGGTTTAGGGATTAGAATGCTGCAGTAGTTCTCTGTTTCTACAATTAAGATATTTGTAATGCGTACACTGGGAAAGCATGATCTGTCGTTTGAGCTTCTAACTTTTCTGAGAATGTAGAAAAGGTGTAGTTTGGTGGGTAATATTCTTCTAGACATTCTGAGAAGGTCTTTTGTTTAATATTACATCTAGAGATCTAAGGAAAACGGGTGGAAATATAGATTAAAGGAATGCATTTGGTCACTAGCTTGTGGTCGTGGTAGACGAAGCCAGGAGGATCTCCATGGGCCATGGCGTAGAAACGAGCGGCGGAGATTGGGAAGTGGTGACCGCGCACTCTCCCGAGAAGCTAGTGGAGATCCCTACCGACGCTGTAGTGAAGCACAGTGAAGAAAGGGTGGAGAAACGTAGTTTTGGGATTGCAGTTGCACAGAAAATGTTTGATCAAATGCCTCAATTGAGTAAAAAAAATTGTTTCTTTGCTAAAAATAGAGAACAAAAAAGACAATTTTACCCTTAAAAATGAATTAAAAAAATATTTTATATGTGCCACATCAGTTTAACGACGTCACATCACATATTTGACGTACGATGATGAAAAAATTATCGTGGATATTTTTTAGTAGTTTAGGATTATCGCAGCCACCAATAAAAACTTCAGAGTTATAAATGCAAATAAAATTCAAGGGACTAAAAGAATTTGGTTTTATTTTTAGAGGAACTAGTTTTTTTTTGTAATTGTCTCAAAATTATTAATTATATTTATTTCGTAAGAAATATATAGTACACGATGTTGAAAAATTAAATTAATTTATTATATTTAATAAATATTCGTAATAGTTTTTGTCAAATTTTATATATGTATTAATACTAATATTTACAAACCTATTGTTTTATTTTTTATAATATTGAGAAATATAATTAAATATAGATTATATTTATTTTATAATAAATTCTTAATATGTATTTTATAACAATTTCACATCTTGTACCATATTAGCTAAAATTAACTTACATAACTATATTTAGTAATATTTATATTAGCTATTTTTTGATTGAATATTACATTTGTATTTATAATTACCAACATATAATATTACTAACATATAATAATTGTTAACAATTTTTTATTGCAGCAAACAGAAGTTAAATACTAAATATATTTAATTAACAAAAGATACTTAATTATAGTAATATAATATAAAATCTAGTTATTTAACAATTCTTTAGTTTTATTTATGATATACATATAATAATGGAGCCTCTATATATATATATATACATATTAACTGGATTTTTAAATGGAGCCTCAATATATGTTTTATGGGTGTAAGGAAACTTTATAATCTTGTCATCGATCATATATGCATATGATTACTAAGCGGAAAATAAAGATCTGATTTTGCATCCTTCATAAGAAAAACTTTGATAGAAGATCTTGTAGTGTGGCATCAAAGTGCATAAATGTTAGAATTTTTACAAGATAATGTCTTTGTTTTTTTTTTTTTTTAAATATAATTCATCTGCAGCTGTATCGTAATCGTTTTTGTAAATATATGCTCCTCATGTGTGTGTGTGTGTATATATATTATATTTGTTTACTTTTTGTATATGACTAAATATGTTGAAATACTCCTGAGGCTTACGAAGTGAATCCAAATTGATCAAGTCAGATTAAATCCAAAACAAATTCAAAGGCTCAAAGACATTAATCAAGTTCAAAATTATGAATCAAGTCGTGAAATAATATTTAAACAACATATTCGACTCTAAAGTGTCCTAAGCAAATTTCATGAAATCACGAGTAGATGCTCAATAATTCAATTTATTTCTAAGTCCAAATCTCTAAAAATAAGTATGCTTAACAAAATTTCGGCAATATCTCTTATATATATCTTTAAGAATACATACTAAGGTTATAATTCTAAATTTTTAACACAAAATCCAGATGGAGCCATATTCTTCATATCAAACAAACCATTTCATACAACATAATAACACAAAAATAACTACAAAAGTTCTAATAATTCCATCCACAACTAATTATTTTAACCAAACATATAACACACACACACACACACACACACACACACACACACACACACACACACACACACGTCAAATTCTAAAGCCGGACGAAAAATCGATTTTTTATAACTGAAATAGTTAAACTCTTTCAAAGTAAATCCATACTTTAAAACTTGATAGAAATAACTGTAATACGAATAAGAACTTATTACATAATGCAAAGGAAAAATATAGGACTACTAGCTAGGTTGTAAGAGTCATTAGCAAACCCAACTGGATTTATAATAACATACATAATAAATATAGATGTTTTACCCTCGAATGCTTATAAACGAAACTACAACAGTACCAAATAAGTGAATGCTTAATGCAAGTGAGGTAATTGTATTCCAATGCAAGAACATAATATGATGTCTATATTCATGCTTAGCCACACTAAATTCATAAATCATATCAAATCCAAAATCACTTATGGATATTTACGAATGAGTATGCATAATTTCCAATATTGTTATAAACGATCCTTTGCTCATGTCCAAAGATAATTACCAGTTTATACTTGTTCAAATGATAAAACAACCAATCATAGATCCAGGAATCTTGCCATATAAACATACATACATGCACGTGCAAGGGCTCCAAATATGCATGTCCCAGGCTATTCTTCTTACATTCACAAGCATGTGAATATATATATATATATAGAAAACTCTCTATCAAAATAGTTGAGTGCCATGTGGCACATCTTATAACTCACAATATGCCACATGAGATCTCTATTATCTCACAATTTGACATGTGGCATATTTAAATATAATAAATATGTAATTAATCACATAATTAATGAAAGTTTCGATTCAATGGATATTTAATATATTATTAATAATAAATTAATTATAAAAAATAAATGTAATTTATAATAATTTTTTTTTTACTTATATTAAATATAAATTATAACAATTTCGAAGAATTTGAAAGGTTATTATCAAATTCTCAATAATCTATATATAGTTATATACAACATTTATAAAGGGGTGATATAATTTTCGGTATGTCATTTGGTATTTATTTTTGCTCTAATAACATGTGATGAATATAATATAATATTTTAATAAAATAAATATTAATTTATATAAATTTAACATATTTAAAATAATTAATCTTTAATCTTTTGAATATTAGCATATATATATATATATATATATATATATATATATAATATTACAAACATAAATATTATATTTAAATATATAATAAAAATATATAAATATTTATAAATAATAAAATTGAGAGGTCAAACAGTTGCACCATGTGGCATTTTAATGACTTCCAGTGTGTCATTGGTATTATTATTATTTTTTTTTAAACACATAGTATTTTTATTATCTGTTAAGAGTTTAAAAATCACGTAATTAATTTGAGGAATATAAAAAGACTAAATAAAGTTAAAAATAATAATATTTTTATTAAATAATAATTAGTTTATAAAAAATAATCTACACACTTGCGTAACTATTTATAATAAATTTATTTTAATAAAAATTATCCATATTATAGACAAAATATATATAACTAAATATCATAATCATTTCACATTATTTTCAAATAATTTTATTATTTTATATATAACAAGTAATAATTATCTTGCTCTAATAATATGTGATAAATAAAATATAAAATTTCATAAAATTAATTACTAAATTTAATAATATAATATAAAAATATTAAAAAAAATAGTATTATTATTTTATATTGATGAATAACATCCGTGTATAGTGCGGGTGCAAAACTAGTATGAATTGAAGACCAAGCACATGATCAAACCAGTAACATGGATACCATATTAACCAAATTGTTGCCATACTTGTCATATTTCCAAGCAACAATGATTTTTATTTTTCCTAATATGTAAGTTAACACTAAACTTGGCCCAATGTCACGACTACCGGTATGCAGATACCATATGGTCTTACAAATCAAGCACTTGGATCCTTATTGATTAGAAAGTGGTAGGCTGGAAATTCGAAGTCTAAAAAACATCTTGTTGAAAAAATCTACCGTTTTTTGATTAAAATATAGAATAGAAATCGAACTCGACGATCAAGAATAAAAAAAGAAGAAGATGTGTTGTCTGTAGAACTCTTCTCTCTTTTATATATTTAAGCCAATATGTGTGTGGTAGATATAATACAAGACGATTAAATGGTAAATTTCAACAACTAAGTCAAGATTATCATTTATCACCATACAATTTTACATGAAATGAAAAAGTTTAATTCCAACAATTTTTAAATAACCTCGACCAATTCTACAAAATCTTAAATAAATCAAATAACTCAATATTTTTAAAATAAAAATATTAAGTTATTGTAAAAATATTTTCAGCAATCAATGAGTCCAAATATGTCGTATTTTTAAATTTAAATAAATTAAAATTTTTAGGGGATGTTACACCTTAGGTGGCTCCTTACATTTCACTTTAACATGAGGTTCCTATGTGGAAGTAATTATAGACGTGAAATTATATTTATGTTGAATTAAGGAAGTATACTTTTGGTATATAAGAGAAGAGTAATGCTATTTGATCCGAACGTTTAACCTGAAAAATAGTCCGATTTGTATTTTTTCTGCACAGAAAATATCGTTTGGGTTATTTTCGGACTATGATATCGGATCTAATAGCATTTCTGATCACAGAAACAATGAACCTACGACTATGAATGTTAGAAATGATTTCGGGAAAGATTTTTAGGAGCTGCAGCTTTTGTCTCCATCTCAATTCTCCCTCAAAGTTACACTGCAACTTTTTTTTTTTAATTTTTGGAAGAATAATTCTTTTCTTTTCCTATGACTAGTGATAGTAGAAGATGCATGTTAAGTGATAGTTTAAAAATGAATAACTATAAGTAAAAAGAGAGAGGCCTATAGTTGCTTTTGAAACTTGCTAACAAGCGAGGTGATGAATCTATTTAGTTTCCCGGCATCTGTCCATATTACAAGCAAAGAGATAACCGTTTCGAGTGCTGATTTTGTTTTTTTTTTAAAGAATAAGATATTACTTGCATTTAAAGAACTCGACATCAGCTTCAACTGACGTACAAATGGATTACAAGGTAGGTCCCATACTCTCTACAAAATATTTAAAAAAAAAGACGATTAGGTACATGAATTCTCACCATACAGAGCATCACTCAGAAATGAAAACAACAAAAATAGGCAAGGATAAAAAGGATCCCGCTGTGAAGCTCAGTCACGTCGGGCGTGGAGATGTAGAAGCACTTATGCCACCACCTGTCCTCGTCTGCTCATGCAGAAAACTGTGCAAAGATATAAGAGGGATAGGTAAATACAATGAAAAATTCCAGTGACTTGATGTTGAAAACACAGTTGTTGCATTCGAGTCAAAGACATCAGAAGATAGCAATTTAAATTCAATCTCAAACTAGACAAAGGTGTAAAGGGTGTAAATTTATCCTCCAAGTTGCGCCGAGGTCATAAAATGTAGTAGGCGGTGATGTACGCATTTTTAACAAGAAAAATACCACTAGCTGTGATTTGCCAAGTAGTTGTATCAAGACATGTAGATAAGCTGATATGGACCATGTCGTTGTAGATGCCTTGTACATCAGACGACAATCTTTGGCGGACTTGCTAATGGATTTTAGTGGTACAAAGTAATCGACAGGAGGCCAGTTGTAATGGGACGCGACTAAAGGGTAGGGGTTGGAGGCAACAATGACAAGTCCTGGATCATCAATGTTGAAATAGACTTTACTAGTCCAATTGTCAATCTAGAAGGAGATGGTGCTCCTAGAGAATAGAGTAGTTGTGGTGGATGTTTGGTAGAAACTATATACGGTGGTAAGACGGCGACACAGCTAGGAGCTTGCTGTTAACCACCTTCCACATCAAACCCGTATTTCCTCACCACCATTATTGTGTAGGAACAAGTGCTTCCAGAGGCGACCGTTCTGGTAGAAGAATTTTCACCATCACTTGCAGATGAGGTAGAAATTGAAAGATCGTAAATCAATGATGGCCTAACCGCCACAACTTTTGTAGGTCTAGTAATACACTGCCATGCTATTAGATGTATTCCTTGAAGGTCTAGATCGCGTTTGCACCAGTGGAAATTATAGCGTAAGGTACCAACGCGTCGAGCAACCTGTTTAGGTAGGTTGTAGAAGGACATTATGTACGCAGGTGGGGCATCCATGACCGCATTTACAAGAATCAAGCAGCCACCAAAGGAAAGTGAAGTACTTTTCCAAGTAGTAAGTCATCGCTCCATCTTGGACAGGAGCAGGAGCCAATCTTGCCTGAATAGTTTGCCACACAGAATAGGAAGGCCTAAGAAAGTGATGGGGTGCGTTCCTTGTTTGCACCCAAAAAAGATCAGCCCATGCTTTCAAATTTGTAAAAGGCAATCTTTCTTTATCCTTTTGTAGTGGTATATCATCTCTTCCACTACTATTACCTATCTAGGATGGACCTCCCTTCATGGAAGTTGTTTGTAATTGGTCCATAAACGAAGCAATTGTCTTCTTGAGATGGTGGGTGAGTATTTTGGTGAAAGTTATTTTAAAGGCAGCGTTTTGCAGGGCGATAATGCGGAAGTATGTGGTGGCAGTCAGTGAGGCTATCTTGGGGATTAGTGCAATTAAAGAATAACTCAGTGGCCAGATGTTCGTAGTGCATGCAGAAAAGTCTACGAACATGTTGAGGAGATTGGGTTTAGAGGCTCCGAACTTTTATGGAAGAAATAAGCGGGAAAGCCATTATGGCCTAGAGCACTTAGCTAGTGGATCAAGGTTTGGGGCAATGGTCCATATTTTCTCCTCTGAGAAAGTTATGCTGTCCAAGAAAGTTCCGAGACCAGAGGGATCTGTCAATCTAGTCCAATCAATATTGACAAACCATTCATTGTGGCTAGCGAAGTATTGGAGAAGTGGAGTAGAAATAATTGGGTGATATCAGCAGGGCCAATTACGATCGAATGACTAATAGAGATAGAAGTGATGCAATTGCTGCACTTGTGGCCATTTGCAATATGATGGAAGAAGGTGGTGTTGTTGTCACCTTCCTTAAGCCACTTGGTGTTGTTGTCACCTTCCTTGAGCCACTTAACATGCTAGCGGTGTCGCCACATGTCTTCTTCAAGGTTGAGGAGCGATTGCAACGCATGTTGGAGGATGGCCTTGTGAGTAATGTTTGCGTCAGTCTAATCCCCGTCTTCGTCTTGCCACTAAATCAGTAAGAATGGAGGTCTTATAGTGGTTAACATTGGTGAAAGTAGTTATTGCCTAGGCCTAGCACCCCTCAAGTGGGTTCATGCTAATAGCTAGTAGTCTTGTAATGCCTGAATACCAGCAATACAAGAGCCAATAGTGGACTGGCGGGCAAAATAAACTCGCACCTTCGACTATTATCAACAATGAGGTCATCGGATAAGTCACAAAGTAAAATAACCCCACACGTTTGATACTGAAACAAGATTTTATGTGGACATTTCACCCAATCTTGATCTTATATCCTTCAATAACTAATTAATCCGGAGTTCTTAACTTGTCCATAATGGAAAAAGTTTATGGTCACTACTAAATTTGTTAAAGCAATATATTACTGATCAAGGAACAAGAAGTGACTTCTTTTTTGATATAGCAAGAGAACTACGTTCAGATAAGTCCCCTTAGTGTGGTGGTACGTCTATCAAACTCGGCTTAGGACTATTTTGTCACAAACAACTAAATTACTCTCTGTTGACGACCTTCCTCCGGGGAGGGAAAGGGTTGGAGTCGCCACCTAGATATTTGTGGAAATCTAGGAAACCGAGATAAGGCACATAAGAGATTCGTCAGGCTCGTTCGTCGTTTACGTGTGGGGAAGACGGAACACCCCCACAGCGCCCCTCAGAGAGGGTACTCTATAGGTGATCAGAATAATTTTGGGTTTACATTTATCACATATTTATAATTATTATATATGCATATTTAATTATTTACCTAATATCAAGGAGAGATATCGGTATCCGCCTTACTCTCTAAATCATATTAGATAAACATACCCAAATATAGAATATATATCTGTCGAGATAATATCCATCATCTCGTTTCTATATATTCTTTATTTAAATGGGATTTGATTTTTATAAATACATCTGATCGTATTAGAAAAATAATATCCATCACTTTCTATTACGATCATTCATATTTATTTATCCCAGCTACTTAGATTAGAATCCATCCGGTTCCTAACCCTCGTAATTGGAGAAGTCAAATCTCTGTCATATATATATGCACGTGTTTGATTGTTATGTGGTTACATGTACTATACGACGATATAAGAATATGAGTGTATCGTGTTATATGTGTACATATACATTAATTTAAGAAATATGCTTGAATTTATTATTTTATCTTAGGGCTCAGCGCCGTGTCGTTTCCTTTTCATCGTCCCTATTATTGTTATAGTAAGATGTCCATCTCATATTTGTATTATTATTGTTAAATTCAATTTTTTAGGGAGATATCCATCTCCCTTGTAATTATCATCGTTGAAAATAATTTTAGAGGAAATATCCATTTCCTTCCATATTAACACTGTGGATTTTAATATGAGAGAAATATCCATCTCTCTCCGTATTTTATAAATTCAAATTTTAAGGGAAATATCCATCTCCCTCTAAATTATTGTTAACTATCTAGTGCTATTGAAAATGTAATATATTTACATTTGTTTATTAATGATGGAGAAGAAATATCCATCATTTTTTCCAGATAATATATTTATAGATGTGTTTCGGGAAGAAATATCGATAACTCCCCCATATATATTTATAGATGTGTTTCGGGAAGAAATATCCATCTCTTCCCCAGATCCAGTTTTTAATCTTTTTGTTTATTAGTTTGAAAGAACAATTCAATTTGAGTCCTTATAATTTTTATATAGAGCAGGGGGAAAAGTAATATCCATCGCTTTTCTTCCGACTCTTTTATTATTGTTTATAGTTTTTATTTTCGGCGAAAATATCTATCTTCTCCGAATTTTACAACATGAACTATTTACATGTAACATATAAATATTTATGATTATTGGTTCAAATGAAATCTAAGTTTGATTATTTGAAAAAAATTGGAGTTAAAAAATAATTATAATTCATAGAATAATATTAAATCTATTTTAAATTCATTAAAATCAAATTAAAAAGCTAATTGGGCCCCTAATGGGCCGGACCGGACCAATTGGTCCGGTCTGCAAGCCAACAGGCTCGCGCCCAGGCGCGCGCAGCGCCTGGGTCCGCGCGGATTAAATCCGCGCGCGACCGGCTAAGCCGGTCGTCATCTTCGTCCGCGAGCTCCGGACGCATTGGAGATGTCAAAAATTACGTTCGGAGCTTCGTTTGTGAGTTCTTGAGCTCGCAAGCTCCGGCCGTCTTTCGGCGTCCGGTTCCCTTCGACGTGAAAAGGGGTGTTTTTAGGGTTCTCGACCGTGCTGAGGCCAATGGTGATGTCAAAATTTAAGTTCGTCGCTTGTAGAGAGAGTTATATATGTATGTACGTTTATGTTATTTATTTTGTTTTAATTTTTCGACCACCGTAGCTCGCCGGCGGCGGAGCTACGGCGATGCCGTGGAGTCTCCAACTAGAGGAGAGCGTAGTGCAGTGATTTTAGTGAGGTTAAGAGATGGTTTAGAGGTGTACCTTGTTTAGAGCTTACCGGTGCAACTTGGGTGCGCTCCGGCGGCGAGGGCGGAGTGCGGCGGCAACGTGGTGGAGGTGATGGTGGTAGGGACGGAGACAGATGCGGTGGGGATGTGGCCGGGCTTCCTCTCCTCCTTCACAGCCTCTCTCTCTCACTTGATCTCTCTTTCTCTCTAAATCTCTCTCTCCCTAAGCTCTCTCTCTCTAAATTTCTCTCTCCCTCCGAGCTCCCTCTCTCTCCCTCCAAGTCCCCCCATCTCCTGCCACTCCTCTACTTTATATAAATATTCTTATTTTTATTTTATTTTATTTTTTTTTTTTTTTTTTAGGGTGCACTCTATTTTCCATTGGATAACAAGTTTAATTATTACACCCCATTTTCGGAAAGTTGACTTTTCCTTTTAATTATTACTTTCCGTAAATGTCTATTGACCGGTTAATATGATGTAAAGATTTGATTTCGATTTTATCCTCTGGACAAAGACTGGTAGGGAAAAGTCAAATATCGGATACTGGAGTGGACCTCGTGCTGAAGCGATGAACTTCGATAATTTGCCCCATTAAAACGCCGATCTAAAAGAATAGTTAAATTAGCTTCGAACGCGCTTAGTCATCAGTACATCCGGCTTGATTTAAGTCTGTCAGTTAGTGTTATGGTCCGGACAAAATGGGGTGTCAACAGTTGCCCCTCTTTGGCTAATCCTTTGAAAAAGGATTAGGCAAAGATGAAAGTGATACCATATTTTGTCCGGCAAAGGGAGGCGCTTGTGTGGAGAGTCGAGGCATGGATAGATAGAAAGGAGGCACATGCATGCTAACATCTGAGAGCGAGCAGTTAGTGCGTGATGATTGTTGGAGGGTTGAAGATAATGTATCTGTCAATTGTTGGGTAATGACCCAGTGTTGGTCAATACCTCGTTACTAAGTAATGACCCAATATTGGTCAATACCGGTCAGTTGTTATGTATGACCCAATGTTGGTCAATACTGTTCAGTTGTTAGGTATGACCCAATGTTGGTCGATACCGTTCAGTTGTTAGGTATGACCCAATGTTGGTCGATACTTCATTACCAGGTAATGACCCAATGTTGGTCAATACCGGTAAGTCGTTAGGTATGACTCAATATTGATCGATACCTCATTACATAGTAATGACCCAATGTTGGTCAATACCGATCAGTCGTTAGGTATGACCCAATGTTGGTCGATACCTCAGTCATTAGGTATGACCCAATGTTGGGCTATACCTCATTACCAAGAATGACCAAATGTTGGTCAATATTGGTCAGTCGTTAGGTATGACCCAATATTGGTCGATACCTCAATACCAAGTAATGACCCAATGTTGGTCAATACTGGTCAGTTGTTCAGTATGACCCAATGTTGGTCGATACCTCAGTACCAAGTAATGACCTAATGTTGGTCAATATTGGTCAGTCGTAAAGCAGTGGCCCCATAGACCATGCTCTGCTATGTAATATTATAAAGTAATTATCGTCTTGGAGAACGTGCTTCAACATGTGATACAAGATAATAACCATCATGGGTTATCAATAAAGCAATGGCCACCATGGACCATGCTTCAACAATGATGTAAGGAAATGACTACCGTGGGTCATACCTCTGAGTTATAAAATAATGGCTACTGTGGATTGTGCTTCAATATATGATGAACGTCGTGGATCATTCCCTGGTTTACGTTATAAGGTCGTGAATATTGTGGATTCAGATTATGAGCAATGGCCATCGTGGACCATGCCTTAATACATGAAAGGTCATGAACTTCGTAGATCATACCTTGAGATGATGAAGCAATAGACGCCATAGACTACGCTTTGAGATATAAGATAAGATCATGAACTCTGTGGATCATGCCTTGGTGTTATGAAGGAATGGCCACTATGGACCAGGATTCAATGTGAGTTAAGGTCATGAACACCGTGGATCATGCCTTGAGATTATGAAGTCGTGGACACCGTGGGCCACGCTTGGGTTATGAAGCAGTGGACGCCGTGGACCACGCTTTGAGATATGAAACAAGATCATGAACACCGTGGATCATGCCTTGGTGTTATGAAAGAATGGCCACTATGGACCAGGATTCAATGTGTGAGTTAAGGTCATGAACACTGTGGATCATGCCTTGAGATTATAAGGTCGTGGACACCGTGGGCCACGCTTGGTTATGTCATGGAGAGATAACGGTCCCATTGACCCTACTCTTAAGGTTATGAAGCGATGGTCCCATGGACCATACTTCATTATATCGTGGAAACATAACGGCCTCATAGGTCATACCTCTGAGTTATAATGCAGTGGTTCTATGGACCATGTTATAATGTATTATGAAAAAGTGGCAGTCTCATTGATCGTAGCTTAGAGTTATAATATAGTGGTCCCATGGACCAGGCTCAGTTACATTATGAAAAAGTGGCGGCCGCAGGGACCGTATTTTGTGAAGAATAAAGCGATGTCCCATGGACCACGCTCGGCTACATTATTAAATGGTCACGGCCGCATGGACCGTACCTTATAAAAGGTAAAGCGATGGCCTCATGGACCTAGTTTTGATGTATCATAAGAGGGTAAAGGTCACATAGACCGTGTAGAGGATATTGGACTCTTGGAGTTCGTTATGAGAGTTATGCAATTCACAATGTCATAATGTGAATGGGTTATCTGGTGTTGTTTGTTTGAGTGGGTACAGAGAGATATACGGGTCTCGACACCCGTTGGCAGAGAAATACAATATAACTCAGTGTCTGTTGGCAGAATGAGAGCATACTAAGTTTAGCCTCCATGGGCGCAATGGGATGTATAGATCTTAGCATTCATTGATAGATTGGAGACGCATGGATTGCGACATTTTTGGACTATTTGGATGTTGGACAGATCTCAGAACCAAATGGCGAATTAAAGCATCCTTGGTAAAATATGTGCGTTAAAAAGAGGTTAGTAGTATAATATGTACAATTATCATGCATCAGGAATATCACCCACATGCAAGTTCGAATTATATACAATTTCTGCATATGTTTTTGAACGTGTGTTACGATGTTCATGTGTTGTATGAGTATGTGTTGCTATATGTGTGTGTTATATAAGATCTGTTTTTTGTATATGCTAAAGTGTGTTCTATGCATTTGTAATGTGATCTATGAGCATGCATATGTATAGTGCTCTGTAAGCATTTGTGTTGCGATATGTATGTGTGTTCTTGCGTAGGTGTGCGATTCGTTACATGCATATGTATTGACAATGAGCAATGCATTTTATGCCTAAGTGTCTAATTTGCAGAGATTTCTTATGCGAGAGTGGCAATATGCAACGAGTTTGCGTGCGAATGCTGATATGTTTACTGTGTACGAATGTGCTTGTGTTGACACATTTTTTATGTGTTTGCAATGTGTTTCGTGTGAATGTGTATGTATAATACTTTGTATAGTGTGTTTTATGTGCTTGTCACTCTTGATGAGTTTAAAGATCCATTGGCTCTTTTCTCTTTCTTCTTTTTCTTCTTCTTACTAATGTCCTTGTGTTCATTCTCATTGGGTAGAGTGGCCTTGTGATGAATTCGCATCAATATTGCCTCAGTACGGAGTTTATCCATAAAATATCATCTTTATCAGAATGGTTGTCCCAATTTGACAGTTAAAAATTTTTGCCAGAAAATTTTGCCCCAGTGTGAGCAAATTTTCACCAGAAAATTTGCCCCAGTTTGGCAATAGAAACTTGTGCCTTATGCGAAAATTTTTCACTTGAAAAATTTGCCCCAGTTCAGAATTCGTAGGATTTGCTTGCTTCTGTGTGACGATGCCTCTGTAAATGATTGAGGTTTCTTCATCTACGATTTTGCCCCATTTTGTGTGTGATAGATGTCAAGCTTCCTGCCTTGATTTGCTTAACTATTTACTTGAATTTACGATAGTGTTGTTGGATAAAACATATAATTCTCATATCAACCATGAATATTTTTCCATAAAATTGCCCCAGTTCCAGTATTGGTGTGGATGGGTTTGTATGATTATTCTAAGGCTATTAGACATCGGCTTTTAGGCAATGGAGTTTGACGAGTGGCGCTTTACCTTGGGGACGGGCATTAAGGCTCTTGATTTGTGGGTCTATATAAGTGTGGACTCGTGATCTTCTTTGTATATGTGGAGTTGTGGGTCATTAGGTTCATTCATTTATATGGTAATGGGTCGTTGCAGCGGCTTTTGGCTAAGTGGAGCTTTGGCGATTCTATTCGCCTAAATATCTCAAAATTCCAGATATTGGATTTACATACGAGAGAGATTATGCACGTCATTTGTCATGAACTTTGTCATGAATCGTCGAATTGCTTATGTCATGCCTATATTTGTAACATTGGGGGTGATAAATTGAAAAGCGGCGTATTGGCATGTTATGGGGATTCTATATGGAGATAGGTATATCGGCTATCAGTAGCATTTATTACAATCAAACAAACTTTCAAGTTTGACTTTTAGTTTATAAATGGAGTGAATCCATTTTATACGAATCCACAGGCATCCTCAAAGATTTATCCGAGCATCTGAGGAACATGCTAGCTTGCTCTCACGCTTTGAACATAGGGGAGCCGTTGGATATTCTTTGATTGGATTGGAGAAAATCGACACACAACATCTTGACAGGACTTTCAAGGAGGTCTAAAGTTCCCATGTCCCGCTTATTTCAACATTTTTTCTTCTTTTTTTCTTCGTTTTTTTTTTTTTTTCTTTCTTTAAATTGTATTTTATCTTTTGACGCGAATACCAACATTGGTGATGAAAGTATCCGGTTACTCGATAAACACATATTTAAAGTGCATTGCATACTCATACCTTAAGAAGTTATTGTTTGACGTAAAAGTAAACATGGATCACATGAATACTTATAGTTACTATATAACTCAAGGTAGCGGAGTAGATAATTCGGTACTTTTTTTTTTTTCTTTTTTTTCTTTTCTTCTTCTTCTTCTTTTTCTTTTTTTTCTTTCTTTTTTTTTTTGCCGAAGGATGGATTCATAAGGACTGGTGATATATTGAGCTTTTACCTCTCTTTTAGATACTCCCGCAAATTTTGCTGATGCGATCATCCGAAAATTCTTTTCCTCTAAAATTAGAGGGTATATGACTGACGGCTCGTATTTGACAATCTTGATGGTTTTTTGTGCCGTCAAATGTTTCACATCATTCATAATACTACTGTCAAACTTGAGGTGTTTGTTTGATCGTTTCATGCTGCTGAATGGGTTAGACTTATATAAGTTTATGTACAGTTGTGCACTGGAGGAGAGATATATGAGGTGTAACAAAGATGAGAGTCATAGCAATTCGATAGTTCATGATAAAATCATGCCAAATTTTATACATTATCACTGTCGCATGCAAATCGAATTATTGAGACAAATATAATCCCCAGAAGTAAAGCGCATGTTATTTTAGGAATATTAGGAGTGTTGGGGATAGGGATATAGCGAACTCATATCACCTGATTGGATGATAGGACAATTATTTTCGAAAATATAGTCAAGGTATGATATGAGATATACATGTTTACTCTTTTATGTTAATCGTCAAATTCAAGAGATAGCTAAGCAATACACGTATTCATTGTCTCGCATAAAAATATATAAAGCAAGCACGAAGCATCTCATTCGTCGTGTTAGTAATTCCTTTTTTTCTCTTTTTGTTTTCCTTTTTCTTTGTTGTGTTTCTTCCCCGTCATATGCTTGGCAATAGTTGTATTCAATTCATTGACGATGTCACCACGCAGGTTGGATCACAGACTCATCGAGAAGAGTGTACAATCACATATACACAAGTGGATGTCAGTGTGATACATACATGAAGTGAGGCGTGTACATTATATATGTATGTGTGTGTAATGAGATTGGCATGTGATGTTTGAACTATGTGTGATATTTATAAGATAAAAGAAATCCTTGTAATATGTACGTGAGATGTGGGATAAACGGAAAACGTGTGCAATAAGATTTGTACAATACATACATGAGCTATGTATGCTATCCATGAGATATGATGTGTGTGATATACGATGCATGTACGTAATATGAAACGTGTGAGACTTATGTAATATATACATGAGGTAAGCCGTGTACAGTCTACATGAAATGCTTGCAGCATGCGTGTGTGTATAATGAGATTGGCATGTGATGTTTGAACTATGTGTGATATTTATAAGATAAAAGAAATCCTTGTAATATGTACGTGAGATGTGGGATAAACGGAAAACGTGTGCAATAAGATTTGTACAATATATACATGAGCTATGTATGCTATCCATGAGATATGATGTGTGTGATATACGATGCATGTACGTAATATAAAACACGTGAGATGTAAGTAATATATACATGAGGGGTGTACAATAAACATTGGATGTGTGTTATATTCATGAGATATGCGAGATGAGATGTATGCAATATAGAAAAGCGTGTTACATGAGATTTGTGTAATATATAGATAAGATGGGTCTAATATGTAAATACATATAAGATTTTTGTAATATATACACGAGACGTGGGCGATATACATGACGTATTTAATGTATAAGAGACACGCGTAATATTTACAGGAAATATGTGCAATAAGCATGAGATATGTGTGATATATATGTGTGATATGCGTAATACATGCATGAGATATATATAATGAGATACGTGTAGTATGATGATGTATGTAATATACAAAAGATGTGCGTGTATAAATTATGTGCTATAATGAGACATGCGTGATATATATATGAGATATACAATGGATGAAGTGTGTGCGATGTACATGAGATATCGGTAATATAAAAATGAGATTTGTTTAATATATACATGAGATATGTGTCATATATACGAGAAGTGTGTAGTTTAAAACTAATAAAACACAAATCTCTTAATTTTATTCGGGCTATGTATTAAACAAGCAATTAAAATAATGTAACAGTATAACTACATGCCGGTGGGATATAAATATGGATGCCTATCAATGTCTGGGCTTACGGACTACCTACGCACATTGTACGTAGGCTCCGGTTATCCCAGTGGTTTATCTAACAGCATGTCATTGCTGGGGTTCCTACCGACGACCAATGTACATAATACATCAGCTCGATATACTACCCAAGTAACATATTGGCTAGGGATAAGGTGCCGAGCATTACGGACTACCTACGCACATTGTACGTAAGCTCCGATTGTCCCGGTAAGTAGGATGGGCGTACACCCTAGGTAATAGCATGTAATGCATGATATGCAGTATGTACAATATTCATCAAATAAATACAGAAATAAATAAAGAAATCTAAATAATGTATTTGTTTGTGATATCAAAAATATAAACCCAATACTATTTTGATCACCTAAGATGAGCCTGACGAGTCCCCAGCGGAGTCGCCATCTGTTGACGACCTTCCTCCGGGGAGGGAAAGGGTTGGAGTCGCCACCTAGATATTTGTGGAAATCTAGGAAACCGAGATAAGGCACATAAGAGATTCGTCAGGCTCGTTCGTCGTTTACGTGTGGGGAAGACGGAACACCCCCACAGCGCCCCTCATAGAGGGTACTCTATAGGTGATCAGAATAATTTTTGGTTTACATTTATCACATATTTATTATTATTATATATGCATATTTAATTATTTACCTAATATCAAGGAGAGAGATCGGTATCCGCCATAATCTCTAAATCATATTAGATAGACACACCCAAATATAGAATATATATCTGTCGGGATAATATCCATCATCTCGTTTCTATATATTTTTTATTTAAATGGGATTTGATTTTTATAAATACATCTGATCGTATTAGAAAAATAATATCCATCACTTTCTATTACGATCATTCATATTTATTTACCCCAACTACTTAGATTAGAATCCATCCGGTTCCTAACCCTCGTAATTGGAGAAGTCAAATCTCTGTCATATATTTATGCATGTGTTTGATTGTTATGTGGTTACATGTACTATACGACGATATAAGAATATGAGTGTATCGTGTTATATGTGTACATATACATTAATTTAAGAAATATGCTTGAATTTATTATTTTATCTTAGGGCTCAGCGCCGTGTCGTTTCCTCTTCATCGCCCCTATTATTGTTATAGTAAGATGTCCATCTCATATTTGTATTATTATTGTTAAATTCAATTTTTTAGGGAGATATCCATCTCCCTTGTAATTATCATCGTTGAAAATAATTTTAGAGGAAATATCCATTTCCTTCCATATTAACACTGTGGATTTTAATATGAGAGAAATATCCATCTCTCTCCGTATTTTATAAATTCAAATTTTAAGGAAAATATCCATCTCCCTCTAAATTATTGTTAACTATCTAGTGCTATTGAAAATGTAATATATTTACATTTGTTTATTAATGATGGAGAAGAAATATCCATCATTTTTTTCAGATAATATATTTATAGATGTGTTTCGGGAAGAAATATCGATAACTCCACCAGATATATTTATAGATGTGTTTCGGAAAAAAATATCCATCTCTTCCCCAGATCCAGTTTTTAATCTTTTTGTTTATTAGTTTGAAAGAACAATTCAATTTGAGTCCTTATAATTTTTATATAGAGCAGGGGGAAAAGTAATATCCATCGCTTTTCTCCCGACTCTTTTATTACTGTTTATAGTTTTTATTTTCGGCGAAAATATCTATCTTCTCCGAATTTTACAACATGAACTATTTACATGTAACATATAAATATTTATGATTATTGGTTCAAATGAAGTCTAAGTTTGATTATTTGAAAAAAATTGGAGTTAAAAAATAATTATAATTCATAGAATAATATTAAATCTATTTTAAATTCATTAAAATCAAATTAAAAAGCTAATTGGGCCCCTAATGGGCCGGACCGGACCACTTGGTCCGGTCCGCGAGCCAACAGGCTCGCGCCCAGGCGCGCGCAGCGCCTGGGTCCGCGCGGATTAAATCCGCGCGCGACCGGCTAAGCCGGTCGTCATCTTCGTCCGCGAGCTCGCGGACGTCGCCGGCGCTTTCGCCGGGGGCTCCGGCGAGACGTCTCTATATGTATCCTAAGGTTTTAGACCACCCTGGACGCATCGGAGATGTCAAAAATTACGTTCGGAGCTTCGTTCGTGAGTTCTTGAGCTCGCAAGCTCCGGCCGTCTTTCGGCGTCCGGTTCCCTTCGACGTGAAAATGGGTGTTTTTAGGGTTCTCGACCGTGCTGAGGCCAATGGTGATGCCAAAATTTAAGTTCGTCGCTTGTAGAGAGAGTTATATATGTATGTACGTTTATGTTATTTATTTTGTTTTAATTTTTCGACCACCGTAGCTCGCCGGCGGCGGAGCTACGGCGATGCCGTGGAGTCTCCAACTAGAGGAGAGCGTAGTGCAGTGATTTTAGTGAGGTTAAGAGATGGTTTAGAGGTGTACCTTGTTTAGAGCTTACCGGTGCAACTTGGGTGCGCTCCGGCGGCGAGGGCGGAGTGCGGCGGCAACGTGGTGGAGGTGATGGTGGTAGGGACGGAGACAGATGCGGTGGGGATGTGGCCGGGCTTCCTCTCCTCCTTCACAGCCTCTCTCTCTCACTTGATCTCTCTTTCTCTCTAAATCTCTCTCTCTCCCTAAGCTCTCTCTCTCTCTCTAAATTTCTCTCTCCCTCCGAGCTCCCTCTCTCTCCCTCCAAGTCCCCCCATCTCCTGCCACTCCTCTACTTTATATAAATATTCTTATTTTTATTATTTTTTTTTTTTTTAGGGTGCACTCTATTGTCCATTGGATAACAAGTTTAATTATTACACCCCATTTTCGGAAAGTTGACTTTTCCTTTTAATTATTACTTTCCGTAAATGTCTATTGACCGGTTAATATGATGTAAAGATTTGATTTCGATTTTATCCTCTGGACAAAGGCTGGTAGGGAAAAGTCAAATATCGGATACTGGAGTGGACCTCGTGCTGAAGCGATGAACTTCGGTAATTCGCCCCATTAAAACGCCGATCTAAAAGAATAGTTAAATTAGCTTCGAACGCGCTTAGTCATCAGTACATCCGGCTTGATTTAAGTCTGTCAGTTAGTGTTATGGTTCGGACAAAATGCAAACTTATGCTCGGATCAGCCTTCGCTGTCACCGTTTCAACCCCGGGCACGAAGTTGACTTTTTGGACAAAAATGCCTCTGTACCAATTAACACTTCGGAGTCCCAAATAACTGTTTGGAATTTTTTGGGACATCTTTCAATATAAATATTTTAGATATTGATGAGATTTACAATCTTTTTGTTGAAAGTTTTTTCAAAAGATACTTCTAAATGGATATTTTTGAAGTTTTTCTTTTTTTTGGGGTTAGCGCATCGACCCGTTAATAGTTTAGAGCTCCAAAATATTTATTTATAAGTATTTTGTAGAAAAATATTTAATATGCAAGTTGTAAATCTCATCAAGATCTAAACTTTCATGTTAAAAGTTTTTCCAAAATTACTTATAAATAGATGTTTCAGAGCGTCGAAATATTAATATATAAAGAAAGGCATTTTTGTCCAAATGAAAAAGAGTGAGGGGCGCAATGTAAATATAAAGTTGGAGAGGGATGATATGTAAGAGGAAACTATAGGGCTGCCAAGTAAAGTCAAATATTTCGATGAGCTGATATGAAGTTTTCTAAATTCTTTTGGAATAACAACTAATCGCCCCCCATTACCAAACTACTGCTCATTGTGCCCTCCCAACAGTCACCGTCATCAAATCAGCCCCCAACTCCAAAATTCATTTTTTGGACAAAATAGATATATAGTAATAAATATGTGGCTTTTTATGATATTTAATTATAATGTTGATGTTAAAATTATTTTATAAAGCATATCAAAATAGGTATTTGAGACTTGAAAGTCTTAACGGGTTTAAAAATACTAAAATCGTATTACGATACGAATGTACATACCAAATATTATGTATAAGTATTTTGTGAAAAAGTTTTCTATATAAAAATTATAGATTTTGATATATCTACAATGCTAATATTAAAAAAAATTAATAAAATACTTCTAAATAGATATTTAGGGCTCGAAAGTCTTGACGGATTTCTTAAAAATAAAAAAAGAAAACTGTAGCAAACACTGTTCAGGCAACTGGTCATCTACAGTGGCAGGCAACATTCACGATTTATATATATGTAGTAATAATATTGATTAAAATGAAAATGATCGGTGGGGCTTCAGGGAAAGAAATCATTCATACTGGCTTTTGGTATTTCTTTTGGCAATAATGATCTCAACAAAATCTATATCAATTTGTGGACCACTTTGTAGTGTGTATCACGTGCTCTAAGTGACTCAGTCTAGGTGTAACTGACCTGATGGAAACCACATGGCCAATTCCATCTTCTTAAGCCCTAAAATTTGATGTCTCTGACGCCTAAACTTCGCCCAAATAACACCTGGAGTACTTACCAATTGATTGGGCACAATACTTTGATTGTATACGATCCTTAGAATCAACTTATTCCACTTAAAAATAGAATACTCTAATTTTTAAAATATTTATTCACATAAAATTATATTATCCTTCAGTCAAAAGACGATATAGAACAATCAAGGTAATGTAGTATTAACTGCAAAAGCCAGAATCCAACTCGGCCCAAAGATTTATACCGGCCCACCGTGTACCTTTCAAAAAAGCAACATGCTTATCTACTTAAGGGACTCGGCCTTGAGTCTACTCGTGTGCATAGTGCCCAACAGATACATTTAGACATTGTTGTTTGCTAAAGGAGTAGTAAAACTAGTGAGTTGGAGAATTAGAAGTGCAATTAGTATCCAAAAATTAGAGGTTTTCTTTAAGAATTTTTGTGGTTCTAATAACAATAGGGTATTTGTTAAGAGCTGCTCTCCAATCCACTAATTCAAGGAGTTCTGTAAAAGTTACATGAGAAGGTAGATTCACTATTTAAACAACCAAATTAAATTAATTGTAAATGAGATTTTATCTCTAATATTAAAGCGTAAGAGAGGGATTAGTGGGGTTGGTGTTGGTGTATTATATTCCAATTTTAATTATTTAAGAATTTAAGTTTTTAGCAAGTATGAGTTGGCAAGTACTTATAATATTGCTTTATCTTTTGTCGAAATGTAGATACAGAAATCGAGCTAAGAGGTCAGAGACCAAAAAGAAAGATTAAGTTACTATCCCAATATTCTCAGCAGCGCTGGAGGCTTGCACAATAGACTCTTGTATTTTTAAATGATTATAAAATCTAAACAAACTCATATATTTTCTTTAATTCTGTAATTGTTTACATCATAAGATTAAATTGCTGATATCTGGCAATTCGGCGACGTTATAAAGTGGTCTATAGAAGACAAAAGTGGCAGCAGCAGTAGCACCTGGTGAATTTGCTAACATTTTGTGTTTTTACTTATATTTTAGAATTCAATTTATAGCTATTTAATTTGAAAATTGATGGATTTTTTTTTTTTTTTGTTAATTTTCTCAGTTGAGTTAATGTATTAAAATATCAGAAGATTTAAATCGTAGATGATATGTTGATTTTGCGCGTAACAAAGCTACTTATGTGGAAGACGAAAGCAATAGCACATAAAGGTGAATTTATGAAAGTTTGAATCTCATCAATATTTGGTCGGAAAAGTCTATCATTTACAACTCAATTTCGATCGCGATATAGGATAGAAATCGAACTCGGTTGTCAGTATAAAAGAAAAAAGTGAATTTGCTTACCTTTTTTTATTTTTTTCCTTTATTTTGGAAGTCATTCATATTTATTTAATTTGAAAATTGACGGCTGTTTTTTTTGGATAATTTACTTTTTAAATTGTTTAAAACTTCAGAAACTCCAATACATTTATTTTCAACAAGTACATTACGAGTGCGTCGTCCGCTAGTTTCATACCAAAAGACAACATGTTATTAGACATTGTGCAATTAGACTGCATAGACGTTATTCAAGCGGCCATTTGCTTTCTAGCTGCTGTTGAGCAACTCCATGAAGTTGATTGGAGTGGTGAAGCCAAGTTTCAGAGATTGCAGAGTCCGCGAACAACTTATTAACAGCTTGCGATGGATGAAACCAGTCCAGAAGAAATACTCGCTTCTATTTACGCACAAAGTGGCGTTCTTCGTGCACTCTGCTTCCCGTTGAATCTTCCCGAACCACAACGCCGATTCCAGTTCTTTGAACCCTGTAAAATATAAGCAACCAACCGTGAATTCTCTATACATATGCTGTAAGAGCTTAGAGTCATACCATGTAACAGTGAATTCGATGATGTTGTGCTGGAGAACTCATGTGAATCAGCGAAAGAGTATTTCATTCCTGATAATCTAGTGCTGAGGTTTTGCATGAGGACGCTGGTTGCGTTCTTGACTGTTAGGACAATTCATTTAGGACTTCAAGGCATCCTGACGGAACCTGGCTTCTGATCGTCGGAATGCAGCCAACCTTCCCGGTCCCGACCACGAAAAACTTCCTCGCTCCCATATTATACAGAGTCTAGAAATCAAACTAACACAGGTTATTTGCAAATAATTTGTAAGAAACTTGGACGAATAACTTAATAACAGACCTCGAGTTGTTCCCCAAACTTGGCAACCAAGGAGGTCGCAAATTGATCCCTCTGTTCCGTCGTGCTGTTGGTGAAGTTAAAAGCAAATAGATCATTGCTCCCAGTACTAAAGTAGAAGATGGACTTTGAAAGAAGGGAATCGACCGAGCTTGTATCCAATCTCACCCTCAATTCTGTTATCACTGCTTGAAAATAAGCTATTTGTTGCTTCATGGTGATGGTGCCAGGTCCTGTATCAATCGAAGTTTAACCAAAAGAGTCAATAGCTCGAAATCGCTAGAAAATTTAAAATGTGGAAACTCTTTATTTACCAAATTTAAATAATTTTACTAAATCATTTCTACTATCTAACACGATTAAAATAACATCTTAGAATAAATTAGTTAAAAAAAATATTTAATATAAATATTTAAATTGGATGAATTACGATCTATATGGATAAATAAATATATAGATCAATATCAATAATTTAAATTTTTAAAATTTATGTGTATAATATTATTCTAGAATTGTATAAAATTATACTATCTGTAGCGTTAATTAGTCTAACTTTAAGATGCTTGATGTATAAGTAAAATTTAATAAAAACCTAATAATGTTTAAGTATGTTTGCATTCATACAATATTTCTATCGGTTTTGATCTTTTATATAAGATTCAGATCATCAAAAATGACCTGGGAGGAGCCTATTCTAACTCCTCCGGAGTGAAGAATATATATATATATATATATATATATATATATATATATATATAGAGGCTATTTTCAGCTCGATCTGAGAATAGTCTATTCTCAGCTAACATCTCAGCCGTTGATCTGTTTGATCTAACGGCTGAAATTTAATTTTAAAACTTAACGGCACCGTTAAATACTTAACGGCGTGAATCGTTATTTCGTTAAATATAAAATTAAATTTCAGCCGTTAGATCAAGCAGATCAACAGCTGAAATGTTAGCTGAGAATAGCTATTCTCAGGTCGAGCTGAGAATAGCCTTTCTCTCTATTAGAGTATATATATATATATTATATAAATATAATATATATATATATATATATATATATATATGTGTGTGTGTGTGTGTGTGTGTTTACAGAGTATGGCAAGACAATAATTGGTATTAATGAAGAAGATTGTGTTCTACCGTTTATCAAGTATCCCAGAGCCACCAGAAGCGAAATTCGCCCCTCTGATTAATTCCGTCCAATTTGAAACAGAGAGGTATGCTGGCGGGCTCTCCGTGAGTCCAATGGATTTTGCTGAAACAAGCAGTAAAAAACTTTAGACATATTACGTGTTAATAAAAGCACAATTTTAGACTCACCGATATAATCCACCGCGACAAAGCCATTGCTGAACCTCCCGGTCGGAATGGAACCAGGGTAATCGATACCGCTGTAAGGGAAATTCGCCTATCTATCATTGGAACATCGGGCAAGAAGTTGTTTTACCAACATCAGCAGTCGAGTCGCCAAAGACGTAGATTGCTGGTGCAGTTGTAATAGTTTGCCCTACAACATAGCCAAGGAGTAAGAATGTTGCAATAATAGAACATATTCTCGTCGCCACCATCCATACGAGTTTTTCAATTCAAAGCTATTTGTAGTTGCAATAGTGCTTCTCTATTTGTAGCACTCTCATGCAATAATTCAAAGCTTTAATTAAGGCATTACAAGACTTTGCACAAGTGATAAGGGAATGTGTCACTTATTCACACACTTTGGGACCATACTAGTTCCATCGATCTACACCAATACCGTCTATTTAGCACCCATTTTAGCAATTTTAACTGTAATTTTAGAGTTTAAGATTGGTGTAAGAGACTAATGATTTAGGAAATTGCTAAATAGGACAACGGGGTGATGGTATGTTAGGAACACACTCACTGGCAGTCTAAAGTTAGCTCACGAAGATAGTTTTGCACCATGCATGCACAACATTATATATATATATATATATATATATATATATATATTATATATATATATATATATATATCTATTTCTACATTCTCGAACTACATGTGAGGTTACTCGATAGCAATGATGCATATGTTTATCTATCTGAAAATTCCTTACTTTCAGTTTGTTTTTGTTTTTTTTTTTTTTTTTTTTTGATATTATAATGTATGAAAATTTATCCATTTTTACCACCTTGGAATTTCTTTTTTGGCAGTTTCATGCACCACGTTTTTCTCATGCTTATGTTCATATGAAAATTCATGACAACGCATATCTTAAGTGGTTGGTGGTATACTATTATGTCTATAATCTAGGCTCTTTGATAATTTTTTAAAGTACATAGAAATAATTCAACGTAGGTATGTTGAATTATCTCTATACTTTCTATGTGTTATTTTCATATCTTTTGTATTTATATCAAATAACTAGATAATCTGCAAAATATGCAATTGTATGATTTTTTATGTTTTTTCTAATTAAATTAATAAGAATAGATTAAATATATGACATTCATAATTAATTAAACAACTAATAATATGGCATGTGTCATGAACAAACTATTATATATATATATATATATATATATATATATATATATATATATATAGTAATTCTCGAACTGATTTCAAGAACGATGTATTAGTTTTAAACGGCGACCGTGTTTTGTAAGCAAATAGAATTTGGGAAGGATCATGTTTTGAAAATGAAAAAGGTCATGCCCGTAAATGAAAAGTGGAAAGATCATCTTTTTTCTTTATTCACACGGCAGCGAGGAAATGCCAACTGGACAAGTGTCTTGACTGGCCCGCCCCAATGATAGATATAGATACTTAGATCAGTTGAAGTCTAATTTGTGGCGAGAGAGATTTTTTTATGTAATGGCTATCTAATATAAATTTATTTAGAAGTATTTTTTAAAAAAAATTTTAAAATTAAAGTTGTAGATTTTAACGAGATTTATAATTTTTATATTTAAAATTTTCAACAAAATACTTTTACAAAGATATTTTAAAGCTACAAAAGTTAATGGGTTTGAAACATGTTTAAATAAAACCGTTAAATCTATTTAAGTTTGTAGTCCTAAACACCTATTTAAAAATATTTTTAAAAATTTTTTTGAATATAAAATTGTAGGTCTCATCAAAATCTATAAGTTTTATTTAAAATTTTTTTTTTTTAAAATAATCATTAAATTTATTAAACACAAAAGAAATATATACTAACGTAATAAACTTTCATTATAGAATTTTTCTTACAGCAAAACTGAACTTTGTCTTTTAACTTAGGGTAATTTTGTGGCCAAAATTTTTTTATAATTTAGAAATTGGGATGCCTATCTAAAGATTAATGGCATAATAATTTGTTAAGGGAGCATTGCTATTTAGGAACTACCAAAATGCCAAAAATGTGCTCAGTATCCGATACAGATACGGCCGAACACGCTAGAAAAGTATTCAAAAATTTTTAAAATATAAAATTCGAACATATGTGTTGAACAGCCATATATATAAATAATATATATAATATATATATATATATATATATATATAATATATATATATAATTGCTTGTTTATTTTAGACTTTGAAGTGGATTGAAAATAAAACTGAAGTATAAGTTGTATATAATTTTGGAGTAGGAAAAAATAAGGGTTGTGCAGCGAAAATTTTGATTTTGAGATAAATTTTTTTTCTTTTTAAAAGGAAAACTATAATAAAGATGGAGAAGTGTCCTAAAAAAACTACAATATTTCCAATATACCATCAAATTAGCTGACATATCTTTAATAGATATTATACTATTTTTAAAAAGTTGTACTAAAATGTTTTAGAAAATACTAAGATATACTTTTTTTTTCATTTTAAAATTTTTAAAAGAATTAAAATAATATATAGGATTCATTTGTCCCACTTAAAAATAGAACGCACGGAAGATCAAAGACGCTTTTCCGTATATATGCTCATTAGCCTTCAGCTACCGGTCGATATGGTAAATTAAAGGGTTCCAGTGTTATTTACACAAGTTAAAATCCACTCGGCCAAGCCTAAAGTTCGTGCTGGCCTATTGCGTGCCATTTAAAGTCACTTGTCTATCCGCCTCCACAAGAACTCGGCTTCAATTCTACTCGCGCACGGTACCCAAGTACCCAACAATCTCCCCAACATAACCGCCGGATGACTTAATCTTTCTGGACTATGATACCACATATAAATCGGAGTTGTTTCATTTGAAAATATAACGCTCGAGTTCAAAAATGCTTACCCACATATAAATACATTATCCTTACTGATGTAGGACAACTAATGGGCTGCAGTGTTACTTGTATAAGTCAATGTTTAACTCGGTGCAATCCAAAGTTCATGTTGGCCAATTATGCGTCTTTTAAAAGTCACCTATCTACACGCCCCTATAGAAATTTGGTCTCAGATCTATTCTCGAGCATAGTATCTAATATAATATAATAAACGAGAATAGACATAATTAGAAAAAAAAAATTAAAATCTTAATATGTATTAATTGTCGCCACGAAAGTCACTCCCTTTGTTTTTTTTTTTTTTGGTCAGGCGAAAGTCACTCACTTCTTTACTCCACCATTCTCATCGATTAAATGCTTTGTCAAAAAAAAAAAAAGTTGGTGCGAGGTCATCATCACATTCTAATTCCCAACACTAAAATACGTGTTAAGTAAGCTGTTGTAGTATTCAACTACAGTACATTGAAAAAGACATATTTTTCAGTACTTAAAAAAGCCAAAATCCAATGTGTGTTTTTCATTTCTCAAAGGTGGTGTTGCTAGTCGTGAATTTCAGTCCTGTGATGAAGACATTATCTCATCCGTGGCCCGTGGGAATGTGCCTCCATAACTTTAGGCTTCTAGATTATAAATAAATCATGGTCCTAGGTGGCTTTATATATTTCAATTGGCGATCCAGCTTGAGGAGATAATGTCATCGTTTTTTTTATATTAATATAGAGTTGTGAGCAGCATTCATCATTAAGCGTCATCAATGGTTTTAGAGCGATAGGTAAAGATAGGTCTAATATTCTTGTCAGTCGAGGCTGAGACGAGGAGAATGGAAAACAAGAGTGAAATACATCAACCATCTACCATTAGAATATTAAGATATAGCCAATAATATCTAATTAGAAAAAAGAATTAAGATCTATACTTACGATCTAAAGGAAAAAAACTTGGGTATGCGGTTTACATAGCTACGAAGACCCGGAGCCGCAGAGTCTCCAAACATGTAGATCAACGAAGGTTCTGTTCGCCTTCCGCCAGACAAGAAGACGTTGCCAAAGAAGAAGCAAGCAAATAAATATAGACCATCTCCATCTCAATCTTTCTTTCTGCTTTTGTTATTTCACATAGTGCTTTGTATTTATAGATGATTAAAGCTTAATTAAACTGCTACAATTGTTGATTTAAGGACCACACCGACGGAAAACATCAATCAGTCAACGTGTGGCGGTTGATAAATCAAAACAAAATTAATGTGACTTTTTAATCAAACAACATGAGATAAACGTCTTACTTGTGGGTGCGAAGGAGAAGACAAACAGAAAAATGAACTATTTTACCTTCAAAGTAAAAATAACATTTTTTTTTGGAGTCAACTTCTGTGAGAAATTTTGGGAGCTTAGCTAGCTTGATTCAGAGAAGTACAAGGCACATCGCATAACAATTTTCGAAGATACGTGCGCATCGCGTTACTTTCCTTTCCTATGAATTTTAATATTCGATCCATTGACCGCGTGAATTATATGGATGCACTATCAGATTCAGTTGGATGATTGTGCGACGGAGCGTTAGTACTTCATATGTGATTTATCTAAAAGGTGAAAATGATTGGTGAGATGTGAAAAGTGAAAAATAGATGATAAAATAAATAAATAATAAATTTATGAATAAATAATTTATTTTTTTAAGTCTATATAAGTAAATAAATATTAGCATTATTCTTTTTATTTAAATGAATTATTTATTCCATATACACATAAATTATTCCTTTATAAATAATTATTATGTATAAGTTATTATTTTATATAAGTAATTATTGTTATATAAATAAATTATATATAAAATTTGTTTATAAATAATAAATTATTTCAAATTTTTTATTTTGTATAAATAGTTACTTATGTAGATAATTATTTATATATAAATTTTTTTTTTACTTATATATGTAAATAGTTTATTTTGTTGCAAATAAATTCTATTATAACAATATATATTACAATATCATTTAATGATCCTAAATATTAGTTAACTATCACCACTTCAACTCCCTACCAAAAAGATATGAAGTAAAAAAAAAAAGAAATTTTTAAATATAGCTGAGACCGGGAGGAATTGTTGAAACTGAGTTCACATCTACTTTATACGAAATAAACAGTAAAAGTGAAATCTCATTCGAGTTTTTAGTTCCGATCTAAATAAACAGAAAAAAATGAGACTTTACTTATCAATTATCAGTTCTCAAAAGGTAACCAGAAAAAGTGAGTAATTTTTCTTCCTTCAGTTCCGAAACGAAGTAAACAGTAACAAATAACGAAGTAAACATCTCCTTCAAACGCTCATGTGGGTACAATTATATAGAAAACCGAGTTGACAAAATTGTTATACTATTTATCATCTTATTGTAATTTTACCAGTCATATCATATTTTATTGATCCTACATATACCATTGTGTCACTAATTATATAACTTAAACAAACATCTAAAATTATAATAATTAAATAACTTCATTAACTTGTAAATCTTAAACTTGTGTTATTAATGAAAAAGCTAATAATAATGATATTTTGTATTTATTGTACATAAGAATGTAGATACACCTAAAAGTATCTATATATACATATAAAACTATCATATTAAAGTTGTTACGCCACGTGGCATTTCAAATAGTTTTAATATATCATGTGGTATTTGCATTAATTATAGAAAATTATGAAATCATATGTAACTTATTTAAAGAATATAAAAAATCTAATATTAAAAATAAATATTTAATAAAAATAATATATATATATATATATAGAAAAGTTAAAATAAGGTCGGACTGTTTCACCCTTAAATAAGGTGACGTTTAATAGGTACGCCGATCTATCATCTGCGGAATCAGAGCTAAAACTGGATCTCGTGCAATTTATACATCACTTAACGGATAAATTGACGTTTCCTTCTCTCTTGATTATCACTTAACAACTATGTTCATTTTGTCACCCAATATCAAAAAAATTGGTTTGAGACTCACTATAGACCAAGAAGAGGAAGAAGATTCAGGACTAATCACCAGCCAGCCTCTGGATTTTTAATGCCATTCTATCCAATTGAAAGACATGCTAGAAAATGCGTACACAGATCGAACAATTTTTAAGGCTTTTGAAAGACCAGTTGAAACTTGCAACAAAATATGAGATACAAAATGTGCAAGATAATGATAAATTTATACTTGTTGAGGCAATCAATTTGGATCAGATAGCATTAAATCGAAGAGACAGCAATCGAAGTGCATGCTAATCCATTGGACCAGAAGGTTTCATGTTCATGCAAGCTTTGGAAATTTGGAGGTATTCTATGTGCACACACACTTGAGATTCTTATTGATTTTAAAAAATTTATCAAATACCATCTCAAGATATTTTCAAAAAATGGATAAAAGATGTACGATATGTAGAAGTTCGTCCAGAGAAGGGACAAGGTATGTCCATATATACCTCTACTAAGTTGTCAAGGTTTAATGATCTATGCAGAATGGCAATGAGAATTGCGAATGATACAAGCATATATGCATATCCACACAATCCTCAATTGAAGTAGCTCTAATTAATAACCCATTAAGAACTTAAGAAAATTTCTTCTAGAGACATAATTTGATAAAAAATGAGCTACTCCAATTTAATTATTTGTCTAGCGATACGATTACAATTGCAATAAAAAAAACAGAGAAAAAGAAGGGAGAAGGATCCTTCCTATCGAAGGCTCCTCATCCAAATCTATCGGTGAAAGATGCTTTACGAGCTCGCTTGATGAAGAAGCAAATAGGAAAGTGAGAGAAGAAGAGACGGAAATAGGGACTTACTCCGTTAAGTGATCTATTAGTTGCACGAGATCCAGTTTTAGCGCTGATTCCGAGACAGATCGGACGGTTATAATGTCACCTTACTTAGGGGTGAATATATATATATATATATATAACACCGTTTCACGTTACTTTTTAATAATTTTTATATATAGAATTTAGTATTTTTCCTTACTCTAATAGTATATAACAAATAAAATATAATATGTTACTAAAACAATATATTCGTATATCGCACGGATGTAAAATTAGTTAATATATCTTGTTAGTTGTGTCAGTACAACATCCCGACGTAAAACTTGTGTGTCAAAAAATTCACCACCGATATGGAAATATTGTCGCCCCTGCCCGCTGGTCAGTCGGCCGGGACACTCATCTCAGGAAGCGAGCGTCCGGGTTCGAACCCCGCGGGTGGCTGCGATGCAGATGTGTCCGTGGCCGCAAGTTTATAGCGGTTACGGAAAATCTGGTGGCTGGGTAACTCTTAGTACTTCATGTCTGGTCCGGAGGAAGACGCTAGGCCGGGATTTTACTTTTCTACGCGCATCTGGGTCCAAAATGGTCCTAAGGTGTGCGTAGAAAACTGTGGTCCGCGAGTTAGCGGAGACTCAGGGAGAGGTTTCGTCTCGTTATCTTAAAAAAAATGGAAATATTGTCATAAAGAAATAATTGCAGGAAGAGGCTAACTTAAACCAATAACAAGTATTTCCCTGTGGAGTCAGAATCATTTGTAGCATAATTCCACACATACAAAGTACACATTGGACAAAATTGACAGGCCATTTTCATATCCTGCTATAAAGGAAGATAGCGCTCTGTTAGACAACATAGCACTGACATGGATACAAATACGGGGATACGACACGGCATAATATGGAGATATAGTAATTTTTTTTAAAAAGTAGGACACGGATATAGTTTAATAAAAATATAAATAAAAAAAAAATTATACAAAATATTTAAATATCAGGAAATATAATAATATTTAATAATAAGTTCATCTATAAAATAATATTTTATATCTTTGAAATAAATCTAAGCACTAAGATTCTAATTTATATCAACTAAAACTAACAATACATAATATTTGGGTGTATAATTATACTATATTACGTACCTCTATTTTATAGAGTATTTAATTCTTCTAAACAATAAATAAAAATTTTTTTTTAAAAAAAATGATATAAAAACTGATACGAGTGTTGGAACGCCGAACAGAAGTGTCCGACATACGTGTCCGATTTTTCTTTTTTAAGTTTTGTTTCGGACACGCCATCCGATACGTGTCCAATGAGTGTCGTGTCTGACACGTGCACGGACACGGACACGTCGATATTTTTAGAGCGTCCTTGCTACGTACTGTGTTCTATGCCTGTTAGTTCTGTACAATCATTTTCCATGGAAGCAAAACCAACCAGGGTTCTAATTGGCTGTTTACACTTTCCTCATTTATCAAAGGACCAGTAATATATACAGAGTATTCAACTATTAGCCTGTATAACACAAATAAACACCAAACCTTTAGCCACCCCCTCCCCTGTGATACTTATGTAAGATAGTGGGTTTCTGTCTTATAATACTTCTTATTTCAAATTTTGTAGAAGCACTACGTGTGAGAGTGAAAATTTATTTTATCTTTACCATGTAGAGGTGTTCGTATCTATCTAGATTGAAAGGCTGAAACTTTTTAGTCAGTAAATATAGTTTGATATACGTTCGTTGACTTAACTATGGTAACGCCTGAAGAGAGAATTGATCACATGCAAGAGTAGTTGATTTTGTTAATAGCGGTTATTTGGTAATTTGTAGATCAGTTTGCAAATATATTTTGATTGAATTACAGGAAGTCATGTCTGTATTACTCAAAAGGAAAATACTACTCACCCCCAATAAACTACCCAACAAACCACACAAATCAATCTCCACCACACACATATCTCGTGATCCGTACAACTCCCTCGTGATTCGCACAAAATATCAAAATTACAGATATACCCATCGTGATGTGTGGTCTTGATTGTGCCACGTCAGCATGTGTGGTTTATTGTGTGGTTTCTTGGGGGTACATAGCAAAGCCCTACTCAAAATGGGCTGTAAACACAGTAAATTGAATTTGAGGAACTCTTAAAGGCATAAACTCATCTAGCTTTAGCCCGTTCTACTGATCGTAGAGCCTGCCAAGCAAACATCGTTACGCAGAAGCCCGGCGTAAATCCAGAAGACACCCTTTCAGTGATAAGATCTTTTTTCTTTTTTAAAATTTTTCGTGATAGAACACATAATACAAGCGCAGACTCTCGTAAGGATCTTAAACTCACGAAAAATTCTCATGTCCGGTCCTGACCGACGCTCTTGAATCTGAATACATGTCCTCTAGGAATGCAAGTAATGCGAGCACACGCCTTCGCAGGACCTCAAACTTGCAGTGAGAAGTTTTAGAATGCTCCAAATATAAGTTTCGTTGCTTGCACCCATCTCTATAAAATTCATATTAAGAGATATTTTTGAAAAAGTTTCGAACTACAAATTGTTTAAAAAATAAAATACATAACTTTTTAGAAGCAGTTAACTAGTATGTCAAATAAATAGAGAAAAAATATAACTTATAAATAAAGTAATATTTATAGTAACACTTTTAATGATCAGATGATATTTTTTGAAAATATTTTGAACTATAATATTATTTGAACAAATTTATAATTCAGAACATTTTTTAAAAATATCTAATATAAGCTTTAGAAAGCTAAACGTAAATAATGAAAATATGTAGAGCATTATCAAATTTGCAACTGCAAGCACTGTGGACTGAATTATAATTTCTTCCTTCTTTTTTTTTTTTTTTTTTTCTTTTGCAGTGTCGAGTGCACTCTATCCATCGCGCCATTCATCAACATTTACTATGTAAGGATGGAAAGATCGAGATATATGGTTGAGATTTGATCGTAAGATTAAGAGTGTAATGGGATATAGACTTTTATACAGATATTAAGATAAGGTCGAGATCGAAAGTGTGACATGATACGATATTTAGCTAGTAAAAGTTATGACAGATTCTTATTATTGCAGTGCTTAATAAACTCACTTAAACTAGATTGAAACAATCTTCTATCCAAAACAAGCATGGAAATAGCAATTTTCAGAAGAAAAATACGAAATTTATTAAAAGCAAACTCCGCCGGGAATGAAAATCAACAACGTAATAAATCAGATTTGCGAAACGTAAATATGTAGAGCATTATCAAATTTGCAACCTGCAAGCCCTGTGGACGGAATTATATATTTTTTTTTTTTTTTGGGCAGTGTCGAGTGCACTCTATCCATCAAGTCATTCATCAACATTTACCATCTAAGGATGGATAGATCGAGATATATGGTTGAGATTTGATCGTAAGATCTAAGTTCTTTCACGTGGTGCATCTTTGTAGTGGTCGTTTTTCAGCACTCAAGCAATTGGCTGAAGTTGATGGGGGTCACAAATTTCTCTGAGCCAAGGAACAGTGTTTGTGCGGCCAGCTTGGAAGCTGCTTGTGTCGGATGGAACTTGTCCCAGAACAGATGCTGATTCCTATTTGAGCAAAAATGCGAAGATGGGAGGCATGCATAAGTTTTTCCATTCGGATCACCTCCGCAACATGCAGCCTTCAGCTCCGTAAATCCTACATTATTTTGGCACAACCTTAAGTATACATATATAATCACCCTGTAAAACATTTTTTGAGAAAGATCATACTATCCATTAGAGCCATCCGTACTACTAATACAATTAGAACATTACATTATTAACCTGATGTATGTTGTATCCATCATTTGCACTTATTGCATTATGACTATCAAAGACTTCTGAAGATTGACATCTCTATTCGAGATTGTACTGTGAACTTAAGTTTTATGGGATGTTGGATATCTAGTTTGGTATTTGGTATATGAGGACCAAACTTGATGCATGAAAAAAAAGTTTTGCACCATGCACTGTTTATAAAAATAAGAAAATAAATAAGGAAAAAGAATGAGGCTGTGCATAAGTGGTTGTTTTCCCCTTCTTTTTTTTTACTTCTTCTAGAAAGAAGGCATGAGTTGGACTACAATCCTCATAAATCTATAATTTGAAACTTTGGACAACTTGCTATTTATCTCAGAGTCAGCTGCGGAGTTCTTTTCTTTGTCATATTATTGTAACTCAATCGACTCACTTTGTACGACTATTTTAACAGATACATTTATGGATGTCACCAATCTAATTAACTTTATCAACCGATCGAGAAGCTTCAATTTTTCAATCCGGATATGTTTAAAAGTTCATGTTACACTCCTCGTCACATAGCTAGAAGGGGGGATAAATTTTTGACGCATTTGCAAGTAACGCTTACTGAATTTGAATACAAAACTTCCATTTTATGAAGTGAAAGTCCTTCTTTCAATTCTAGATGTCCTGGGTCGCTTACGGTTGTAACAAATTTGTAACGCTTGAGGTCGTTACAAATTTTATTGGAAGCGATTAGTTAGTATGGATGTCAACCAAATACTTTTTTTTTTTAAAAAGACGGAGGGCGTTTACCACTTGAACTGGTGCACTTTGCCCCCAAACAAGTAGTAACCAAAGCGGCCTAATTATATTCCTATGAGATCATTTGCGTGCTTACCGAAAGGTCCTGGGTTAGCAAAGAAATTGAAGACCATTTCATACGAATTCCCAAGTGATCTCGTGCAGCTCCGTGCTAAGGTCCTTCAACATGGCCTCTATTTCGACGTAGAATTTCTGAGCCGAACTGTTCAAGTCTCCTAGACAGATACCGTCAGGAAGTTCGCTTCTGAATGCCGGGCAGCACCCAATTGGTGGAATGCTAATAATACCGAACTTTCTTGCTCCGGCGTTATAAAGTTCCTGGTAAACGATCAATCATATTATTATGAAAAGTAGGTAGAGATCTATTCGCTTGTGGTAGCATGACTCACTACAAGAAATGTTTGATTTACTTCAGAACAATTTCGTCGGCAATGCCCACGAAATTTTCATCAAATGTTGGCAAAATAAAATTGCTGACAGACATGCCAAGTGCAAAATTCCGTCAGTGAAACCAAAATGCCGAACTGATTGTGTTATACTATTTATTTATCTATTTAAATATTAAGTACCAATTATTATATATATATATATATATAGAGTACAAGTATTAAACGTAGTATATAAATAAATATATAAAAGACTGCAAATATACAGCTTCTATGGACAGTTAGTCGACTAGTCCATTATATATGGACCATGGACAGGACAAACTAAGAATTTTTTCTCAGAGGTGGCAAATTATATAACTATTTTTTTAACTTAAAAATAACATAGTATATGGATGGAAACTTGCTATTCGTACTTTTCTCCAAATATATTTAAATGATTAAAATATCAAAAGAATAAATTGAATCATAAACTTATTAAATAGACCATGCTCCTCCGTTTTCTATGAATTATCTAATCTTCAACACTCGCTTATATTGGAATCCAACAGTCTCGGGACCTATTTTACATAAATAAATAAATAAATAAATAAATAAATAAATAATAATATATATATATATATATATATATATATATATATATATATATATATATATATATATTTCATAGCTATGTAAAGATGAGTTCTGTCCATTCCTGTGAAAATATAGACATTTCTAATGTTTTTTTTTGAGATTATCGTGGTGGAACCCGTAATGCGAGCACACATCCTCATAGGGACCTCGAATTCGCGAAAAATCCCATGGCCAGCCCCGACCGACGCTCTGGTAAACATTTCTAATGAAAAGTAGGAACCTACTGTTATTTGGCAACGATAAGCCGAGATAAGAGTTGCAATGAATGCATTCCTCGTAGTCTCATTCATAGAGCCATTAGCGGCAAAGTTGTCAAAAAGATCATTGCTGCCGGTGCTTATGAGAAAGATCGATTCGATAATGACCGCCTCCCTGAAGTAAGATTGGCACTGAACATCTTAAAGTACTCGATTTGTTTGTCCATGGATATGTGTTGCCTGTTAGCAAACAATCAAGACTTGGCCTCGTCAAAATGACCGAGTCTTACGGGATGTTTGTGCATGGTCAGATCGTGGAGGAAGAGTAGGCTATAATTATGGAGTTTGTTGTTTGAGTTTGTTATTTTATTATTTATATAAGTCAGTTGTACGAAGTCCTAGATACAAGAGAAAGTTGCTTTGTTTTTAAGAATCCAGTTAATAGAATTCTTTCCTTTCTCTCTGGGTGCATTTCTCTTTTATCTCAATTCTCTGTGCCTTCATCCGACGAGTTCTTTTTAGTGTGTACCAGGTGGGAGCTTCAACAGTGATCGAGCTTCCAAATTTAACATTTGGTACCAGAGCTCAGGTATGCCGAAGCAGATGCCATCGCCAAGCAAATCCCAGAGTGGGAGCGGGGAGCTCATCGACACGGCAACGTCACAAGCTGCGGCAAGGGGGGGCTCGGTGACCCTCAAGTACCCGATGCTGTCGAAGTCGAATTACCCGGCGTGGGTAATGAAAATGAAGGCCAACATGCGCGCCCAAGGGGTTTGGGCGGCAATCGAGGCTACCGACGATGGCGAAGCGGTGGAAGAGAAGAAGGATCAGATGGCACTCGCTGTCATCTACCAGGCGATCCCGGAGGAGACGATGCTTCAACTCGCAGGCAAGGAGACTGCCCGTGAGGCCTGGGAGGCAATCAGAACCATGCACGTTGGTGTGGAACGTGTGAAAGAAGTCAAACTCCAGGCACTTCGGTGGGAGTTTGAGAATCTGCGCATGGGCGACGCGCAGTCGGTGGATGAGTTCGCTGCGAAACTCACTAACCTCGTGAACCAGATCCGTTCCCTTGGGGAGACTATGGAGGATTGTCATGTGGTGAAGAAACTTCTTCGTTGTGTGCCACCAAAATTCTTGCAAATCGCCGCGACGATGGAGCAGCTCGGCGATCTCAAAACCATGCAGGTGGACGAGGTGATCGGTGCCTTAAAGGCGCATGAGGAGCGCTACCGTGACTACGACGGGCGGCACGAACAAGCGCTACTAACAAGAGGGGATCCTAAACCCGATACGAAGCTTTCACGGGGAGAGGAATCCTCTTCTAAAAACAACCGGGCGTGGCCGTGGTAACTCACGCGGCCGTGGCAAGGGAGGTCGCGGAAATGGCACTAGTACTCGCCAGGGGACAGACGGAGGTCGTGAAGGTGGCCGAGACAAGAGCACGATCAAGTGCTTCAGCTGCAACAACTTCGGACACTATGCCTCGGAATGTCGTAGTAAGCACCGAGACGAGGAGACAAATCTCACACGTGTTCAAGACGACGAGCCAGCACTACTCTTGTCCGAGTGCGCGGGGGGCGCACGCAACATGGTGTTGTTGAACGAGGAGAAGGTTATCCCAAAGCTACAGAAAGATGAGGAGGGGCCGATCGGATCTAACGTGTGGTACCTGGACAATGGGGCCAGCAACCACATGACAGGCCAACGGTCCGTGTTCAAGCACCTGGACGAGAGCATCCACGGGCGGGTGAAGTTTGGTGATGACCCGACAGTTCAGATCAAAGGGAAGGGATCCATCCTATTTCAATGCAAGAACGGCGAACAACGACTACTACCGGAGGTATATTTCATACCGAGTCTTTGTAGTAATATCATTAGTCTTGGCCAGCTCTCTGAAGATGGCAGTAGAACTGTTCTGTGTGGAGCATTTCTGTGGATAGATGACAGAAATGGAAGATTGCTGATCAAGGTCAAAAGATCCCCTAACAGGCTTTACAAAGTTTTGTTGGAAACATGTGAACCTGTTTGTTTGATAGCAAGTATGGAGGATCCAGCTTGGTTGTGGCATGCAAGGCTAGGGCACGTGAGCTTCCAGGCACTCAAGATGATGGGGGATCGAGAGATGGCACACGGTGTCCCGAAGATTGATCATCCTACGCAGATTTGCGAGGGATGTCTTGTGGCCAAGCAAGTGAGAAGTGCATTTCCTTCCCAAGCGAACTTCAGAGCCGAACACCTTCTGCAGTTGGTGCACGCGGATTTGTGTGGACCGATAACTCCAGAGACACCCGCCGGTAATAGATATTTTCTTCTTCTTGTTGATGATTATAGCCGAATGATGTGGGTGTACATGATCAAGTTGAAGAGTGAAGCATTTGGGGCGTTCAAGAAGTTCAAGGCATTGATCGAGAAGGAGGTTGACCACAAGATAAAGGTGTTGAGAACGGATCGTGGTGGCGAGTTCCTATCTCAGCAGTTCACAGCTTTGTGTGAAGAAGAAGGGATTCGGCGCCACTTGACAGCGCCCTATACGCCACAACATAATGGCGTTGTTGAACGAAGGAACCGTACTGTTCTTGAGATGGCAAGGAGTTTACTAAAGAGTATGCACATGCCGGCAAGGCTATGGGGGGAGGCGGTGAGACATGTTGTTTACATACTCAATCGAGTTCCAACAAAAGCCTTAGCAGGAATAACTCCATATGAGGCGTGGACAGGCAAGAAGCCTCATCTAGAGCATCTGAAGGTCTTCGGGTGCACTGCGCATGTCAAGATACCGAACGTGCATACAAAGAAGCTCGACGATCGCAGCATTCCCATGGTGTATTTTGGCATAGAAGCTGGAAGCAAGGCGCACAGGCTGTATGATCCCCGACATGAGAAGATTCACGTAAGCCGTGATGTGGTCTTCGAGGAAGAAAGAAGATGGGAATGGAGTGAAGCTGCAAAAGGAGAGCCACAGGCTTGGATCACATTTACCGTCGAGGAGCCCATTGACGGAGCAGGAATCAACCACGCAGAAGCTAGGGAGCAGACACTCGCTACACCTGGAATTGCCACAACACCGTTGTCACATGGTGCGACAATGTCGTCACTTTCGAGTCCGCTGGCTGAGTCGACGCCGGTGTCGCCACAATCTGTCCAGGGACCGCCAGGGAGTTCTGTTTCCTCTCCTTCTAATGATGGACCTAACAAATATCGTTCACTTGCTGACATTTATGCAGAAACCGAGGAAGTCATATATGATGATGAGCTATTGCTGCTAGCTGCAGAGGAGCCGGCAACTTATCGAGAGGCCGCAAATGTGAAGGAATGGGAGGAAGCCATGAAGAGCGAAATGGAGGCCATCGAGAAGAACAAGACATGGGTGCTCACCGAGCTGCCACCGGTCACAAACTCATTAGACTAAAATGGGTTTACAAGCTGAAGAAGGACAACGAAGGAAACATCCTCAAGCACAAAGCAAGACTTGTGGCAAAGGGGTACGTTCAGCAGCAAGGAGTCGATTTTGAGGAGGCTTTCGCACCGGTGGCTAGACTTGACACCGTCAGGTTGATCATTGCCCTCTCAGCTCAGCATGGATGGGAGGTGCACCATTTGGACGTCAAATCAGCGTTTCTAAATGGTGATCTCCAAGAAGAAGTGTATGTTGCTCAACCTGAAGGTTTCATCGCGAAGAACCAAGAGCATAAGGTGTACAAATTGTCCAAAACCCTCTACGGCCTTCGTCAAGCACCAAGGGCGTGGAACATACGCTTGGACCAGACTTTGAAGGGTCTTGGGTTTGTGAGATGCTCACAAGAACAAGCGGTGTACACGAGAAGCAATGAAGCTAACACACTCATTGTCGGAGTGTATGTTGATGACTTGATCGTCACCGGCACCACTGTGGACGAGATCCAGAGGTTCAAGCAGCAGATGATGAAGGAATTTGAGATGAGTGACCTTGGGTTACTCTCCTACTATCTTGGAATCGAGGTGGACCAGAGAAGAGACTGTATCGCACTGAGACAGTCGGCCATGCGAAGAAAGTGTTGATGCAATTCGGGATGAGTGACTGCAACCCGACAAAGTACCCCATGGAACCAAAGCTACAACTCGAAAGGATGTTGATGGAACATTGGTGAATCCAACGGAATACAGCGTATCATCGGATGTTTAAGGTACTTGACTCACACCCGTCCGGATCTCTCTTATGCCGTCGGGTTGGTGAGTCGGTATATGGAGAAGCCTACTACCATACATCATCAAGCGGTCAAACAGATCCTTAGGTATGTGAAGGGAACCATTTGCTACGGACTTGTGTATGAAAAAGGATGCGAAGTTGAGGAGTTGATCGGATTTACTGATAGTAATCTGGCCGGCGATGTCGATGATAGAAGGAGTACTGGTGGAATGGCGTTCTACCTTGGCAATAATCTGATCACTTGGGCATCTCAGAAGCAAAAAACCGTGGCATTATCCTCATGTGAAGCCGAGTTTATGGCAGCAACTGCAGCAGCTTGTCAAGGACTGTGGCTGAGGAGTTTGATCAGCGAAGTTACTGGCCGTGAGCCTAAGCTGGTTACTCTTCACGTCGACAACAAGTCTGCGATAGCTTTGATGAAGAATCCAGTGTTCCATGGACGTAGTAAACACATTGACACTCGCTTCCACTTTATTCGTGAATGTGTGGAGAAAGGGCATATCACAGTAGAGCATGTGAGCACTAATGAACAACGTGCAGACATCCTCACCAAGGCGTTGGCAAGAGTTAAGTTTGCAGAAATGCGCGAGTTGCTTGGAGTCAAGAACCTCGTACTGCCAAGTCTAGATTAAGGGGGAGATTGTTAGCAAATAATCAAGACTTGGCCTCGTCAAAATGACCGAGTTTTACGGGATGTTTGTGCATGGTCAGATCGTGGAGGAAGAGTAGGCTATAATTATGGAGTTTGTTGTTTGAGTTTGTTATTTTATTATTTATATAAGTTGTACGTAGTCCTAGATACAAGAGAAAGTTGCTTTGCTTTTAAGAATCCAGTTAATAGAATTCTTTCCTTTCTCTCTGGGTGCATCTCTCTTTTATCTCAATTCTCTGTGCCTTCATCCGACGAGTTCTTCTTAGTGTGTACCAGGTGGGAGCTTCAACAGTGACCTAGCTTCCAAATTCAACATTGCCCCTGCCAATGTTTATCATTGATAATGTTTTATGTCAGGGAAATAGGAAAGAAGATTAAGCTAGGTTCATACATGTGTCGGAGTTACTTACAGCTCTGGTCCCTGTGATCTCGCGAAGTCCCGAACCTGCGGAAGCAAAATTTATGTCGGAGTTACTTCCTCCAGTCCTTAGTTCCCATTAGAGAGAGAAAAGGTGGCGGGCTGCTCTTGAATCCCATCAGCTTTGCTGTTTGAAAAAAAAAAAAATTATCTTCAGTTATGAGATATGTATACTACTTCCAACATGTATACTACTACCAACATGACAGAAATAATATAAAAAAAAAGCCACCACTATTTAAAACTAGTATAAATCAGCGTGTCCAACTTTTTTTAAAAAAAAAAAATCTTTGGTAGGAAATTTAAATGCATTCCAGACGGCTAATTTTGCTCTCCGGATGGCTAATATGGCATTGTCAACACATATATTGTAGCGTGCGGTATAAAGGGTTTCGGACGAGCTATCTTAAGATTTCTAAAGAGCCAAAAAAGTGTTCTCGACGTGCTAAAAAGTTGTTCCAAGCAAGTTTAAAAAGTGTTCAGAAAGACTAATATAGTGTTTTCATTTGAGGGACTAATTTGTTTAAATTTGGCAAGAATATTTGACAAAACCCCTATAAGAAAATGAAGGGTGTACCTAAGAAATCGGCGGTATTGAGGCCATTACTAAACCTTCCCGTAGGCCTGGACTTGTAGAAATCAATGCCATAAGGGAAGAAGTTGGCTTTATACTTAGTATTTAGGAAGTTGTTGTTGCCGACGTCCGCGGTGGAGTCCCCGAATATGAAGACAGCCGGGACGCTGGCATTGGTCTTTTGGAGCACAAAGAATGAGGAAAATAGGAAGGCGAGAAGATAAGTAGTTCTATCAGCCATTGAAGCCATTGTTATATGGAGATTGTTTCTAACTTCTAGGTGAGATTGCAAATATGACATGCATTTATAGCAGCAGGAACGCATAATATTTGTTTTTTCTCTCTTTCTTTTACATTTTTAATTGATGAGTGGAAATCACAATTATTAGGTATAATAGTTGACAAATAGATTCTGGGCATAATTTATAGGACGTAAATTTTCACCCGCATTTTCTATCTGTTTCCCGACATCTTAATATATATATATATATATATATATATATATATATATATATATATATATATATATATTTTAACATAAAAATTATAAATTTTGATAAGATCTATAAATTTTATATTAAACGTGTTTTTCCAAAATGTGCTCCAAACTCTTAACGACTGAATAAATTTTAGAACTATTTTTAAATCCGTTAAGAGTTTGAAATTATAAAATATTTATTTAAAAGTATTTTTTTAAACACTTTTAATATAAAATTATAGATCTTATTAAAATCTATAATTTTTATTTAAATAGTATTTTTTAAAATATATATGTATATGGTTTTTTAATTTGCCGGCAGAGAACAAGGACAAAGGATGCTGGTGAGAGCGGATCGTTTGTGGTTTTATCACAGACGATTTGCCCTGTGATGTGAATCGTCATTATCCGTTTTACTTGCACATATTATAAAATTTTATATAAAATTTTCGTCGATTTATTTGACCTATTTTTAAGCATTTTTATAAAAAAATTTGAACTATAAAGTTATAGAGTTTGATATTCTCTACAAATTTGCAATTGAAAGTTTTTCGAAAACATATCAAACAGTTTGCCAAAAAAATAATCAAAGTTTGATGTTGTCCACAACTTTGTAATTAAAATTTTTTCGAAAAAATTTCTAACAGTATGTCAAAAAGATAATCAAAGTTTGATGTTCTCTACAACTTTACAATTTAAAGTTTTTCGAAAAAATGCCAAATAGTATGCCAAAAAGATAATCAATAATTAAGACTTTGATTATCTTTTTGACATACTGTTTGACATTTTTTTGAAAATTTTTAATTGCAAAGTTGTAGAGAGAACATCAAACTCAACAACTTTGTAGTTCAAAATTTATCGTAAAAATATTTAAAAATAAATCAAATAAGTCAAATAAGTCGATAAAAATTTTATATAAAATTTCGTGATACGTGTACGTAAAACGGACAGCGACGATTCGCGCCACAGGCGAATCGTCTGTGGCGTAAACCACAGACGATCCGCTCTCGATGCTGGCTGTAATTTATAAGAACATATCCGATTGTCTTTTCGCTGTTGGATGAACCTGTGAATAAATGAATGCTGTGAATAAATGAATGCCAAAATAATGATTAATAGAACGTGTTAATAGAATACTACAGATGTCACACTCAATTTGACCGAGTATAGTCCGGTTTTTGCCCAACGACGCAAATCAGAACAGCAACCGTTTTGCATGGAATTGAATCTTCACAGGGACAATTTGTTGTATCATTCCATTGTACGTACTACGAGAACCGGCAAAATAATTATAACGACAGAAGCAACAAACAATTCAAGTTGAAGAGAACCGTGAAATTTTAAGGGCGTATGAAATGTTAATATTGAAGCATTTAGACTTCAAAAATGAGACTGACAGCTTTAACTTAGGAAGCTAGCCCCATCAATTGCAAGTGAACATTTTATATGTGTGAAATTTTATCTTCAGACCGTCTGGAATCTTTTCTCCGCCGGTTTATTCTCTATCAAAAGCGCTTATGAGCTCCTTGCCGATAGGAGAATACTTCAGTGTAGATGAATGGCCTGCAATCTTGTGAACTTCGGATTTCTTAAAATTATATCTATGTTGTTCTATTTTTAGTGCATTTGGCTTGAATGTAACAGAAAGGTCTTTAACCAAATACCTATAAATGTTCTATAGATATACAATAATAATTTGATCTCTCTTTCATGCTTTTGGACATGGCTTCGATTGTACGAGTGATCTCCTCGTACTTTTATTTCTTTCTTTATTTGAATGTAGCCTTGTAATAATGACTTTTTCTATATTTAATGAATCTTTTTATAATCTTGTCAGCTAGACTCGTTATTGAATACATGCGATGTCTTACTCAAAAAAAAGAAAAAGAAAATACAATATACTCATTTGGATTACCATACTAGTGATATATTTAATTTTGGTCAAAACATTCGTAAAAACTTCGACAAATTCATAACACATCACCATTATGCCATAAAAAGCCAAAGAGGATTTCATTTTGAATTAACATCTCCACATTACAAAGAATGACCCCGAGTTAGGGTCCTCTGTATGCTGTAGATAATTAAAGTGTCCCTTAAATATTCAAAACAGTATGCCTTCTACAAAGGGCGAGTCCGGCGACCAGCTGCTCTACCACAAAGGATAGCATTCTTCGGAATTGGATACTCATCCCTTATAGATTCAACTGGTGAATATACGCGAAGGTAGAACTGCTGACCAAGGTAACGGCGAGCCCAGAATTCTGATCTCATGTTCCACATTCCGACATTATCGAGGGCTATATATATGGCAGTCCAAGACCTTGGGTACACTTGGGTCGTACAACGAGCTACAGCATCCCTTAGATTGTACCCTTGCCTGCTTGCCGGAGTCCACTGTCCTCCGTCCATCCTTTAACAACAATACTACCATTAGTATGCTAATTGTGTTATACTATGTCATGAGATTGCCAAAGCAAAAAAAAAAAAAAAAAAAAAAAAAGAAAGAAAGTTGACAAATTTTGGAGAAACAAATAGTTTTCCCGACTTGTGGATATATGATTGAACCATGTGCTGATCTCAAAAGTGATTTTCTATCATTATAAGAAGAAAAACATACCCCACAACCCAGAAGGAGTATCCGTCAAGGTGCCAGCTTTGCACAATGTTCTCCTTATTCTCAAACACAATTTCAACGAACGCACGAAAATCGGCTGGCATAACGGAAGTGTCAAGGTACTCCCTGGCTCCGGTGGGATTATCTGAGATGCTACCTACTCGAAACACACCACCAATCTTGTAGTAGTCGGCAAGCTTCAACGGAGTGTCGGCGGGAACGAAAGAGACACTGTTGACCGCATAGCGCTGCTTGCCGTTGATCTGAGCAGCTGAGTTTGCTAGTCGGATGGTGCGTGTGGTATTGATCATTCCGTAGTGGTATGAACCCTGAGGATTGGGCCTTGGTCCACTGGCTGTCAGGTTAGTCCTGATGATCAATAGGCAAATAAGTACATAGTAAAAAAGTTGAATTCAAAAGATAAACTTCAGTAAAATCTCAAGTCAAAGAGATAAAAAAATTTTAAGAAATTTTAGGCATTAAATTTGTGATCGTATATTACCGAAAAGAGCGAGCTTGATTCAGAGACCAATCAATCTGAATGGTAGGTCCACCAGGCAGAGGCCCAGAAACAGGCTGCCTAGAGTTGCTGTAACGTAGAATGGCGGTACAAGTTAGCACTGGATTAGTGAACCGGGTAGAGACGGCAATATAGTAGTCTCGTCCTGGCTGATCAGCGATAACAAGGACGGAGAGTGACTGCCCGACGTGAATGTCAATGGAAGAGTACATGTTCTGCAAGGTGTGAGTGCCTTCCACCTCCACTAGTTTCATCCGATGCCCTTGGATTCTGATGTTCAGAGAGTTCTGCAATCCAACATTGGATATCCGAAGCCTGTAAGTCTTGCCCGAGTCCACGGTAAATACAGCACCGTTCGGACCACGACCATTGATGAGGATGCCATCAGGGAAACGGAGCTTCTTGCCATGATCAAGGGTGGCTTTTAAATCCTACAAAGAGTAAAAATATCACGTTATCATATGGAATTACGCAAGATTTGTTGTGCCGAGCCGAGCTGAGTTTCGGTAAACTCAGATCCCTGCACATGCCGACCGTGCCGATGGTGCTTTACCGATATATATTTATTTGTTTATTTTAAAAAAAATAAAAATAAAAATAAAAATTAATTTAAAATTTCAAATATAAGATTTTTTGACACGTAACGTGCTGGTTCGTGCCGTGCCGACAACTGCCATAACAGGCAAGTGCCGACCAGCACTGAAAACCATGGAATTACGCGTAAGAATGTCTATAATCATTGGTTGGTGAATGTGGCAATAATCTTGAAGCACACAAATTACATAGACTAGTATCTGGTTCATGCAAAATGATTAAAAGTTCTCCCAAGTTGCAGGTGGACTTAAGTGTGTTGCCAAGTCAGATATCATGCAGGTCCCAACTTGACAATTACAACAACATTTGGGCCCTGATGTTTGGATGGTTCAATTGGTGGTAGTGGTTAACGAAGGTCCCACCTGGCTTGAGATATTTCCAGTTCATATCTCACAGAGTCAAAATTTGGTAGCCAAGAAGCACGGACACGAAAACGGACAAGACGAGATGAGACGCTACAGACACAACAACATGATAATTTTAAAAAACCTTGGACAAACGAGATGGAAACAGCAAATATAATGTTATTATGTACTTACCTATGATATAGTTTGATTATAAATCTCTAAAAAAATAAACATAAATAATTTGAATTTTCAGCAAGCATAAAATATAATATGATTTACAATTCAATAACTTAGTACAAGATGTAATTAGAACTTCATGAAAAGATCATTTTTTTGTGCTCCAAATCATTACGAACACTACAGATGAGAACATTTTTCACATATTACATAGCAAATTATTATATATGCAAGGTGTATTGATTATTAGTTAATTGCTTTGAAGAAAACTTTTAGACTGGTTCCAATCAAGGTTTTCCATACCGTGCCAAGCCGAGTTTCAGTAAATTCGAAACTCAAGACTTGCCGATCTTGCTGATCGTGTCGTATTGACCATGCCAATCCCTTCAATTTTTTATTTTAAAATATTAAAATTATTTAAGTAATAATAAAAAAGATTAATAAAATATCAAATATAAAAGTCTTAATTATATAGCAAAAGAAATAATATATAATTCACTATCATATAGAGCGTCGATATGGTTGATAGAAAGGATATGTGAAACCCAAATCAAAAAAATTAAAATAAAAAATAAATAATGTGCCGACTGGCACGGCTCGGCACGGTCGGCATGGATGACTCGGCACCGAAATAGTGCTGGATCATCAAGGATCCGATACGCCGAGTGGCACGCTCATGTAAAACCATGGTTCCGATACATATAACAATATGTTACATATTCATTCGCTCAATTTATCAAGAACATAAAAAAGGTCACATTGTAACAAGGCAACACATGTGTCCGACACGTATTTGAGTAGTATCCGGGGAAGAGTCGCGTTCGATATGTGTCTAACATGGATACAACAACTTTTGGAGAAGTGTGCATGCTTCCTAGGTTGGTAAAGAAAAGTTCCCTCCTTAAGATCCCAGTTTAATCCCTTCTCACTTCATACAATGGCTCCAATACTCATTGTGCATATGATAAGAATCTAAGTTAAAAGGCATGAATACTCGTTGACTTTTAGTCTGTGCTCCAAACACTGGAACTTGAAAGATTTTGTTGATACCTAGACTTTTTAAGTCGCCCCTCCAATGCCCCTAAGCTAATAGTCGTTCTTTCTCACCATCATCAACCTAGCAAAAGAGATGGCACGAATATTGTAGACCAAGCCCGACCTGCCTAGAAACAGCAGGCCGAGCTCGGCCGGCACTATATAGGCTGTCAAAGCCGCGATATTTGGTCCGTCCGAAATAGTGCAGGTCAGACAATCCTGCACTAATCAGTTTGCTATGCCTGCGAGCCGGACCGGGCAAACCCGCAATGGGCCTCGGATCGGCGGCCTATTGGCCGAGCCGGGTGCCCAGAGTCCAGGGCGGTCCAGCCATTATAGTTTTGATTATATTAGAACTCCTGATGGCCCTGTGTATAGCAGAAACTAACAGAGAAGATAGTTCTCTTTGACGGTCAATAAAAGCAGGCAATCTGCATGTGCATTTAAGTACTACTGTTTTTCCCATGTGAAGTGTTAAGTGACGGCGATATTGTTGTTGCATATACTACAGGATGTTCTTGGCCACATCTTCAAGATTAGGTAGCAGTCCCAGTTATCAAACAAATTAAATGAAGAGTATCTCCATATCTTCTAGCAATAAATGCCGTTTGCTCTTAGTTATGAAGTATTTAAGAAATCACAAAAAGGAGGCAAGCAAGCTGCAAGGGTTTATAATTTGGACCCTAACCAAATGATGATACATTATACATACAGACTGGATGAGAGTGATGAAACCCGCTAACATAATCAATTATTGGAAAATATTCCTTAGAAGTTTGTGTGGATAAAGATCTGTTCTTATAATTTATAATACACCAGGCACAAATAAAATTTTAAACAAATAAACTATAAGATACTAATTCTATTTTTTCTTTGTAACACATTAAAATAACCGGCATAAATTTAAATAAAAAAGTTTCCCTGATCGCCAAAATACAACTGACCTTGTATTGTTTGGAGAAGGGGCTCTACTGGTTCTCCTTTCCCTTCACCTATTCCCAAGTCCGGAAATGCATCCATCCGGTTTTGCACGGCGGAAAGGATGCTAAATAGGTTGATAAAAATTGTGCTCGTATTTTGAAGAAAAATACTAATGTAGTCCCCCGAAAAGCTCTAATTTTGTGAACTCATCCCAATATGTTTTTGGTATGGGCACAAAAAATTGCATTTGATGTGATATTATGACTATTTTTGGCCCACAAATTGACATGTAGCATTTCCCTTGTTATAAATGTTTGTCCCGAGGATAAATTCACCATATTGTTTCATTAGCTGTGTGAGAATCTTCATCCATTAATGGGGGTATAAATTCTGGTTCCATAACTTGAGCATCTCACACAGGGGCCTGTTTGGTTCTCTTGGCAACTGCCATCACGTGCATCACGCGGTCTCACTCATTGTTTCATTAATATTTTTCCTTTATTAATCATGAACACAATTCAGAGAGAAAGAAGTTTGGAAAATTTTCTGTAAATTCTTTATTTGCAACTCCTTTCACATCTGGATATGATAAACTGTGTGGACTAGAGGATTCAGAGGCGAGATACTGACCGAGTGGTTGGTCTTATACCAGTCTCCGATGAGCACAGTGTAGTCGCCGGAAGGATCAGGGAAGGGGACAGGGATTCTGGGCCGACTGAGGATTCTGATTCCGCCGAATCCGCCAGCAGCTTTGTGGAACTCCAGCGACGGGAAGTAGAAGAAGCTTCCGATCTGGTCCTTCACTTGCAGAATGTAGGTGAAGTTTTTGCCCGGCGGGATTGGGCAGGTGGTCCCGTAAACTCCATCTTCCCATGAGTTTCTCCTTTGCTGAATCCCGTTCCTACACCGACAAAAGGAAGCCAATCTCAAAGTGCATAATACATGAAGTATGATGAACTAACTCAACGAGATCAAGTTCATTATAACAAAAATCTTATATGTATTAGGATAGGTGAACCAATTCAATCATCACCCACCGGTCTTTGTAAGGCTTTTCCTTAATTGACCTGGATTTTAAAACATACCCGCATATCTCACTGAAAAATCCAATGGCGACTTTTGACAACCAATAGTAAACACGCGACGTGCCCACCTCATAAACGACCTCCAATAGAATATAGTCCGTATAATCGATAATTATGCCAAATTTACTAAAATTTATATTTAAAAATATTTTAAAAAAAAAAATTATTTAATTTTTTTTAAAAATAAAATATATAATTTTATAAATTTAAATTATTTCTAGAAAGTATTTTAAAATAATTATATAAAATATTAATATAACTAATAGTTTATTTATATATAATTTTTTTTATCAAGTAGACAATTACTTAATATATTTTGAAAAAATTGTAAATTATAAATTTATGTATTATTCTGAATAATTTATAGTTAATTTTTTTTAAAATAATATTTTTAAATAGTTTTAGTAAGTTTGGTATAATTAATAAAACTTATACCTGCAGTATTGTAAAACTTCTACCTTTACTTTATTTGGGTCTAGACGCGAGGGGGACTAGTGGAAAGTCAAACGTGCGGTTGAAGAAACTACAAGAATCGATCATGATTCGTGCACCCAATGGAGAACGTAAAGGCTTTTGTTACTAGCTTTACCCAAAAAAAGAAAAAAAAATCATATTTTTATTGGTCTGTCATAATTGGATTTCATCATACAAGATAAGCGCAGTTAACATAATGAGATCGTGGATCTCGTTATGATTAAGATAAACTTTATCGAGTTTAACTCTTAAGGCTCGTAGATGAACTGTCCCAGAGGCATGAGGACAAGCATCATGGAGGCAACGTAAGATGCTCTTTGGAGCTTGTTGCTTTCCGCCCACTATAAAGGAAGAGATGCAACCAAAACCGACAATCTGATCAGGTCCAGAAAGCGAAGCTAGCATGGCCCATTTAATTCTTCCCATCCCTTTCACAAGATCATATATTATCATACAGTAATTATATATGTTAACTGTAGGAAAAGCAACTCAATCTCCAAACTAATTAAACGAAAGTTGCACATTCACCATAACAGAGTGAAAAAAAAAATTAAAAAAGAAATAAAAAAGAAGAGTGAAGGACTTGCCATGAGATGAGGAATGGCTCAGTGAGGCTGTTATGGACGTTGATAATGAGGTTATCGTTGGTGACGCAGTGGATGTCCGGCCCCGGAAACTGCCCATTGATCAAAATCCCCTGAAACAAATATCAAAAAAAAAAAAAAAAAAATCATGAAAACGATCTAATTATGATGAAAAATCTCATAAAAATCAACAAATCAAGCAGCAGATTGTACCTGCTGACGAACACCAAGAGGGTAGATGTCTCCCCAGGTGATATTCCAGGTGAAGAATCTGTATGGATCATCACCGACTACGAGAACAGAGCACAACGAGAAGCAGAGTAATACCAGAATCGCAGCGCCATCATTGGGCTTGGCCTGCATTGTTTCGGTGTTATAAGAAAGAGAGGAAGAAATGGCTATACGCCAAGGGTGACGGAATATCTCGATCAACCGATCACTTGCCCTTTTATCTATCTCCTCAACTCTGAGACAGTGAATGTAGTGATGGTTGGCGTTGGGAAAGGGGGTCCAAATAAATAATGGTGGTGGAGGGAAGAAAAAGGTTGACAGAATTTAAGTGCGGTACAGAACGAGATATCATAGATGATATATACTTGCGCGTTCTGGTATAGCCGAGCCTCATTTTTTTTTTTTTTAATGAATAGAAATTAGAAAATGACTAGCTTTAGATGCGGAGTAGGTTAGTAAAATAGAGAAAGGGGTGCCAACCAACCATTTCAATTTCTGTGTGCTGTCTGCGGGAACAGTTTAGCGATATCGTGGGAGGATAATACCGGCCGGTGGCCGGCAGCATTCAGGTTGGTCACATGAGAAGAGATGAAAGAGGGACGAACGCGCGGGCGGCGGAAGATGGAAAGGTTGAAATACAGCAGCGTTCACACGGGATACGTCGTCGTTTGCTCTGTTTGTTTGTATAGCGGCGAAAAGATGTACAAAGAAGCTACTGCAACTTCACATGCGTCTCTGAAGTAATGTGTTCCAGTGTCCCAAAATCCATGACCCAGAAACCAACTTTTCGTACGGTCATTTGGTGAATTTGCGCTTCAGCAGTTTCGATGCTGTAATTCAGTAACGAGAGTCACAACTTATTGAGCAATCCAAAAGTCATTATACACTACGTAAATAGTGACTCAGATATTTTTTTTATTATGTGAATTTAATTATTCAGTTAAAGATAAAATTATTTAGGATTTAGGACGATAAATTTATACAGTACATGTATAGAATTTAATCTTAGAAAAAGAATTTTGTATTCGGCTATCTCACCATTGGTATATAATATAAAGAGCGTTTTCTCGTCCATTGAAATAGGTATTTTCGTCGAACCACGTAAATCTCTGTATTTGTGATTATTTTGCGTCCATCTTTACGGCGTCATAGTTTAATTCCTAAATTTAACAAATCCTAAACCATTAAGCAACAAAAAAATAGGAGGAATTTTCACGAAAAGCTTGCTCTTGAAAATTGTTTCAAATAAAATCTTAACTGTTATAAAGATTTAAAAATATATTATATAAATATGATTCGCAAAAATTTAAAATGAAAAATATGAATTCGATCAGCTTTATAACACTTGTATTGAAAATTTCTTTTAAAATAAATTTGAAATAGATACTTTGACTCAAAAAATTTATAAGTAGAAAAAAAATTCCAGTCTTGAAAATTTTTTATATAGATATGTTTCTAGAATAATTTTTAATACAAAAGCGGTAAGACATATTACATTTTATTTTTTAATATTAAAAAACTTTTTAAAATTTTTTCTATAATATATGATTTGGCTTGATTTAGTAATTAAAGTAGAACTGCATCTCCACTTAAATATACCAATATTTATCACTAATTTTAAATATTTAAAATAGATATACACACAATGAATGGCGAAATATAGCATACCTTTTGCCCTTAATATCCGTAGTAGATGATGAAAGGATAAAATTTAGTATGATCTTTACCCGGAAATGTATTCAAAGTGATCGATAATAAATCATTCAAAATTAGAATTTTGGCGCAAAAAGCAAAGAAACCAAACTGTAGAGGCTATTAAATAAAAAAAAACTTTTTGCGCCAAAATTCTAATTTTGAATGATTTATTATCGATCACTTTGAATACATTTCCGGGTAAAGATCATACTAAATTTTATCCTTTCATCATCTACTACGGATATTAAGGGCAAAAGGTATTAAATAAAAAAAAAACTTTTTTGACAAATTAGTCTATAATTTTAAATTAGCTTTTAAAATTGATGCTGCTGCAGGAGGACTAATTTATTGAAATTTTTAAGAAACACTGATATATATATATATATATATATATATATATATATATATATATCACTGATATACGTACTACACGGTCAAAGTGGTTTACAATAGGTAGAAGTCCTGTAAAAAATTCTCATACTTCTGTACAATTATAAAAAGTTCTCTTTAAATAAAAAAAAAAATACTATGTTAACTTTCAAAACACTTTTTAAGCTTGACGGAAAAAAAATTTTAGCTCTCAAAAACACTAGTATCTCGTCATGAATATTTTAATCGAACACTATAATACACGTGTTAGAAATACTATAAGAACTGTCTAAAATATTAAGTTAGTCATTTGAAATTTTTAAGTTTAAGACTAAAAATTGTTTTTGAAAAATCAGAACTGAATTATAAGATTCGTAAAATGTATGATTTTTTTAACATTATTTCAAATTTAAAATAGAAGAGATAAATTGAAGTACAAAAACAAATTTGGCCACATTGGCACTATATTAAATAGGTGGCGTCAATATTTTGCTACAGCAAATTTTACCAATATAAGCTACAGCACATGATGTTAATCCCGGAATATAACCGAATAATATCGGGTGGCAGTAAAAGCTGATAGCGGAAACAGAAATTGGCGGTAAGAGTTTTGGAGCGCGGCTCCCCTGATTCGGCCGAATCAGGGTGTAGGAAACGGACGGCCGAGATCGGCCGATCCGTAAAAATACGGATCTCGAGATTTCGTATAAAACTTTCGTCGACTTATTTGACCTATTTTTAAGCATTTTTGAAAAAAACTTGGAACTACAAAGTTATAGGTTTTGATGAGATCTACAACTTTGTAGTTGAAATTTTTTCAAAAAAATACAAAAGTAATACCGAAATGATGATTCAAACTTTTAATCATCATTTCGGTATATATTTTGGCATTTTTTCGAAAAAGTTTCAACAACAAAGTTGTAGATCTCATCAAAATATATAACTTTGTAGTTCAAAAGTTTTTTCAAAAATGCTTAAACATAGGTCAAATAAGTCGACGAAAATTTTATACGAAATCTCGAGATCCGTATTATTACGGATCGGCCGATCTCGGCCGTCCGAATTCCTACACCCTGATGCCTCAGCATCAGGGGAGCCGCGCCCAGAGTTTTGTCTTTGTCTACGCATAGAGTTCTGCAAAAGAAGATAGGCCCCACGTAGCTTCTATTTTCGAACGGGATATTTTTCCATCAGCCCCTAAAATTCAAATATTTTTCTATTCAGCCTCTATATTTACATCTCTTCTTTCTTCGCTCCTCCTAAAAAATTGTATCACACCGTTTTGACTATCGTATCAATATTTTTTTAGAAAAATTTTAAAATATAAAAATTATAAATTTTAATGAGTTCTGTAATTTTTATATTTAATATTTTTAAAAAAAATATTTCTAAGTAGATATTTTGAGACTTTAAAATTTCAGCGGGTTAACGGGTCGAATTCAAAATCCATTAATATTTCGGAACATCAAAATACCTATTTAAAAATATTTTGGAACAAAATTAAACATAAAAATTATAGATCTTATCAAAATCTACAGCTTTCATATTGATGCTGATAATGATGGTAAAAAATAAAGAGCACGGTTTTCAAGAGGGCTGAAAACGAAACAACAATTTTTGAGGGGCTAAACGCACACAACGTTTGCAAACCAGGGGCTGCCGATCATTATCCTTTTCAAAATTATTGTAAGAAAATTTTACTCATAATGAGTATATGACGGCTGCAATCCGATGTTGTCACGTGTATTTATATTAAGCTATATATGCAAGCGGAAGCTTTAATAAGATAGCATATGGTTTCTAATTGAAAATAGTTTTGAGTATTTCAAATATAGTACAAGCATTTTGAACTGAGTTTGGACTATATATCCAGCATGTGACAAGCATCATCGAGGGAGGCGGTCGTCACAACATCGCCCAAGTTAGTTTGCTAACTATTCTAATACGTTAATCTCCCTCATTGATTTCCGAAAATTCTTAACAATATAAAATTTCTAACCATTATCATAATTTAAAAGTTCATTTCAAACTCTTTTATAAAAATCTGCCTCAAATAATATATTTTTTAATTTTTTTTTGAAAATATTACATATCTTACATATGTATTTTTATCATAATAAATAAATACCCAAAACTAAATTTAACACCATTTAAAACGACTTTAAAAATCTTATTTCAGAACGATTTTTCAGTCAACCGATCGGTTTTTCGGTCGACCGATTGTCTAACTACACTGGTGGTGAAACTAGCTGATGATATCGATCGGTCGATACATATTTCGGTCAACTGAAATTCTAAATAAGTGCACAAATAGCTATGGATATGCATACAACTCACAAACACGAAAATTACTAAAAATGTCTCATATGCATATCAAGCATTCATCTTCCTGTACTAAGCAAAAATACATATGTATAAACTTTCAAAAGCGATTTTCGGCTCTTACATCACAAGTTATGCATAAAAATTTGTTTTTACCAAAAATATGAAAAGCTTCTCAATAAATGAATCTATATTTCCATTAAATATGGTTGTACAAATTCAAACATTCCGAATATTTGTATATGGATTTTAAACATGATCACACATTAAAATATGAGTTGGTACTTCCTTTACATGATCTTAACACCTTTAGTTCAACTATTACAACTAAATATATTTTATAGGATGCAAGTGTTATATCAACACTTAATCCTCCAAAAGAAAAATACCTTCAATACCAAAATAAATGTCCTTATCTCCTGCTAACGCCTAGGCACCTTCAGCATATCACAAATATCACAACAATATATATATATATATATATATATATATATATATATATATATATATATATATATATATATATATATATGAAATTACATACAGTATAAGGTGATGTGAAAACAAAGCATCTCAAGTCTACCGTGGGACAAAGCTAACTACTACGCTAACTATCCAAAAGCCGATCACTCATCCCAAATCGATTATACCATTGACTTAGCTTGGATTATATTAGGATGAAGTTCACTAAACGAAACTAGTTAGCCCTCTCATGTTTAGTTTAGATATCAGAATGATCCACTCCCCAGTAAGCCGAATCAGTATTAAGGTCTGGTACCTAAGCCACAAGTGCATATCCAGGGCACCAATTCTACAATAAGGGCGATTCCACAGTATCCCGTAGGAGCTACTCAGCGGCTATGCAACTACCGGACAGTGTGATTCCAAACCTCGCTCTCCGTAGCAACAATTTGGACCAAATGGTGATCTAAACTACACCCGTTGGCCTCTATAGAAATATCATATCATAATATTAGACACTCACATTGTAATCAGACCATCATACTGTCCCCTATTTGGTACACTCCCTAACTACCTGGGGCTAGACGAATATACAACTAAAGTCACGCTAATCTTAAATCTGTTCTACTAAAAGTATAGCTGGAGAAGGGCTGCTCACATATTCAGCTGAGTATAACTATCCTTTTAGGCACACTAAAGTGTATGTAACTAGCCGTGTCTACTAAAATATCACTAGAGAAAGGCTACTCGCATACTTATCCTAGTAGACATCTAATAACACCAATGATGCATAACATAATAACCCGTCCTACCACAAGCATCTCTAGGCATACTTAACAAGATACAACAACACATAACAGCATGTTAAAACAAACAAATCCTATTCTACTAAAAGTGTCTTCCATACATACTCAAACCCTCCCATTAATAGAATTATAACAATAGCATGCCAATTCCCAAAATCTTACTTCACAAACTATGTATTAGCATAATCTTAGTACCATGACTATGTATATACATCACATGTGAAGCATACAACAATGCAAATTTGTAGCAAATGTACACCGTTCACCACAATGACGAAACCTTAGAATCTTCCATGCACCAAGCCTCAATCGAAATCGATGAACCTGGTACCCACGCGTAGCTCTCGACTCCTGGAATTCAAATCCACAATCAATCACACCCCTAGAGCTCTCTAACACATTAGGAAGGGAAATAAGGGTCAGACTTAGAAGCTGGGCTCGGGGGAGAAAAAAGTGAGCTCGGCCAAACGTGCACAACCTAACTTATACCCGTTCATGCACGTAATTTTGGTTGACCGATAATGAATTTCGGTCGACCGAAACTCCTCTGCAAAGCACAAATCAACCTAAAATCCGCAACACGAACTAACAACTCGTGTATCTACTTGTCTAGAAATTTCTAAATATGGACATTTATCAGACATAAAAATTGTAGATGGATTCTATAATTTTATGTTACATTTTTTCCAAAAATTATTCATAAATAAGTGTTTTAGAACTCCACATTTTAACTACTTTATAACGGATTTCAAATTTAAAATCTGCTTCAAATCTGTTATCCCAAAATACCTATTAAGAAATATTTTTAAAAAATTTTAACATAAAAGTTGTAAAATCTCATCACAATCTAAAATTTTATATTGAAAGTTTTTCTAAAAACTGCTCTCAAATTTTACTTATTTAATTTTAATCAAATAGATTAGAGAATTTTATAAATTTATTAGTGTCACTGTTGATGGCACCGGCATTACTATATATATATATTGATTTGATTTGAAAAACATATAAAAGTACTTTCAATTTCTTTTTAATCATATAAATTATTAAATATTAGTAGATTTTTTATTATATATGTGTGTGTGTGTGTGTGTGTGTGTGTGTGTGTGTGTATACTTTACAGTATATATATTTAAAAAAATACCTCCAAAATATTTTTAGGTTCCGTAGTTTTTAACGGTTAGAAAATTTTTTTAAAGTTTCGAAAGATATATTTTTTGAATCGTAATCTTTCGAATGTTATTGCAATAATCTTGAGCTTTCCAAAGAGTCCAAGATTAATCTCATCATCCAATCTATTGGCTATTTGTCATTACTTTTCTTACTGCACGTTGATGTTACTTATCACCAGTGGCGGAGCCAGGATTCTACTTTCGGGGGGGGGCCAATATATAAAGACGAAATCAAATTATTTTGTAACTATTTGTACAACTAGATTTGAACCTATTCAATACATATATGCCACTCTATTTGCTCGGTGAAATATCTCTGAAGCTCGACATATTTACGGCGTTTACTCTTAGTGAATTTACAGCCACGAGTATTATACATATATTAACAAAGATAATTACACGAACAAAAGACTTAAAATAACGTTAATAAAATATGTATGCAAACTTAAAAATATATTTTCACCTAAAATAGTGTGTATATATATGTATACATATATATATATCCTACAAAAAAAAAAAAAAATTTTATAAAATTTGAGCATTATATTATTATTTTAGATAATTTATAAAATATATCCTATTTATATATATTTTTAAGTATTTGATATTAAATGATAAAATTCTATCCGTTGGAGAAGCAAATATCTAAATACTAAAAGTCATAATCAAATGTGGGCAAAAAATAAATGTCCGAGTCCAATTAGCTTCGGCTTTGATCGGTTTTTTAAATTAGTCAGTCACCTCACACATATGGGCCAAAAAATAAATATCCGAGCCCAGTTAGCTTCAAAGCCTCAATCCTCCATTTAATCTCCTCGCACGTGTCAGCGACCCTCCATCTGGATCATCTCTTCCAGCCGACTGCATTTCCTCCCCCCTTGATTGCTTTGCCTCCGGTATCTGGCTGCCGCCGAGCGAGGTTTATTACCGCTTGGCGCCATCTCCTGACCATCTCTTCCAGCGGACTAAATTTCTTCCTCCCTTAATTGTTCGACCTCCGGCTTCTCATCCCACTGTCGAGCGAGGTATTATCACCGCCAAAATTTTGGGGGGGGCCATGGCCCCCCCGTGCCATAACGTGGCTCCGCCACTGCTTATCACCTATGTGATCAGTACTTATTATATATAGCAGCTGACATGGCAATTATGCACACCCACATAGGATAAATGACGGCAACAGCAACATCACCAATAGTAAATCTGATGATAAGATTAGCATATGACTGTTTAGAGAGTTAGTTCTTATCAGATTTAATGAGGCTAATTTTAGTACACTCAGTGATAATTTTTACTTGGTATATCCGTTAGAAGCATTTGCGAATAGCGAAAGGCCAAGATCATCATTATTGTAAAGCAACTAATCCAAATTGAACTTAAATATTGTGTAACTCATATAAGTCTTCCCCGTAGATAAATTTGTTTTCACAAGTTATGCGTTCATGCGTATAATTTGTATATGTAAATAGTAATTGATCCGTGCTAAGCTCATAGTATACTTTAAAAGCTTATCAATATTTATTAAACATAAAAAAATGATACATTAATATAAGATGAAACTGTAATTACAGTTGAACTGCAAACTACTTAAAAAAAAATTAGATATTACTTTTACTCTATATATAATAAAAATAAGAGATTATCTTTGCCTAACATATAATTCTACTATTCAACACGTGCTAGCCACAGGATGATCTTACATAACTCTTATATTCTTTTCAAATTTTATTTTAATTTTTACAATCGGTGTTAAATAACAAATGCATTTAAAAAACAAAGAATATTGAAATCTTGTCAATTATCATCCAAATTTTGCTAACACAATGAATTTCCTGTAATTCATTGAGATCTTATCATACATTTAAGCTACGCTAACCTCTTTTTTTTTCAAATTATGATTTAGCTGATTGTAAAGAAATACATTTTACGCATAAGGTAAAAAAACCAAATCAATAATTCATTAAATGAGTGGAGAAGGGGAAGAACAATAAGTAATGAGTGGAGAATATAATCTTGCACACAAAATCTCCACTTAAACTAATCTTTACTCATAGGTGAATTGATTTGCAAATTTCTCAAACGTATAATAGAAATCAGATAAATACGCAGCACCATAAGAGGAGACAACATATTAACAAACATGATTAGAGCTATTATGTTCGAAGAGGCTTGTCGAGGCTTGTCTATAACGGTAGAAATTTTCGTGGAAAAACTAAGAACAATTGTTATTAATGGGCTATATTGAATGAATTACTTAAAGGTGCACAACTTTTAGTTAACATGTTTCTATAATAATTAACTTAAAACTATACTAAAAAACATATGCATGTACGGGAAGAAGAAAGTTAAAAGACCATTGAAATTATTGTGGTAAAGGAAGAATGTAAAAGACCATTGGAATTTGTATAGAAATGAATGCTCAAGAACGTGGCGATGTTTGACATTTTCGATCGTCCAAGTTGGAAACATGTGAACTGCCACATGAGTATACTATGGTCTGAAAAAGGCACATATCTGTATAACGGGACTATTTGGGATAAAAACGAGCCGAGTTTAAATCAAGTACTACTAAGCTCATGCTCAGTTCGATTGGTTTAGCTAAAAGAGCTCGTACTTGAGCTTGAGCTCGACGAGCTTTAAAGGCTGTGCTCAAACTCGAATTGACTCGAAAAAGCTCAAGTCGGAACTTCACTTGCGCTCGGCTCGATTGTATCAACTGAGCCGAATTTGTTGAGCTCGGCTCGATTGTATGAATGAGACCAAGCTCGAATTTAAACTCGTTTAAATAATTTTATAGTAAAAAATATTTGAATAAAATAGAAAAGTTGTTTAGACTCGCGAGGCTAACGAGCCGAGTAATATGATGTTATGTCTTGAGCTTAAATTCGTGCTCCAACTCAACTCGATCTTGATAATACTCGAGCTCGAGCCGAACTTAAACGAATTCGAGTCCGAGCAACTTACGAGCAGCTCGGCTCATTTTCACCTCTAATCGGGATGAATGCGGTATTAGTTGTGATTTCCTCTTCTTTCGCCACAGACGCACAGGCTTCACAACAACCGTCCTTGAAGCGTATCAATTGGGATGCATGCTCTATGAGAGCCGCAAAATGTTCAAGCATGAAGAATTCTGGCATCCTGTCTAGTTCTAAACAACATCAACGGCTCGGTTCAAAGTGGGCCCAATCTTCAAACCCCAAACGCTAACCGACGAACTTCTCCACCGCATCCTCTCCTTCCCCGACAACAATTCTTGCCCCGCCACCAAAATCCTCTCCCGTGGAAGGCGCCACTTTGGGCCCACCATCCTGATATCCGCATGGAGGAGTCTCTCGACAAGGAAGTGGGGATGTCGACTACTACAAAACAAACGGCAGCAACAATGAGTTTGTTCTTCAAAAATGTCTTACTCTTCTGCTCTTGAATGCTACATATATGCGAATGTATAGGCAGGGACGGACCACCCTTATAGCAGGGGTGTCAAACGACACCCCTGCTTTTCGGGTATATATATATATATATATATATATATATATATATATATATATATATATATGAATACTGTTGACGACCTTCCTCCGGGAAGGGAAAGGGTTGGAGTCGCCACCTAGATATTTGTGGAAATCTAGGAAACCGAGATAAGGCACATAAGAGATTCGTCAGGCTCGTTCGTCGTTTACGTGTGGGGAAGACGGAACACCCCCACAGCGCCCCTCAGAGAGGGTACTCTATAGGTGATCAGAATAATTTTGGGTTTACATTTATCACATATTTATTATTATTATATATGCATATTTAATTATTTACCTAATATCAAGGAGAGAGATCGGTATCCGCCTTACTCTCTAAATCATATTAGATAAACATACCCAAATATAGAATATATATCTGTCGGGATAATATCCATCATCTCGTTTCTATATATTCTTTATTTAAATGGGATTTGATTTTTATAAATACATCTGATCGTATTAGAAAAATAATATCCATCACTTTCTATTACGATCATTCATATTTATTTACCCCAGCTACTTAGATTAGAATCCATCCGGTTCCTAACCCTCGTAATTGGAGAAGTCAAATCTCTGTCATATATATATGCATGTGTTTGATTGTTATGTGGTTACATGTACTATACGACGATATAAGAATATGAGTGTATCGTGTTATATGTGTACATATACATTAATTTAAGAAATATGCTTGAATTTATTATTTTATCTTAGGGCTCAGCGCCGTGTCGTTTCCTCTTCATCGCCCATGTTATTGTGAAAATAGATATATCAATCTCATATATGTATTATTATTGTTAAATTCAATTTTTGAGAAAAATATCCGTCTCTCTCATAATTATCATTGTTGGAAATAATTTTAGAGGAAATATCTATGTCCTTCCCGATTATCGCTGTGGATTTTAATTTGAGAGAAATATCCATCTCTCTCCATATTTTATAAATTCAGGTTTGAGGAAAATATCCATGTCCCTCCAAATTATCATTGTTGGAAATAATTTTAGAGGAAATATTTATGTCCTTCCAGATTATCGCTGTGGATTTTAATTTGAGAGAAATATCCATCTCTCTCCATATTTTATAAATTCAGGTTTGAGGGAAATATCCATCTCCCTCCAAATTATCATTAACTATTTAGTGCTACTGAAAATGTAATATATTTACGTATGTGTTTATTAATGACGGGGAAGAAATATCCATCTTTTCCCCAGATAACATATTTATAAATATGTGTCGGGAAGAAATATCCATCTCTTCCCCAGAATTAAAAAAAAATGTTATATTTTGAAGGCGTTTATGTGGAGTAAGAGTAAATCAATATCCATCGCCTCCTCTTAACTTTTACATTTTTTTATTTTATATCTCGGCAGAAATATCCATCTCTCCGAATTTGTTTATCTATTATTTCTTACATTAAGCAGGTGCATGTCATCTAACTAATTATACGTTTGTTGATAATATTAAAGTCTAAATATAATTATTTAGTAAGAATTGGGGTTAAAACAATTAGAATTGCTAAATTAAGGTAAAAATCGGTTTTTAAATCAAATAATCAAAATAAAAAAACAAAACAGGCCCTTATTGGGCCGGCCGGACCGAAGCAGGCCGGCCTGCGAGCGATCCGGCTCGCTGGGTTGGGTCCGCGCGGGATTATCCCGCGCGGTCGGGCGCGGCCTGACCGCGCCCGCGTCGGTTTTAACCGACACGGACCGGCTGAGCCGGTCGTCGTCTACGACGACGCGAGCTCGCAGCGCGAGCTCGCGGCCTGCCGTTCGCCCGGCGCCGGCGGCCGTTGGCCGCCGGAAAAAAGCTCGGTAATACCTACCCTACTGTTTTCGACCGTCCCCGACTCAATGGAGATGTCAAAAATCGCGTTCGAGGCTCCGTTTATTGCGTTTTTCGATTACGAAGTTTCGGCGACGTTTCGGTGACCGTCGACTTTCGGAGCTGTGATAGGTGTTTCTAAGTATGTCGAACGTTCTGAGTTCGATGGTGGTGTCGAAATTTTATTTCGAAGTTCGTAGACAAAGATATATGCGGGTGCAAATTTAGGTATTATTTTTATTTTCGTCTCCCGCCGCCGTGGCTCGCCGGCGGCGAAACCACGGCGGCGTCTCGTGATCACACGAGTTTAAGGACGAGTACTAACAATGCTTATGGGGGTTACCTCGGGTGCTTGGTGCGCTTGATTGTTGGCGACGACGGCGCGGGCGTTTTTGCTTGGCACCGGGGGCGGCAACGTCGAAGGCAGACGGTTGCCGGGGAGGTGCACGGTCGGCGTGGACTCGGCGTTTTTCTTCCCTCCGTGTTCAACTTCACTGCCCTGCCTCTTTTCCCCTTTTCCTTTTTTTTCCTCTTCCCTTGCCCCAGCCGAAACACTCTTTTTATAAGACAAATGAAACCATATATTTATCCCCAAGCTATGCTTAACACTTTGGATTTTGAGGGGTTTGAAATTCCCGGTGACACCTCTCCCATCAATTTAATTTCTTGGTCTCTTAAATTGCCCCATTTAGCAAGTTGACAATTGAGTGTTATGATTACTACACTTATTTTGTTAAGAATCTAATTAACCTTATTACCCACACGATAAAGAGTTGTAGCTAAGCTTTTTCTATTTCGTATATTGGATAAAGTAAGACAACATCATAGTTGACTGATGTGTTCGGTACATTGTGTTTTATTAACTGCGTCATGAGAAAATGTAATGAGGTGTTTACGCCAAATAATCTTGTAATCAGTCAAGTGCTTCGATCGGTTTTGACTTGAGTTGAGGCCTTCTTGTTTAGTAGTCTGGACAAAATGGGGTGTCGACAGTTGCCCCTCTTTGTCTACTCTTTTGAAAAAGGATAGACAAAAATATAAGAGGTACCACATTTTGTCTGGCTAAAGTGCAGAATGTCATCCTTGACCGTGAGCATCTTGATGAGTAGGCGATGATCCAATATCTGTTATTAATATGTTATTAAGTGACGATCCAATGTCGATCGACTATTTTGCTATCGTTAGGTAGTGAATGTTGGTCGATAACTCGTCTATCATTTGGTATGACCCAGTGTTGGTCAATACCTCATCTATCATTAGGTAATGACCCAATGTTGGTCAATACCGTTCATTCTTTAGGTATGACCAAATATTGATCGATACCGGTTAGTCGTTAGATATGACCCAATGTTGGTCGATACCTCATTACCAAGTAGTGACCCAATATTCGTCACTACTGGTCAGTCTTTAGGTATGACCCAGTGTTGGTCGATACCTTAATACGCAGTAATGACCCAATGTTGGTCAATACTGATCAGTCGTTAGGTATGGCCCAATGTTGGTCGATACCTCATTACCGAGTAATGACCCGATGTTGGTCAATAACGGTCGGTCTCTAGGTATGACCCAATGTTGGTCGATACCTCATTACCAAGTAACGACCCAATGTTGGTCAATACTGGTCAGTCATTAGGTATGACCCAATGTTGGTCAATACCTCATTACCGAGTAATGACCCGATGTTGGTCAATACTGGTCAGTCATTAGGTATGACCCAATGTTGGTCAATACCTCATTACCGAGTAATGACCCGATGTTGGTCAATACCGGTCGGTCTCTAGGTATGACCCAATGTTGGTCGATACCTCAATACGCAGTAATGACCCAATGTTGGTCAATACTGATCAGTCGTTAGGTATGTTCCAATGTTGGTCGATACCTCATTAATTATGAAGCAATGATCGTGCGGACCATGCTTAAGTGTAATTTATTGAAAGATTAATGGGCGTTACGGTCGTCTGGACCACGCTTTGCCGAGTGTGCGAGCGGCCGCATAACGCCATCAAGTCAAGAGAATATTAGTCATGAATGTAACAGTTTACAAATCAGGTGAATGTGCACCAAACTTAGGTGTTTTATTGAAATCGAATTGGAGCAATACTTGTGTCCCACAAGTCCCGTCCTTTTCCAATAACTTTTGACTGTGGGGCCATCGTGGGAGTTTGCCAAAATATCAAAAGTTTTGACTGTGGGGGTCATCATGGGAGTTTGCCGAAGTATCCATTGATAAATTCTTTGCTCTTACGTCTAGTATTTGTCCCGACTCCTCCGTCCTTGTTGCATTGTTATGGTCCGTGTCCTGAATGGAGACAATATTGCCCCAGTTCAGATTTGGGTAAAATATTCGATTATCTCGTTCTCACTCTTCTTTTGCGCAGCGATGCACGTTCATATCCAATTTTTGGTAATAATGCCACGGTTTGGTTTATAATGCTTTCGCATGTTGCGGTCAATAGCCTATCGGGCTCATAATCCTCCCATATCTTGTCATATCAAAATATTGTCATGAATTATGTTATTCTTTCAAGAATGACGTGTTTATGTAAGGATGGTCAACAACTTCATAGACTGAAAATTGCCCCTGTCTGATTGAATGATGGTTCATTTATGGTTTTGTGGACTATAGGTCTCGTTGGTTGCATTTTGAGAGGTGGGGTTCGTTCAAAAGTGATGAGTGATTTTTGGGAAGAACAGTTTCTAGAATCGTATTTATAACAATGGCCTAACTCTTGATTACGTTAACGTCTTAATGATTGCTGGAACTCGTTTAACAAGGAGAGTAGAAATTTCAGGATAAATGCCCTAACAAGTTTTGCCTAGACCCCCTTTCGGTTTTAGGTCTAGCGGGCCCTACTCATCTGTGCATAACCCATTCTATTTATGAGCGTGAACATGTACTGAATTTAACAGAATCATTACTACTCATATACATGACCATGGGACTTAAGCATAATATTTCTTCACAATATCTGAGTTTACAATGATCTGGCAGCTTGAGTCATCCATTTCCGATAGAACTAATGCCCCTCCTGACAATATTTGTTTCACTATATAAGGCCCCTCGTAGTTGGGTGCCCATTTTCCCCTTGGATCGGAGACTACCGGATTGGTTTGTTTGACCACCAGATCTCCTTCTGTTATCTTTCTGTCTTTCACCCTTTTGTCGAACGCTCGTGAGATTCTTCTTTGATAGGCCTGTCCGTGACATAAAGCAGTTAACCTCTTCTCATCTATCAGATTCAGTTGATCATAGCGGGACTTGATCCATTCTTCTTCACTTTGTTTTGTCTCAACCATGACCCGTAATGAGGGTATCTCCACTTCTACTGGTATTACCGCTTCCGTCCCATATACTAACGAGTACGGGGTTGCCCCAGTCGAGACTCTTGCTGTGATTCTATATGCAAACAAGGCATATGGAAGCATTTCATGCCAATCTTTGTATACAACGGTCATCTTTTGTATGATTTTCTTGATGTTCTTATTAGCCGCTTCAACTGCACCGTTCATCTGAGGACGGTATGGTACTGAATTATGGTGGACAATCTTAAACTGACTGCATAGTTTATCCATCATCTTGTTATTCAAATTTGACCCATTGTCAGTAATGATTTCTCCGGTAACCCATATCGACAAATGATATTAGCTCTCAAGAATCTTGTCACCACATTTTGTGTCACATTGGTGTACGAGGCTGCTTCTACCCATTTCGTAAAATAATCAATGGCCACTAGAATAAATCTGTGACCGTTTGAAGCTTTTGGAGAGATCGGGCCAATAATGTCAATTCCCCACATTGAAAATGGCCACACAGGTGCGAGTACATTCAGTCGATTTGCCGGAAGATGGATTCTGTCTGCGTACATTTGACATTTATGACATTTCCTGACGTATTCAATGCAATCGGTCTCCATCCTCAGCCAGTAATATCCCATCCTAAGTATTGTCTTTGCCATATTGTGTCCGCTAGAGTGCGCCCCACAACTGCCCTCATGTACTTCTTTGATTACTTTGCATGCCTCCTTCTTATCCAAGCATCTCATTAGCATCCCATCGAATGATCTCTTATATAAGACATTACCACTAAGAAAATATCCTGTGGAAAGTCGTCGAATAGTCTTTTTATCATTTTCTGTAGCATGAGGGGGATATTTTTGGCTCTTTACATATGCCAAGACATCGTAAAACCATGGTTTTTCATCTACTTCTTCTTCTATCATAGCACAATATGCAGGGGCATCTTGACAATATATCTTCACGTGTGCCGCATTATCATCATCATTTAGGGTCATCATGGAGGCCAACGTTGCCAATGCATCAGCGATTTGATTCTTTTCCCTTGGAATGTGTTCAAATTGTATTTCTTCGAATTTTTTGATCAAAGAGCTGAGGTATTCATAGTAAGGCATTAATTTTGGGTCTCGAGTATTCCATTCATTCTGCATTTGATGTATGATAAGGCTCGAGTCACCGCATACTAGTAATCTCTTGATTTTCATGTCTAGTGCCATTTTAATGCCCATTGTGCAAGCTTCGTATTCAGCGATATTATTAGTACATTTGAACTTCAACTTGGCAGCTACCGGATAATGTTTTCTGTCAGGCGAGATTAAAACTGCCCCAATTCCTTTACCAATTGAATTCGAGGCCCCATCGAACCTCAGGGTCCATATTTCTTCCCCTGCATCCGCGTCTTCATCTCCTTTGAGCATTGTTAGGATATCTTCGTCAGGAAATTCCAAGTTGGCTGGTCTACTATCATCTATAGGTTGATCAGCCAACATATCTGCTATCGCACTTCCTTTTACTGCTTCTGAGTTGTGTAAACAATATCGTATTGTGAAAGTAGGGCTTGCCACCTGGCAATGCGACTGGACAGATATGGCTTCTCGAAGATGTATTTGATCGGATCCATCTTAGAGATGAGCCATGTCGTGTGACTTTGCAGGTAATGTCGTAGTCGTTGGGCCACCCAAGCAATAGAGCAGCAAGTCTTTTCTATAGAGGAGTATCGTACTTCGCAGTCATTGAATTTCTTGCTTAGGTAATATATAGCCCTTTCTCTCTTGCCCGTGTCATCATGCTGGGCTAATGCCCCCATTGATCCTTCATGCACCGTTATATATAGTAACAGAGGCCTTTCAGACACAGGTGGCATCAACACCGGCGGATTTTTCAAATATTCTTTAATCTTGTCAAAGGCTTTCTGGCATTCATCATCCCATTTACAAGGCTGATCCTTTCTTAGAAGTTTAAAAATTGGCTCACATGTGGTAGTGAGTTGTGAAATGAATCGGCCTATATAGTTCAGCCTTCCCAAAAAACCACGTACTTCTTTTTGATTCTTTGGAGGAGGCATTTCTTGGATTGCCTTGATCTTGTCAGGGTCAATTTCAATGCCTCTTTGACTAACAATAAAACCAAGCAATTTCCCTGAGGTGACTCCAAATATGCACTTGTTGGGATTCAGTTTTAAATTCACCTCCTTAAGCCTCTCGAAAACCTTCTTGAGGACGTGCATGTGGTCCTCATCTTCCTTTGATTTTACTACAAGATCATCAACATATACTTCTAACTCATTGTGGATCATGTCGTGAAATATGATCACCATAGCTCTCTGATATGTTGCCCCAGCATTTTTCAAACCAAATGGCATTACCCGGTAGCAAAATGTTCCCCATGGTGTCGTAAAGGCCGTTTTGTCTTTGTCCTCTGCATCCATCAGAATCTGGTTGTATCCTGAATATCCATCCATAAAGGAGTAGGCAGCATGCATTGCAGCCTGATCGACCAGAAGGTCAATGTGTGGAAGTGGAAAATCGTCCTTTGGACTTGCAGCATTTAGATCTCTGTAATCTACACAAATTCTGATGCGACCGTCCTTTTTAGGGACAACCACAATATTGGCCAACCATTCTGTATAATCTATTGGTTGGATGAATCCAGCTTCAAGTTGCTTGTCAATCTCCTCTTTCACTTTTCCGACCAATTCCGGTTTCATTCTCCTCAATTTCTGCTTTATGGGTTTGCAACCTGATTTTATGGGCAAGGTATGCCTAGCGATATTCGGGTCCAATCCCGGCATGTCTCGGTATGACCAGGCAAATACCGAGCTATATTCTCGCAAAAATTTTACCCATTTTTGCCTTTCCTCTTCGCTTGCCATAGCCGCAATCTTAATCATCTGTGGCTCTTCTTCGGTGCCTAGATTTATGGTTTCGACCTGACTCTCCTTGGATGCCAGTATTTTCTCTTGTACTTCTTCTTCTGTTTCTATCTCTTTATTAAATTCTGTTTCAGCAATCATTTCTTTGTTAACAATCAATTTTTGGTCATTGTCAGATGGGCGTGGATTGTATGGGATTATCCTAAATGAGATAAGAAAAATCAGATATAAAGAATTGGGAATAGTAGACATGAGATGCACAAAGGCAATTTTCATTCATTAAAATTGTTGTTCATTACATAAGATACATCAGTCTAGTAAGATCAACGATATTTCAAAAAACAAAATTCGACTGATTTCATATGAGATAAAACATGTTCGACAACTATAACATAATAGAAGAAAATGTCCCCAAGGCATTACCTTGGTTGGAAATATCACTGGAGTGACTGCATAGTTCTCATGGTTATCCTCCTGTGTGATCTTTTGGATGTAGCAAGGGAGAGCTTCATCTTCGATAGCGGTGATGTATAGATTCTTCATATCTTGGCACAGAAAATCCTTGTGCAGGCTCTCCGGCATATTAATGAAACCGACAGAGTGAAATATTTGCAGAGTTGGCGGGATATGTAGTGGTGGTTCTGTGTAGTCTCTTCCAACTATTTTAGCGCGTTTGCGCGCTCTCCTCTCTTCCTTGGCTCTTTCTCGGTCCGCTGGTTTAGGCCTGAATCCGAGCCCGAAAGTCCCTTCATGCTTCTTTGGGTGTAGTATAGGCTGGCTGTGGTCAATTCGTCGTTTGAGCTCATTTTTGTTTATGTAGCCACGATGGCTCGGGCGGCATTCTTGACTTGTTTGGGTATCGTTGGCGGATATTTTAGATCCTTCAGCCACCGGGGTAACTGCCACAATCTCGAACCCCTCAATAGTTCCTCTTCCACTTCTTCGTTGTGAACACCCGTAGGTCCATCTGCCTGCTTGATGAGATATTCTTGCTCGGCACTAATTTCAATAAGACAATGATCCTTGACATATTTTAGCTTCTGGTGGAGAGAGGAGGGAACTGCACCGGCCGCGTGAATCCATGGCCTTCCCAATAGCATAGAGTAAGAGGACTTTGTGTCGATGATCAGGAAATCTATCTCGAAGAGGTGTGGTCCAATCTTTATTGGCAGCACTACTTCTCCAATGGCGCGCACTCTTGTACCATTAAAGGCACGTGTGACAATGTCTGTTGTCCGCACATATACAGGATCAACTCCGAGAAAATCAAAGGTAGATTTAGGTAGTACATTATAAGCCGAGCCATTATCTAGAAGCACCCTTGAGATATGGTAATCACTGTAGCTGACAGCGATATTGAGGGGTTTGGTATGACCTCTGCCGTCTGGTCCCAACTCATCGTCAGAGAAAGTAAGATAATTGGGTGCTTGAATTTGCCCCACCAGTCTCTCAACTTGTTCTACTGAAGCGTCTTGCGAGATGTGACTCGTTCAGTACCTTCAGTAGTGCCCGACGATGTAGCTCTGAATGCAGAACCAGTGATAAGAGAGATATTTTGGCCGGCGTCTTGCTAAGCTGTTCTACAATATTATAGTCGCTGTTCTTAATGTACTTGAGAAATTGTTCTACTTCTTCATCAGAGACTGGCTCTTTCGCCAAGTGATCTTCATCCAGACCATCCCCTTCTATTACATTTTCTATCATTTTCTCTTTTCCCTTCTTTTGTCTGACTTCAGGAGGGCTGAAGCATCTTCCAGACCGGGTTATTCCCCCTATTCCTGTTATATTTGAGATGGTCACCTTTGAGGTTACTGCCTTCTGACTCTCCACGGGTGAGGGTTTGGCATTAATAGGGAGCGCATAGCTCGTCTTTGGTATGCTGATAACGAAAGGGGAAGCATCATTCGACGGTATCACAACCTCATTATTCGTCTCTCCTGACTTTATGATTTCTAATTTGAATAATCCGTTTATTTCCTCTTCTTCTGTTTCTTCCCCGTCGAGTTCCGTAAATTCGATTACGTTTACACTTGATGTTCCCTGATCTTGAATTCCAGTATTGGAGTTACGATCTTGCTCGACTGGGTTGAGCCTAATCTTCCCAGCGTTTACTAGCTCATAAATTCTTCTACGTAATGCATAGCAATTTTCGGTGGGGTGCCCGGCGGTTCCATCGTGATACTCACAATGAGCGTCTTGATTATACCATATGGGATATGGAGGTTTCCATGGAGTTGTGGGTACTGGAGCGATAAGCCTTTCCTTAACAAGTTGCCTGAAGATCTCAGTTTGGGAGACGGGCAGAGGGTCGTAATATTGCTTGTTTGTTGGTGGACGGGGCTGGCTTCGATATTGCTGTGGCTGGGCATTCATAATTTGCCCATGTTGAGGTGGCGGATTGAGATGTTGTTCTTGGTAGTATTGCTGAACATATGCTAGGTTCTGCGGAGGGCGAACTTGTTGATTACCCTTGTAGGTAGTCTTGTAGGGGGAATGGGTAAACTGCGTAGCTCCAGTTGCTATTTGATGCACTACATCATCCTTTTTCTTACCCTTCTTGTCGCTATCGGATGACTTGAGAGCTCCTTCTACCCTTACGCCGATGCGCACCAAGTGTGCAAAATCAATGGCGTTGGCGCATGAGAGTTTATATTGTTGGTTCAGGCATTCTATGTCGATAAAAGAATCGACTAGTTCCTTTTCAGTCATAGGCGGCTCAATCTGTGCTGCCTGATTCCTCCATCTTAATGCAAATGCGCGAAAATCCTCGTTCTTGTTCATCGCGAGCTTTTTCAATGAAGATTTATCAGGGGCAAAGTCAGCGTTGTGCTTGTATTGCCTAAGGAAGGCACTAGCTAGGTCTCCCCACTTACGGATCTCCTTCTTGTCAAGATTTAGGTACCATTTTATTGCAGGACCCTTCAAACTTTCCTGAAAATAGTACATCATCATCTTTTCATTCCTCAAGTAAGCGCCCATTTTGCTACAGTACATTTGCACATGCACATGAGGATCTGTCGTCCCATCATATTTCTCAAAATCTGGGACTTTAAATTCTTTTGGTATCTCTAGATCCGTAACAATGCAAAATTGGGCCGGATCTTCTGCTCCTTGGCTCCCTTCTAACATTTTGATTCTTTTGAGTATATGTTCCATCGGGTCAACTGTTTGGTCGTCCGTCCCTTGAGCAGCTGTAGTAGCTGTGGCAGCTAAGACTGTGACAGGTGTACTGGCCGGCATGACAGCAGCAGTAGGTGTTACCCGCTGATCTGGCTCTGGCTGTCCCCGAGGGGGTTGTTGTACTACTTGTTCTGATATATGAGCCGAGCTAGAACCCTGCTCGAGTGGTGCGACTACTGGTGGTTGATGGGGTAGCTGAAGCGCCAGTAATCCACGAATTTGTTGTGCCAGATCTTCATTTTGCTGTCGTAGTAGTTGGATCTCTTCTTTTAAGGTCTGCTCAGCGGATTGTTGTTGTATGTCTTCAAAGCTTCCCATAATTTCCCCTTTCGATCTTGTAAAGTATCTCCCTGACGGTTCCCCAATGGTGGTGTTGTTAATGCCTTGGAGTAGAAAAGAAAGGCACGTCACAAAACTTGAAGGAAAAGGACGGGACGTTGCGCAAAGATGAACACCAATAGAATAAATGAAAATTATGCAAGTGTGAGAAAACCAAAGAAAAAAAAAAAAAAAAAATAAAAATAAAAAAAAAAAAAAAAAAAAAAAAAAAAAAAAAAAAAAAAAAAAAAAAAAAAAATGTCAACAAAATTATTTATGCAAGTGTGCAAAGGCCGATCGTCAATGGATAACTCATAAACAACCACAGCAATCCAACAACTGAGCAAACTGAGGGTTTTATTAAGACAATATTAGTACAGGCGCTTTGTCCATTACATTTTGACTAGGATACATCAAAAGAAAAATATATCGCCTTGCTTTTGGGCTACAGGGTAAAGCTTCACTGGCTCCTAGTGCTTGTTCCGGCATTCACATCTCTGTTGTTATATTTTCGTATCATTGCGACATACGGTGCTAGGGATGCTCGGATGGCTTTTAGTTCCTCTACTATATAGGCGGGATATCCCGGGTGTAAGGTATTAGAGAGATCATGGATTCTCTGGCTGGCCTTTTCAATTGTGTCGAGTAACTCAATCCCTTCGGTATTTATGTATTCGATTCGTTCATTTGCTTCGTTATACTTCGTAGTCTGTTCCTCCAGCTTTTGCATAGTCCATTGGATAGATTCTTCACATTTGAGGTGCCGTTGTCGGAAATGCTCATATTTTTTGTATAGATTGTCAAGTCTTTCTCTATCCTCTACCTGAATTGAATAGCATTCTTGTTTAATCCGAGTCAGCTCATCTTCTAATCTTCTCATTGCGTTCTCTCGATTTCCTAACTTTGCTCTGAGTGTGTGTATTTCTTCTTTTGCTGCTTCCGCTTGCGCTTGGTATTTTGCCAATTGTTCTTCACTTTCTCGAAGTTGAGCTTTACAAATAGCGAGATCCTGTTCCATTCGCTTATGAGCAATCCTTCCTTCCCCTTCACAAGTTTTGGTTCTCTTTCTCAGCCGCATGTTCTCAGACTCCTTCAATTCTTTCTCCTGCTTTAGTCTGTTATTTTCAGTTGTTAATCTCTCAATTTCTCCTTGTAGGTAGTAGATATCGGGTTGCTTTGCCCTCATCTCCTGATTTTCTTTCTGAAGTTTGCCGATGGTCTTGTCTTTCTCGATGAGGTAGTCGTCGACGTAGTCCTGAATGGTCTTTCTTTGCCTCCGTAGACGTGGCATATCATTAGCAGGTAAGGATACTGTGATGTTATTTCTCCACTCGATGTAGTCATCAGTTGGTATAATCTGATCAGAGTGTTTTGCATCGTGATACCTTTGCTCTGTCCAGCTGCTTCTTGCTTCTTTTATTGCTTCCCACTGGCCGCTATTCTCTTTGGACCATAAATTGTATTCGCAATCTAGCATCCCTGTAAGTTCACATCCTGTTTGTCGATACTGATATTGACGCAGAAACATTGATGGAGCGTGGCCGATACATGTCCATGGTCCAATAAGCGGTACCCATCCTTTGTTCTTACACGAAATGAGGAGCCGATCATTAGTTTATAGCAAGTAAACCATTTCACCTTGGGCACCCGTCTGAAGTAAGCCTTCCATTCCTCTATATCCTTTTGTTGTTTTTCTGCTTCCTCTGCGACGCGTGCCGGGCTGGCTTGCATATATGTAGGTATACTAACAAACGGCTTCATGAAGTGTACATATAACCATGCTTGAAATAGTTGTGGACATGCTGTGAAAATGCCTTTACCTTTTCTAGTAAGTCTGCTGAAGGTAGCAATTGTTTCGGCCAGTATTGAATACACTGCGTTAATCTTTTGATTCCATACGTTAAACACAAAATCAAACAAATGAGCGTCAATCACGTCGGTGGCACTCGGGAATATAACTAACCCATAAACAGCCAGCACAAAGGTTTTCAATTTGAAGTCCTTTTCCCCGTATTTTAGTATCAGTTCGTCTTGCAGTTTTTCAAGCGCGCGAATAGTGATCCCTGATCCCTTGGAGACATATGGCTGTATGTCCGGCATTTCCACCCCGAAAAATCTGCTAAACTGTCTCTTCTGATTTACGTTGTCGAACGGGCCATAGCATTTTGGAATCCTTACCATGTTGCCCTGAAGCATAGCATTGTATTCTTCGGTTAACGGACAGAAATCCTCATCATTTATCACAAAGCAACGTCGTTCGTTATCCCAGAACCATATAACGGCCTTAATCATATTCCAGTCCACCGGAATTTCTAGTAGATCTGTAATTCTTCCAAAAGAGCGTTTACAAGCTGTCTGATCTGCGTAACTTAATCCTTTCCATAGTCTTGATAAAGCTTCCTTGTTTAGCTCGGTGTGTTGGATATGCATGGTGCGTAATAGTTCTGTGTCCATGTCAACTCTCGGCCTGTGTGAAATTTGAATATGAAATTTGAATAAATACAAGACATTCTTAAAAAGAAAAAAGAAAGTCAAAATAGAAGGAAAGAATTGTCAAAAGAGAAGAAAAATAAAAATAAAAAGGGCTCGAACTCACTATATGCAGGAGGGTATAACGTAGGTCCCTATAATGGCTGAGCTTACGGACTACGTACGTACATTGTACGTAAGCTCCGATTATCCCAGTGGTTTGTCTAATAGCCTGTCATTGCTGAGATTCCTCCTGGCAACTAATATACATAGTATACCAGCTCAGGGTACTACTCAGATAACATCTTGGCCAGGGGTATGGAGCCAGGCATTACGGACTACCTACGTGCATTGCACGCAAGCTCCGATTGTCCCGGTAGGTAGGATGGGCGTACACCCTAGGTAATAGCATGTAATGCATGATATGCCGTATGTACAATATTCATCAAATAAATACAGAAATAAATAAAGAAATCTAAATAATGTATTTTTGTTTGTGATATATAAAAAAAATATAAACCCAATACTATTTTGATCACCTAAGATGAGCCTGACGAGTCCCCAGCGGAGTCGCCATCTGTTGACGACCTTCCTCCGGGGAGGGAAAGGGTTGGAGTCGCCACCTAGATATTTGTGGAAATCTAGGAAACCGAGATAAGGCACATTGAGATTCATCAGGCTCGTTCGTCGTTTACGTGTGGGGAAGACGGAACACCCCCGCAGCGCCCCTCAGAGAGGGTACTCTATAGGTGATCAGAATAATTTTGGGTTTACATTTATCACATATTTATTATTATTATATATGCATATTTAATTGTTTACCTAATATCAATGAGAGAGGTCGGTATCCACCTTGCTCTCTAAATCATATTAGGTAGACACACCCAAATATAGAATATATATCTGTCGGGATAATATCCATCATCTCGTTTCTATATATTCTTTATTTAAATGGGATTTGATTTTTATAAATACATCTGATCGTATTAGAAAAATAATATCCATCACTTTCTATTACGATCATTTATATTTATTTACCCCAGCTACTTAGATTAGAATCCATCCGGTTCCTAACCCTCATAATTGGAGAAATCAAATCTCTGTCAGATATATGTATGTGTTTGATTGTTATGTGGTTACATGTACTATACGACGATATAAGAATATGAGTGTATCGTGTTATATGTGTACATATACATTAATTTAAGAAATATGCTTGAATTTATTATTTTATCTTAGGGCTCAGCGCCGTGTCGTTTCCTCTTCATAGCCCCTATTATTGTTATAGTAAGATGTCCATCTCATATTTGTATTATTATTGTTAAATTCAATTTTTTAGGAAGATATCCATCTCCCTTGTAATTATCATTGTTGAAAACAAATTTAGAGGAAATATCCATTTCCTTCCATATTAACACTGTGGATTTTAATTTGAGAGAAATATCCATCTCTCTCCATATTTTATAAATTCAGGTTTGAGGGAAATATCCATCTCCCTCCGAATTATCATTAACTATTTAGTGCTACTGAAAATGTAATATGTTTACGTATGTGTTTATTAATGACGGGAAAGAAATATCCATCTTTTCCCCAGATAATATATTTATAAATGTGTCGGGAAGAAATATCCATCTCTTCCCCAGAATAAAAAAAATGTTATATTTTGAAGGTGTTTACGTGGAGTAAGAGTAAAGCAATATCCATCGCCTCCTCTTAACTTTTACATTTGTTATTTTATATCTCGTCGAAAATATCCATCTCCTCCGAATTTGTTTATCTATTATTTCTTACATTAAGCAGGTGCATATCATCTAACTAACTATACGTTTGTTGATAATATTAAAGTCTAAATATAATTATTTAGTAAGAATTGGGGTTAAAACAATTAGAATTGCTAAATTAAGGTAAAAATCGGTTTTTAAATCAAATAATCAAAATAAAAAAACAAAACGGGCCCTTGTTGGGCCGGCCGAACCGAAGCAGGCCGGCCTGCGAGCGATCCGGCTCGCTGGGTCGGGTCCGCGCGGGATTATCCCGCGCGGTCGGGCGCGGCCTGACCGCGCCCGCGTCGGTTTAAACCGACGCGGACCGGCTCAGCCGGTCGTCGTCTACGACGACGCGAGCTCGCAGCGCGAGCTCGCGGCCGGTCGCTCGCCCGGCGCCGGTGGCCGTTCGCCGCCAAAAAAAAAAACCCGGTAATACCTACCCTACTGTTTTCGACTGTCCCCGACTCAATGGAGACGTCAAAAATCGCGTTCGAGGCTCCGTTATTGAGTTTTTCGATTACGAAGTTTCGGACGTGTCGGCGACCGTCGCCTTTCGGAGCTGTGATAGGTGTTTCTAAGTATGTCGAACGTTCTGAGTTCAATGGTGGGGTAGAAATTTTATTTCGAAGTTCGTAGACAAAGATATATGCGGGGTGCAAATTTAGGTATTATTTTTTATTTTCCGTTTCCGCCGCCGTGGCTCGCCGCGGCGAGCCCACGCGGCGTCTCGTGATCACACGAGTTTAGACGAGTACTAGCAATGTTTATGGGGGTTACCTCGGGTGCTTGGTGCGCTTGGTTGTTGGCGACGACGGCGCGGGAGTTTTTGCTTTGACCCGGCAAGGGCAACGTCGAGGGCGACGGTTGCCGGGAGGTGCACGGTCGACGTGGACTCGGGGGAACAAGCTGGAACGACAACGATGGCCCCCTCTTCCTTTCTTCTTCTCTTCTTCCTTGTTTTTTTTCTTCTGGTTCTCTCTTCCTTTCTCTTTTTCTTTTCTTCTTTTTTTCTTCTTGTTTTTTTTCTCTCCTCCTCCGCCCCTGCTGGCAGTCCCTCCTTCTCCATTTTATAAAAAACCAAGGTACACATATTATCTAAGAGACAAAAAAAATGAATGATGACATTGCCACTTTGGGTAATTTGACTTTTAATCTTTAATAATTACATACTATTTTTATTTATTAACTGGTTTATAAGATGTATAATTGACTNNNNTTTGATATTATCCTTTGGACAAATACTGGTTCAGAAAAGTCAAATATCGGATACTGGAGTGGACCTCGGGTCGAAAAGATGCGCTTCGGTAATTCGTGCCAATTTTTAAATTGCCGGTCTAAAAGGATAGTTAAATTAGCTTTGAGCGCGCTTAGTTATCAGTACCTCCGGCTTGATTCAAGTCTGTCAGTCAGTGTTATAATCTGGACAAAATGGGGTGTCAACAATGGTGAAGCTTATTAGGGAACGGGATGAAGCTACTCGTGCTGCCAAGGAGTAAGAGAACTCGCTGCCGCGCTTCAGGGAAAAGTCGATGCGCCGGAAGAACAAAGAGTCCTATGTTAAATTTGCTCGCGAGGAGGCCGCGAAGACGGCTCAGTTGATGAAGGACAAAGGGATACTGAGATTGCCGAGCTTTGAGCCGCGCTCGGCGCGAAGGACGTGGAGCTGCGGCAAGCGCCGGAGAAAGCGGTCGAAGAATATCGGGCTTCGGATGCTTTCAGCCTCGAGAAGGGCAGGCATGCTGTGATCTTCAGCCGCTATCTGTATTTTGAGATGCTGAGGAGGCTTCGCCAGCGATTTCCTGAAGAAGGGGAGGAATTTTTTGATTTTTTGAAGAAGGAGGATGTTGTTCGGGGCGCTCGATCTAGGCGAGATGCGGGCGTTCAGCCCTTCTCTGACGAGGAGGGTGAAGACGATGATGACGACGCCGAAGGCCCTACTGGATCGGGGGAGGCCGATGCCCCGGGAGATCATTCTTAACATTTTCTGTGACTCCTGTATGTTTTTCTTCTTTGTTGTATGATGGGTCATTTCCGTGTTTTGGTGTAAAGGAGACGTCTTTTTTTTAATGCCATAGATAATTTTTCAAACGTGGCGTGTAAAGTCGTTTACTGTGCGCTTCCATTTGCCTATAAGGGGTAGCCAGGAACTTCACTTGCGTCTATAGCTTCATTTACTTCGCGTGAGCTTTCGAGTTTGTTGCTAATAGTTAACTGGTAGGGGGGTTGCTATGGCTAACGGGGTGACCGCCGAGCTTCTCCGGTCACTAGCTCAGGAGAATCGCCTGCTCGTGGTGGAAAATCAGAGACTTCGGGAAAGATTGGAGGCTTCGCGAAGTCAGGGTAGGCATCGCGACGCTCTTCTGGTGGACGTTCGTTGCGAGGTCGCTTCTTTGCGTTCGTATGCCATGTCTTTAGAGAGAGAGTTGAGAGAGACGCAAGAGCAACTGGATCGTGTTTTACAGGGTTCGTTGACTCCGGAATATAGTCCGTTGACTCCTTTACATGATCCGGTTATGCCTGGTGATTTCTATCGGCTTGACGGAGGCTCTGGCTCTGGGGATTCTCGCGCGTCGAGGGATGACGATGCGTCTTCGGGGGGTTCTTGAGTGTTTTTGTACTTTGGGTGAGGGTATCTAAGTGTAGGGGTACTCCGGGCGAGAGTATCTAAGCTCACGAACCTTCTTTAGCTTCATGATCTGTCGCGCGTCTTCGTTATTGTAGAAGACAATTTTGTGCGCTGCAGCTCCAGCATGCGGCTGGGGGTTTGCCTAATGATGGCTCGTGCTGCAGGACGGTATGACCAGATAGGGCGATCAATGGTTAGTTGACTTAGGTGCTCGGAGTATTGCTTTTCGCAATGTTCATCTTGTCGTGTAATCCGGCTTTCCATTATTCGAATGAAATAATAGCCGATTTGTTAATCGTTTGTCTCGTAAAGATATTTGTTCTTATCAGACGGGCCTTTGCGTCCCTCCAGCCAGCGGTAACAGAGTGCGTTACGACATGGGATGTCGTTCCGTTTTCCAGTGGTTGGAGTTGAAGGAGCGGCCTTTCGAGGTCCGACGTTCTTATCAGACGGGCCTTTGTGTCTCCCCCAGCCAACGGTAACGGAGTGCGTTACGACACGGGATATCGTTCCGTTTTCACGTGGCTGAAGTTGAAGGAGCGGCCTTTCGAGGTCCGACGTTCATATCAGACGGGACTTTGCGTCCCCCTACCAGCGGTAACGGAGTGCGTTACGACACGGGATGTCGTTCCGTTTTTCCGTGGCTAGAGTTGAAGGAGCGGCCTTTCGAGGTCCGACGCTCTTATCAGACGGGCCTTTGCGTTCCCCCAGCCAGCGGTAACGGAGTGCGTTACGACACGGGATGTCGTTCCGTTTTCCCGTGGCTGGAGTTGAAGGAGCGGCCTTTCGAGGTCCGACGCTCTTATCAGACGGGCCTTTGCGTCCCCCCAGCCAGCGGTAACGGAGTGCGTTACGACACGGGATGTCGTTCCGTTTTCGCGTGGCTGGAGTTGAAGGAGCGGCCTTTCGAGGTCATCAGTTGTGAAGCGTAGTTCGGGAGACGAGAAGAAGAACGTTTTCTTGATGGCAAATATGTACAAGTCACTGATGATAAGCACGAAGATTTAGTACACTCCAAGTTCTCGGTATATCATTTCCTTCCATGTCTTGTAGCGCGTAAGCTCCCTTGCCGAGTACCTCAGAGATTCTGTAAGGTCCTTCCCATGTTGGCCCGAGTTTTCCAGGTTGTTGCTGTATTTTTCTCATGACTAGCTGCCCTTCTCGGAAAGACCTCGACCTCACCCGGCTGTTGTAGTAGTGGGATACCCGTTGTTTGTACGCCTGTGCTTGAATGAGGGCTTTCTCCCATTTCTCGTCGAGTAAATCGAGATTATTGAGAAGGCGGTCCCCGTTGGATGCGTCGTCGCTGTATTCGACTCGGAGAGTGGGGTTGTTCAGTTCTACGGGAATTACAGCTTCAGTTCCGTAGGTAAGAGCGAAGGGTGTTTCTCTAGTCGCCGTCCGGTGGGTGGTTCGATATGCCCATAGGACCGTGGGGAGTATGTCGGGCCAATTTCCCTTTGCGCCTTCCAGACGTTTTTTCAGACCTTCCAATATTGTTCGATTCGCGTTCTCCACTTGTCCGTTAGCTTGCGGATGGTAGACGGATGCGAACCTTTGTTTGATATGGAGTGTTTGACATAGTTTCTTTAATTCTGGGCTCGTGAATTGACTACCGTTGTCCGATACGAGGTATTTTGGTATCCCGAAACGGCATACGACTGACTGCTTAAAGAATTTGGTGACTGATGCCCCGGTGATGGTTGCCAATGGTTCGGCTTCAATCCACTTCGTGAAGTAGTCGATCGCTACGATCATGAATCGTCTCTGTCTCGAGGCAGGGGGAGTGGACCTACGAGGTCCATGCCCCATTGTAGGAACGGCCATGGTGATACGACGTTGGATATAGGATCAGCAGGGATGTGACTGATCTTCGCGTGTTCTTAGCATCGTAGGCACGAAAGAACGAACTTCTCAGCATCCGTCATGACGGTGGGCCAATAATAGCCTTGTCGGAAGATTTTCTGAGCGAGGGTCCGTGCTCCTACATGGTTAGAGCACATCCCCTCGTGTATGTCTCAGAGGATAGTCTTAGCGGCCTTTTCGTCTACACATTTGAGGTAGGGGTTGAGAAGGCGCTGCGATAGAGCTGACCATTTATGAGAGTGAAACGGGCTGCTCTTCTGACGATCGCCTCAGCGAGTTTCCTATCCGTGGGGAGCTCCTGTTTCTCCAAGTAGTTTTTGATGTCAGAAAGCCAACTATCAGATTAGGTTGCGGATCATACCTCTATTTCGTTAATCGCCGGGGTGTGAAGTTCTTCACGGAAGACGGCACCAGGTTGTTCGTCTGCCGTTGCCGAGGCCAGCCGTGCCAAGGCGTCGGCCATGTGGTTCTTTTCTCGAGGAATGTGAAGAACCTCGAACTGTTCGAGGTCGGAGACCAGATGGTTGATTTTACGAAGATACGCCGCCATAATATCATCGCGTGCTTCGTACTCCCCAGATATCTGATTTGCGACGAGCTGCGAATCGGTATATGCTTTTAGTCGTCTGACTCCGAGCTGTTTGGAGAGGCGGATCCCGGCTACGATTGCTTCGTACTCTGATACGTTGTTGGTTGCGGGGAAGTTCAATTTCAGAGCGTATTCCAACCTGGTTCCGTCCGGGCCGCACAGGACTATGCCTGCCCCGCTGCCGGTTGAATTGGAGGATCCGTCAGTATGCAGTGTCCAAAGATTTTCAGAGGGGACTGCTTTCGATGCGTGTCGGCGGAGCTCTTCTTCGAGCGGTGCGGTCATCTCGGCTATGAAGTCTGCTAAGGCCTGAGCCTTGATCGCCGGGCGTGGTTGGAACAGGATATCGAACTCTTTCAATTTCATGGACCACTTAGCTATACGACCTGATGCCCCCGGATCTTTCATAACCTGTGCCAGTGGGGTATTCGTTAAGATGTGAATGGGGTGCCCCTGGAAGTACGGCCTCAGTCGCCTTGAGCAAAGGATGATCGTGTAGGCCAGTTTCTCTAGCGTGGAGTAGTTGAGCTCCGAGTCACGGAGAAGCTTGCTGTAATAAAAGATGGGATTTTGGATTTTATCCCGTTCGCGGAGGAGGAACGCACTAGCAATGGATTCCGAAATAGAGACGTATAGATACAGTGGCTCTCCAGGTTCGGCGATGGCCATGACCGGAGGTTGTGTGAGGAAGAGCTTGAGCTCCTCAAACGCTTTGTCGTGTTCCGGAGTCCACAAGAATCTCGTATTTTTTCTGAGGATGTTGTAGAAGAGTTTGCAGCGGTCTCCGGAACGGGATATGAAGCGTCCGAGGGCCGTGATCCGTCCTGTTAATCGCTGTACCTCCGTTATATTTTTCGGGGGAGGCATGTCGATGATTGCTTTTAGTTTGTCTGGGTTCGCTTCCACTCCGTGAGGCGTGACTACATAGCCAAGGAATTTTCCTGAGGAGACTCCGAAGGAGCACTTTTCCGGATTGAGGCGCTTCCGTAGCGCCTCATTATGTCGAATGCTTCCTGTAAGTGCTGGGCGTGATCTTCCCGATTTTTACTTTTGACGAGAAGATCGTCCACGTAGGCTTCCATCGTGTTTCCCATGAGTGGTTTGAAACCTGTGTCCACGAATCTTTGGAAAGTTGCCCCTGCGTTTATTAGCCCGAACGGCATAACCGTGTAACAGAACGTTCCTATGTCAGTGATGAAGCTTGTTTTCTCTTCGTCTCCGGGATGCATTTTGATTTGATTATATCCGGAACACGCGTCCATAAAGCTTAGCATTCCGTGTCCTGCGGTCGAATCTACCAGCTTATCTATTTGTGGAAGCGGGTAGCAATCTTTTGGGCAAGCTTTATTGAGATCGGTGAAGTCGATACACATTCTCCATTTACCGTTAGATTTTTTAACTAGTACGACGTTTGAAAGCCATTCGGGGTATCTAACTTCCTTAACGAAGCCGGCGCTTAAAAGCTTTTCGACTTCGTCTTTGATGGCTTTGGCTCTCTCGAGGGCAAAAGATCGTTTCTTCTGTTTGACCGGCTTGGCGTCGGGCCTAACGCTGAGCTTATGTGTGATAACACTGGGGTCGATTCCTTGCATATCGGACGGGGTCCATGCGAATATGTCCGCGTTGCTTTGAAGGCACTCTTTTAGTATCTCGTGCTCTTCGGATTAAGGGTGGAGCCTAGGAATAGCACTCTTCCATCGTCGGAGTCTCGTCGTGCTGGGATCGTAACAGTTGGCTCCGCGGGTGAGACGCTGGTTCTTCGCGTCTCGTTTAGGTCTCTGAGGTAGAGGGGGCCTTCGACGGGCAACGTTTCCTTCTTCAAGGAGTCATGGTGGAGTCGCCGAGCAGTGTGTTGGTCGCCCCGTAACGTGTAGATTCCGGCTTTTGTTCTAAACTTCATTTTTAGATGCGGAATCGAGACGACAGCTTTGAATTTCCACATCCCCGGCCTTCCAAAATTACATTATATACCGAGGGAATTTGCACGACCACAAATGTGACTGTTGCCGTCCTAAGTCGCGGCGCTTCGCCGATTGTGACACGGAGATCGATGGCCCTAAGGGTGTCGTAGAGAAGCCATTGAATCCTACTAATTCAGAGTAGACTGGCCGTAGTTCAGATTCTGGAATCCCCATTTTGGCGAAACAATCGTAGAACATGATGTCCACCTTACTCCCCGTGTCAATCATCACACGGTGTACTCTCATGGAGTTGATAATCATGGACGTTACGAGAGCGTCGGTGTGCGGGGTTATCACGCCGTCGAAGTCGTTGTCGTCGAAGATGATTGGTTCGGAGCCTTCCGGGTCTATTGGAGTATCTCGTGTGTAGAAGGTAACAGTCTCCGTTTCGTCGTTTCCTTCCTCGGGAAGTTTCTCCGTCAATTTCGCCAGATATGAAATTGATCTCACCGTAGTGTATTTGGTGCGTCGGTTCTGGCTGTCTTTCGGGCGTCGGTAGCGCGGGCGTTGCGGAGGATCGTCTCGTCTTGGAGGCTGGTTTCCTCTCCGCGGGAGAAATTCTCGGAGTTCGCCTCGTCTTATTTTCTCTTCCAGGTAGTCGCGAAGTTGGCGACAGTCTTCGGTGAAGTGCCCGTGCGACTCATGAAAATCACAGTATTTCCCCTCGTTTCTTTTCTTTGGAGGAGCTCTGATAGGAGGTGGCCTAGCCACTTGTTCTTTGGTCTCTAATACATGTAGGATGTCTTTCCGTGGAGCGGACAAAGAGGTATACTCCGCGAATCTGGTGTTGTATACTGGCTTTTGGCTAACTTGGGGGCCCTGCCGTCGCTTGGATTCTTTCTTTTTTTCTGGGCTTCGTGATTGGAGCTGTCTTGCGCTCTTCCTCCTCCCGAAGAGGTGCCTTGTCCTGAGTTGGTAACGGCGTGAGAGGATTTCGTTACGGTGTGCTTCCCCTTGATGGTTCCACGGCTTATCAGCACCTCCTCCGCTGAGGCGCAATCCCGTAGCCTTTTAAGGGCTTCTTCCGCAGTCTTGGGAGTATTACGGTGGAATTCGTAGGCTAGTTGCTGTTCTGCGATGCCAATCTTCAGGGCTGTGACGATGAGGTCGTTGCTCGTTATCCCCAACTTGATTTGCTCCTCGGTGAATCGATTGTAGTAGCTCATCAGGGTTTCGTTGGGTTCTTGCTTGATGTTCATTATGGAATCGGGACTCTTTTGAAAGTGAGTGCTGGAGAAGAATCTCGAGACAATCATTTCTACGAACTGATCCCAGTTCGCTATGCACCTCGGGGGTAATTGGTTAAACCAAGTTAAAGCGTGACCCTCGAACAGTGTTGGGAGGACGTTGCAATATAGCATCTCGTCGCACGGGTATGCCTTCATCGCCCGAACGAAGTGACGGATGTAGTGCGTCGGATCCGTAGTGCCGTCGTATCGGTTGATTTTTGGTGCGGTATAACCCACGGGGTACGGAGACGCCACTATCTCCTCCGAAAAGGGTGAGAATCGGTCGACTCCCGTGAATGAACTATTGAAGCATTTCTTGATAGCTGGAGGGCCGGGGAGAGCCGGAATGGCTTCCCGTTGTTGAGTACGTCGTAGTTCTTGAAGTCTCCTTTCTTTTGATCTCCCGGAGCTCACTTCGTCGCCGCGCTCATCCTGACTCGAATGTGCGGAGAGTCGTCGCTCCTGATGAGACTCTCGTCGTCTCGGGTCCTGGCCGGGAGGGTCTCTCGCAGAGCGCTGGTGTTGATGTGGTAATCGTTGAGCGGTTGGGCCCATCGAGCGAGCAGGCTCTTGTCGTGGTGGAGGGTTAGCAGGTCCGAGTCTGTCGAAAGCAGACTCCCTCCTGCTATTTTCCCTAGTTGCACCACGACGTACTGGATCTCGTCCCGACTAACGGCTTTGAGCCTGTTGCGAGGCGGCGGCGGTTATGTTTTGTTCTCGTAATGCCGCTCGCACGGTTTCCTGTATTACTTGTTGGACCAACGGGTTGGTCAGGATTTCGAGTTGTGCAGCTTGATAGGCATCCAAAGATTGAGACGGGTGCGTTTCGGGGACTCGAGAGGGTCCGGCGCCTTCAGGCGTTGGCATTGGCGGGAAGGGAGTTGAGTTGGAGTTGAGGCGTTGGTGTTTGGACGTGCTCGGGAGGTTGACTGACGAGCTGGTTGACTTCGAGTGTTTACCATGTCGAACGGATCGGACAGATCTACCGTGTATAGTGTGCTTTTTCCCACGGACGGCGCCAGATGATGCTGATGGATTTCTCCTCACCAGGATTGGGGTGGCGTACACTACACAGATCTTCTCTGGACGGTTCGAATTACAGAGAGGAGTTCGTGTCAACGAGGTGAAGGACGGATCGCGGTCAGGGGTGTAGATTAATGAGATCATTTTTAACGTGAAAAATCCTTAATCAAGGGTAAGAAAAAACCACGGAGAGGAACGGAGTCCCCAAAGATTCACTATGTATTTTTGTCTTTGATACAAATATTGTACTGTGTATGCTTAGCTGACCCCCCCTTTAGGGTTACAAGTGGGGATTTTATACAGAGATTAAGAGGGTATTATGGTAGTTAATTATCCGCAAAACCACTGTAGCACTCCACGTGTCCTTTACCGAGGGTATTACTGTCATAGAGCTTCACGAGACGCTAAGCACGACGTGCTATTCGTTCATGAAACGACGCGCTACTCGTGCTTCCGGGCTTTGAGACGATCTCTCTTTGTTGACGTCGTAGTCCGTCGGCGAAAGGGTAGGCATCACGTGGTTTCTTGTCCGGGATCCTTCTCATACCTTTAACGGGAGGCAATTCGTTCGGTCGGTGTTTAGACCGTATCAGATATGAAATACTCATGGATGTTTGTGATATGCCATTACATGGTTGTATTGTTGATTTGCATGATTTATGTGGTTGAGCATGCGGATTTATGGTTGTTCTACTATGAATAGTGTATGAGTATGATTATACTTGGTTGGCACTTTAGTAGAATGTGATGTAATGGTTTAACATGCTTGATGTATCGTCCTGCCTGGCTTATGTATGGTTTATAATACATGTAGTAGGACGAGGTTATTTTATGTTGACGTAGCGGATTGCTATGTGGTTTGTTTACTAGGATAGGTGCGAGAGCGGACCTTAGCTCTAGCGGCACTTTAGTAAACATAGTTGTGACATACGCTTGTGTGCCTAACAGGACTTAGTCTACCTGATTGAGTAGGTGAGCGGACTTGCTCTAAAGTTACTCCAGGTAGGGAGGGTTAGGATTAGTGCGGTTTTAGTTGTATGTTCATCTAGTACCCGTAAGTCGAGTGATTTACCGATTAGGGTGGCGATATGATGAGCGGTTAACAACGGGAGTGTTAATCTTAATGAATGATGTCTCTATTTGAGGCCGGTAGGCGTAGGGTGATCATCCTTGGCCAGGGTGGTTCCTGCGGTGTTAGAGGCTCAGGGGTGTGCCTTCCGGAGGGCATGCGGCTACTGAGTATCTCTACGGGACGCTATGAGATCCCCCTACCGTAGGTTTGGTGCTTCGGATGTGCATTAGAAACGGGTAGCCAAACCTTGGTACCGTGGGTCAATTCGGGTACCTAAACTAAACATGAGAGGACTAACTGGTTTGGATTAGTGATTTCACCCTAACATAATCCAAGATATCAATGGCATAATTGATTTGGGTTGGGTACGGGTTTTGACATATTGACATGGTGGCTTGGATATGTTTATTAGCTTATGTCTTTATGTGTTGTGCCTTGATGACTTATGCGCTTTTGGCATGTTTAAATTGTTTTATCTTGCAGTTCAGTGCAAGGTGGTTTATCGTCTGTTGAGCTTTATTTTAAGTTGACGATGGTTTTATTTTTACCCTTATGTTATGGGTGGTTACTCGTTGTTGGCATGTATGATTGATGTATGCATGCGGTAGTAGTTTGACATGCGAGTTATGTATTGGTATGCATGTTATGTTTGCATAGAGTATATGTATGGGCATGCGGGTTTTATTTTGTGCATCTGTTACGCTTTAGCTTTTATGCTTGCTGGTGTGATGCATGTCGGTGTTTGACTGGTGCCTTAGCAGTTGACGTAGGGGGCTGCTTGGGTGGGTTACTCACTGAGTATATTTTATATACTCATGTTGCTACTTTTTTCCCTCAGGTCTTTGCGAAGTCCACTGGAGATCGTAGAGCGAGCTTCGTGGTGCTGAGGATTGTAGTGGGACCAAAATGTAAAAATTTAATTTTTTTTTTCGCTGTATTTTAATTAACTTTGATTAATATATTAGTGTGAATTGGAAGTACTAGCTCATAACATCTGCTTTATCGTTTAAAATTTTTCGGCCCCCGACCCTGGGGCGCCACATGTGTACTTTAAGTTTTGGGGTGGGAAATTCACAGTTTTTACTACTTTTTTCTTTTAAAACATATTCTGATTAAAATTTGCTTTAGTGATGACTGTTTTGAGTTGAGTATATCTTTTTGTGTGAATAGTCTTGGAATTCTAACTTGCATATTAGGATAAGTGAAAATCTTAATTGATTTTGCTTTTGTGGCGACATAATTTGAAATTTCATAATATATATTTTTAGTTCTTGAGTAGTTTTGAGCACGCAACATCGTTCTTGCCTTGTCCATTTAGAGTAAATCTAGTCGCATGATTTAATTATATATGAATTTGTTGATAGATCTCCAAAATTTGTTTAGAAAAAAAAGAAAAAAAAAGTAAAAAAAAAGTTATGCAATAATCTATTCCGCTGCTTAGAGTTATCTAGTAACTAGAATTATTTATGAACCCATGTTTACTTTTATGTCAAACGGTAATTCACGGTATGAGTATGCAAAGCACCTTAAGTGTGTCTTATCAAGTAACCGGTTGCCTTCATCACTATTGTCGGTGGTCGAGTCGAAAGATAAGTTGCAACTTAAGGAATGAAAAAGAAAAAATAAATAAATAAAGAAAAACATTGGTTTAGGAGATCGGTCTTAAATTCATTTATAATTATTGATTGTAATTATATAGTCTAAATAACTTGGCTTGAATTATGTTGCGCACAAACATGCTTAAGAATTTTTACTGTTGTTTATGATGTTTGAGTTATGTTTTCATGATAGCAATTGATTGAAATGATTTTGATTTTTCGTTAATATACTTGGGAGATGAATATGATGATTCATACAATCTGATAGACACACAACAAATTCGGTTATATTTGAGCAAATTTAATTTTTGGTTTGCTTGAGGACAAGTAAAATGCTAAGTTTGGGAGTATTTGATAAGTATAATTTTTATAAATAAATTTAGCATTAATTGTACACTCATTTTATTATTTGTTGGTTGTTTACAGGTCAAAGTATTAAATTGAAGTTAAATGCACTTAAATGTTCGACAGGTGGATCGAAGCAATTTTACATTATTTTTGATAGATTTGAAGCCCAACTAAAGCCTGCATTTTATGAATTTGAAGCTTGTGAAAAAAGAATGAAACAAATAACTAAATGTAAGAAGAAAAATGTGGGAAAGTAACCCAAATGAAGAAAAACTAAAAGAAAAAAAAATTATTTTAAAATATTAAAGAAGAGAAGAAAATGAAGAAGAATGTAAGGTATAAATAGGAGGAGAGGCATGCATAAGAGAGGGACCCCCGTTGGGGGAATAAAGCTTTTAATTTTAATTTTTATTTATTCCTTTATCCATGAATTGAAATTTTGTTGAGGACACAATTTGTAGTCTAACTATAAATAAAAGGCATTTTTGGCGAATTGGGCCCCCCCTTAATTGGTTATTGGCGAACAGCGCCCCCCTAATTAATTTTGGCCAAATCGCGCCCCTTTACGCTGGAAAATGACAAAAATACCCTTATCTTAGTTTTTCGATCATAACTTTTGGAAAGATAATTTAATTATCTTTCCAATGGGACCAATTTCACTCAATTTAGAGCTCTGCACGAGAAGTTATGTAAAAACTACCGAATCAGCGTCAAACTGCTACGGTATTTGACAGCGTTTCGGTATTTTTAGTATAACTTTTAGTAGAGAGCTCCCAATGAGATGAAACTAGTCCCATTTGAAAGAGACCTCAAATAGCTTTCCAACAAGTATAAAATTTACACTAGGACATATTAGCGAACACCTGCGAACACCCGCGAACACCCGCGAACACCTGCGAACACCTGCGAACACCCGCGAACATCCGCGAACACCTGCGAACAATTGCGAACACTTTTCTACATAACTTTTTGTATAGTACTCCAAATGGGCTGAAATTGGTCCTGTTGGAAATATATTTGAATTATCTTTCCAATGGAACTAGTTTGACAGCATTTGGAGATACGTACGAAAAGTTATGTCAAAATAATCGAACTAATGTCAAGCTGCTACGGTATTGGACAGCATCTCGGTATTTTTTGTATAACTTTTAGTAGAGAGCTCAAAATGAGATGAAACTAGTCCCATTGGAAAGAGAACTCAAATAGATTTTCAATAAGTATATAATTAATACTTTAGGACATATTAGTGAACACCTACGAACATCCGCGAACACCCGCAAACACCCGCGAACAACTGCGAACACCCGCGAACACCTGCGAACACTTGCGAACGCTTTTCTACATAACATTTTTTATAGTACTCCAAATGGGCTGAAATTGGGCCAGTTGGAAATATATTTGAATTATCTTTCCAATGGATCTAGTTGGACAGCATTTGGAGATAAGTACGAAAAGTTATGTCAAACAAATCGAACTAATGTCAAGCTGCTACGGTATTGGACAGCATCTTGGTATTTTTGTTATAACTTTTAGTAGAGAGCTCCAAATGAGATGAAACTAGTCCCATTAGAAAGAGGACGCAAATAGCTTTCCAACAAGTATAAAATTAACACTAGCACATATCCGCGAACACCTGCGAACGCCAGCGAACACCTGCTAACACCGTGAACACCAGCGAACACCCGCGAACACCTGCGAACACCTGCGAACGCTTTTCTACATAACTTCTTGTACAGTACTCTAAATGAGCTGATTCAGTCCCTTTGGAAATATATGTAATGTATCTTTCCAATGGAACTAGTTGGACAGCATTTGGAGATACGTACGAAAAGTTATGTCAAAAAAACCGAACTAATGTCAAGCTGCTACGGTATTGGACAGCATCTCGGTATTTATGGTATAACTTTTAGTAGATAGCTCCAAATGATATGAAACTAGTTCCATTTGAAAGCGGACTCAAATAGCTTTCCAACAAGTATAAAATTAACACTAGGACGTACCAGCGAACACCTGCGAACACCCGCGAACACCCGCGAACACCTGCGAACACTTGCGAATGCTTTGCTACATAACATTTTGTATACTACTCCAAATGAGCTGAAATTGGTCCCGTTGGAAAGATATTTGAATTATCTTATCAATGGAACTAGTTTCACAGCATTTGAAGATACGTACGAATAGTTATGTCAAAATGACCGAATAAATGTCAAGTTGCTACGGTATTGGACAGCATCTCGGTATTTTTGGTATAACTTTTAGAAGAGAGCTCCAAATGAGATGAAACTAGTCCCATTTGAAAGATGACTCAAATAGATTTCCAACAAGTATAAAATTAACACTGGGACATATCAGCGAACACCTGCGAACACTTGCGAACTCTTTTCTACATAACTTTTTGTATAGTACTCCAAATGAGCTGAAATCAGTCCCGTTGAAAGGATATTTGAATTATCTTTTCAATGGAACTAGTTTCACACTTGTTGGAAAGCGTTCGCAGGTGTTCGCGGGTGTTCGCGTGTGTTCGTAGGTGTTCGCAGGTGTTCGCAGATGTTCGTTAATATGTCCCAGTGTTAATTTGTTAATTTTATACTTGTTGGAAATCTATTTGAGCCGTCTTTCAAATGGGACTAGTTTCATCTCATTTGGACTCATTTGGAGCTCTCTACTAAAAGTTATACCACAAATACCGAGATGCTGTCCAATACCGTAGCAGCTTGACATTAGTTCGGTCTTTTTTACATGACTTTTCGTACGTATCTCCAAATGCTGTACAACTAGTTCCATTGGAAAGACAATTCAAATATCTTTCCGACGGGACTAATTTCAGTGCATTTGGAGTATTATACCAAAAGTTATGTTGAAAAGCGTTCGCAAATGTTCGCAGGTGTTCGCGGGTGTTCGCAGGTGTTCGCGGGTGTTCGCGGTGTTCGCAGGTGTTCGCAGGTGTTCGCGGATATGTCCTAGTGTTAATTTTATACTTGTTGGAAAACTATTTGATTCCTCTTTCAAATGGGACTAGTTTAATCTCATTTGGAGCTCTCTACTAAAAGTTATACAAAAAATACCGAGATGCTGTCCAATACCGTAGCAACTTGACATTAGTTCGATTTTATTGACATAACTTTTCGTACGTATCTCCAAATGCTGTCAAACTAGTTCCATTGGAAACATAATTCAAATATATTTCCAACTGGTCCAATTTCAGCCCATTTGGAGTACTATAAAAAAAGTTATGTAGAATAGCGTTCGCAAGTGTTCGCAGGTGTTCGCGGGTGTTCGCAGGTGTTCGCGGGTGTTCACGGGTGTTCGCAGGTGTTCGCTAATATGTCCTAGTGTTAATTTTATACTTATTGGAAATATATTTGAGTCCTCTTTCCAATGGGACTAGTTTCATCTCATTTGAAGCTCTCTACTAAAAGTTATACCACAAATACCGAGATGCTGTCCAATACCGTAGCAGCTTGACATTAGTTCGGTATTTTTGACATAACTTTTAGTACCTATCTCCAAATGCTGTGCAACCAGCTCCATTGGAAATATAATATTTTTCCAACGGGACCGATTTCAGCTCATTTGGAGTACTATACAAAATGTTATGTTGAAAAGTGTTCGCAAGTGTTCGCAGGTGTTCGCGGGTGTTCGCGGGTGTTCGCAGGTGTTCGCTCGCAGGTGTTCGCTAATATGTCCTATTGTTAATTTTATACTTGTTGGAAAGATATTTGAGTCCTCTTTCAAATGGGACTAGTTTCATCACATTTGGAGCTCTCTACTAAAAGTTATACCACATATACCGAGATGCTGTCCAATACCGTAGCAGCTTGACATTAGTTCGGTCTTTTTGATATAACTTTTCGTACCTATCTCCAAATGCTGTGAAACTTAATCCATTGGAAAGATAAGTCAAATATATTTCCAACGGGACTGATTTCAGCTCATTTAGTATACTATACAAAAAGTTATGTAGAAAAACGTTCGCCAGTGTTCGCAGGTGTTCGCGGGTGTTCGCGGTGTTCGCAGGTGTTCGCAGGTGTTCGCTGATATGTCCTAGTGTTAATTTTATACTTGTTGGAAATCTATTTGAGTCCTCTTTCAAATGGGACTAGTTTCATCTCATTTGGAGCTCTCTACTAAAAGTTATACCAAAAATACCGAGATGCTGTCCAATACCGTAGCAGCTTGACATTAGTTCGATTTTTTACATAACTTTTCGTACGTATCTCCAAATGCTGTGAAACTAGTTCCATTGGAAAGATAATTCAAATATCTTTCCAACGGACTGATTTCAGCTCATTTGGAGTACTATACAAAAAGTTATGTAGAAAAGCGTTCGCAAGTGTTCGCAGGTGTTCGCGGGTGTTCGCAGGTGTTCGCGGGTGTTCGCGGTGTTCGCAGGTGTTCGCAGGTGTTCGCTGATATGTCTAGTGTTAATTTTATACTTGTTGGAAAGCTATTTGAGTCCTCTTTCAAATGGGACTAGTTTCATCTCATTTGGAGCTCTCTACTAAAAGTTATACCAAAAATACCGAGATGCTGTCCAATACCGTAGCAGCTTGACATTAGTTCGGTCTTTTTGACATAACTTTTCGTATCTCCAAATGCTGTGAAACTAGTTCCATTGGAAAGATAATTCAAATATCTTTCCAACGGGACCATTTCAGCTCATTTGGAGTACTATACAAAAAGTTATGTAGAAAAGCGTTCGCAAGTGTTCGCAGGTGTTCGCGGGTGTTCGCGGTGTTCGCAGGTGTTCGCTGATATGTCCTAGTGTTAATTTTATACTTGTTGGAAAGCTATTTGAGTCCTCTTTCAAATGGGACTAGTTTCATCTCATTTGGAGCTCTCTACTAAAAGTTATACAAAAATACCGAGATGCTGTCCAATACCGTAGCAGCTTGACATTAGTTCGGTATTTTTGACATAACTTTTCGTACGTATCTCCAAATGCTGTGAAACTAGTTCCATTGGAAAGATAATTCAAATATATTTCCAACGGGACCGATTTCAGCTCATTTGGAGTACTATACAAAAAGTTATGTAGAAAAGCGTTCGCAAGTGTTCGCAGGTGTTCGCGGGTGTTCGCAGGTGTTCGCGGGTGTTCGCGGTGTTCGCAGGTGTTCTCTGATATGTCCTAGTGTTAATTTTATACTTGTTGGAAATATATTTGAGTCTCTTTCAAATGGGACTAGTTTCATCTCATTTGGAGCTCTCTACTAAAAGTTATACCAAAAATACCGAGATGCTGTCCAATACCGTAGCAGCTTGACATTAGTTCGGTATTTTTGACATAACTTTTCGTACCTATCTCCAAATGCTGTGAAACTAGTTCCATTGGAAAGATAATTCAAATATCTTTCCAACGGGACCGATTTCAGCTCATTTGGAGTACTATACAAAAAGTTATGTAGAAAAGTTCGCAAGTGTTCGCAGGTGTTCGCGGGTGTTCGCGGTGTTCGCAGGTGTTCGCAGGTGTTCGCTGATATGTCTAGTGTTAATTTTATACTTGTTGGAAAGATATTTGAGTCCTCTTTCAAATGGGACTAGTTTCATCTCATTTGGAGCTCTCTACTAAAAGTTATACAAAAAATACCGAGATGCTGTCCAATACCGTAGCAGCTTGACATTAGTTCGGTATTTTTGACATAACTTTTCGTACGTATCTCCAAATGCTGTGAAACTAGTTCCATTGGAAAGATAATTCAAATATCTTTCCAACGGGACTGATTTCAGCTCATTTGGAGTACTATACAAAAGTTATGTAGAAAAGCGTTCGCAAGTGTTCGCAGGTGTTCGCGGGTGTTCGCGGTGTTCGCAGGTGTTCGCAGGTGTTCGCTGATATGTCCTAGTGTTAATTTTATACTTGTTGGAAATCTATTTGAGTCCTCTTTCAAATGGGACTAGTTTCATCTCATTTGGAGCTCTCTACTAAAAGTTATACCAAAAATACCGAGATGCTGTCCAATACCGTAGCAGCTTGACATTAGTTCGGTATTTTTGACATAACTTTTCGTACGTATCTCCAAATGCTGTGAAACTAGTTCCATTGGAAAGATAATTCAAATATCTTTCCAACGGGACTGATTTCAGCTCATTTGGAGTACTATACAAAAAGTTATGTAGAAAAGCGTTCGCAAGTGTTCGCAGGTGTTCGCGGGTGTTCGCAGGTGTTCGCAGGTGTTCGCAGGTGTTTGCTAATATGTCCTAGTGTTAATTTATACTTTTTGGAAAGCTATTTGAGTCCTCTTTCAAATGGGACTAGTTTCATCTCATTTGGAGCTCTCTACTAAAAGTTATACACAAAAATACCGAGATGCTGTCCAATACCGTAGCAGCTTGACATTAGTTCGGTCTTTTTGACATAACTTTTCGTATCTTCCAAATGCTGTGAAACTAGTTCCATTGGAAAGATAATTCAAATATCTTTCCAACGGGACCGATTTCAGCTCATTTGGAGTACTATACAAAAGTTATGTAGAAAAGCGTTCGCAAGTGTTCGCAGGTGTTCGCGGGTGTTCGCGGTGTTCGCAGGTGTTCGCAGGTGTTCGCTGATATGTCCTAGTGTTAATTTTATACTTGTTGGAAAGCTATTTGAGTCCTTTTCAAATGGGACTAGTTTCATCTCATTTGGAGCTCTCTACTAAAAGTTATACCAAAAATACCGAGATGCTGTCCAATACCGTAGCAGCTTGACATTAGTTCGGTATTTTTGACATAACTTTTCGTACGTATCTCCAAATGCTGTGAAACTAGTTCCATTGGAAAGATAATTCAAATATCTTTCCAACGGGACTATTTCAGCTCATTTGGAGTACTATACAAAAAGTTATGTAGAAAAGCGTTCGCAAGTGTTCGCAGGTGTTCGCGGGTGTTCGCAGGTGTTCGCGGTGTTCGCGGTGTTCGCAGGTGTTCGCAGGTGTTCGCTGATATGTCCTAGTGTTAATTTTATACTTGTTGGAAAGCTATTTGAGTCTCTTTCAAATGGGACTAGTTTCATCTCATTTGGAGCTCTCTACTAAAAGTTATACTAAAAATACTGAAACGCTGTCAAATACCGTAGCAGCTTGACGCTGATTCGGTATTGTTTACATAACTTCTTGTACAGAGCTCTAAATTGAGTGAAATTGGCCCCATTGGAAAGATAATTAAATTAACTTTCCAACGGGACCGCTTTCAGCTCATTTGGTGTACTATACAAAAAGTTATGATCGAAAAACTAAGATAAGGGTATTTTTGTCATTTTCCAGCGTAAAGGGGCGCGATTTGGCCAAAATTAATTAGGGGGGCGCTGTTCGCCAATAACCAATTAAGGGGGGGCCCGATTCGCCAAAAATGCCATAAAAATATGAATTCCTTTATCAAGTTTTTCTAGAATATGGTTAATTCAATATCGAATATTTCACTAGTCTTAATGCTTTTGAGTGATTGATCACCACTTAAATGAAACGATGATTTATGATGAGATTGAGAAATAAATTATAAATAATACTTTTAGTGAAACAAACCACGAAATAATGTAAAGTAGAGATATTTATATATAATTCGTGCAAAAAAAATGAAGCTCCTAAAATATAATGCATTTCTCTCCGATCAACCTGCATAGAGATATAGTAGGTGATGAGAGAGAAACAGTTTTAATATTTATCGAGAGAGAATATTAAATAATAAGGATCTGCTGGAAATTGAATTAACCTTTTTCAGAGTGCTAAATAAAAGAATTTAGATTATCATAGTGAATGCAAATTGTATACCTCAATATCATCTTTTGGAGAATTTTTATCAATTTGAATTATATTTCTTAGTCATCCCGTTGGTTAAATAAAATTTAAGTTAAATCTAGGCCGGTAATCAATAAATTCAGTCTCCGAGTGAACGATACTCTACTCATTCTTTATTACTTGTGCGGTGCGCTTGCTAGAATTCAAGCATCAAAAAATAATGATGCTTTAGTCATAATTGCTTACGACATGTTTCCCAGTGAAATATAGTTACACCATGTCATCTTCTATGCTTCTCAGTTACTCATGCAACTACTATAGGGATAGACTCACTCCCGCTCCCATTCTTCTGGCACATCATATTGTCCAACAAAATATCCCACTGTTTTATACTAAACGCTTTTCACTAATCTTGTTATAGAAAAAGAGCAAATTCTCTTATGAGACCTTAGAAACTCTCTAACAATGATAGTTATCTGTTCGTATCTTGCCCCGCTTTTATATATATGCTAGGGTCCACTGTTCCAAATAAACTTTTGCAAATTGTTGTAAGATTCATTGTTTAGTTGTTAGAAATTTTCGATTTAGTTGCTACTTTTTCATGCATGTGTCTGAGTATCAGCAATACATATCTGTTGGGCTCAAAATATAATGGGCTATGGTTGGTGCAAATAGGCCCGAGATGGTGCCCTCAATAACATCACGTGGAGGCAGTCAGATGCTTTCCAGAAAGTGGGCATAATGGAGATAATGGAGGCAGTTATAACAACTGACAATGAGATAGTTATATATATACATATCCATTTTGGAATAAAAGAAAAAGAAGAGGAAGTTCTGGAGAAACCAACGCAAGGAAGAGACATCAAGTAGAGAGGAACAGAGGAAGAGCTCGGGGAAGATATCATTCAAGGTGGGTAAGATGTAGTTATTATCGTATATCCCTCTTTCTCTCCAGCACTCCTCTCTGCTGCAATCAAAGATCAAGGAGACATCTTCCCTAGAGATTGTTGGTGGAGCAATGAAATTGGAATATGTTTTTCACAACGATGGCGGTTGCCGGAAACACAATCCAAATCGTCTACATTTCGTCGGAGATGAAGACAAGCCCGTTGAAGCCATTCAAAGAAGGAGACAAACTACCCAAGGTCTAGTGGAGGTATAAATAAGGTCTTTCGGAGATCGCCGGAGGTCCTCAGAATTGTCCGAGGATCACCAAGAACGCCGTTGAAGTTGCTCGAGGTGTATTGGAGATGAAGACAAAATCTTTCAAAGTCCACCGAGAACTGTCGAAGCTCCCGGATGCGTGCTGGAACTGAAGGAAAATCCTTTGAAGTCCATCGAGAACCGTCGAAGCATTCAAGGCTCGCTGCAGTTGAAGACAAAGTCATTAAGAACTCTCCAGAGGTGATTCTAGAAAAGTGGACGAAGAGGAGAAGAAGAAAAAGTATTTTTACAGAGAAAGATAAACTCCTTTACAAAGAGCATTTAAGGCTGAGTTCTTCGAAGATCAAGACAATATCGCTCAAAGTTTGTAGGAGGTGTAAACAAAGTCGCCCAGAGATCTATGGAGGCCATCAGTGGCGGATCCAGAAATTAAAAGCAGGGTAGTCAGATTCTATTAAGAGAACAAACTCAGTGGCGGCGCGGATGAGTCACGAGAACAGCAGTGGCGGCGCGGCCCGCGGGCGATATCAGAGGCGGCGGGCCGTCTGCGCGGACGAGACACAGGACACTAGGACAGCTCGGCGGCGGCACGGCGCCGGCGCAAAGTCGCGGACGAGAACAGCAGCGGCGCGGCCCCGCGGCCGAGACACCGAGATCGGAGATCAGTAGCAGCTGAGCGACAGCAGCAGCGGAGCGGAGCGGCGGTAGACGGGCAGAGTGGCGGATCAAATCGAGCGGAGCGCCGCGCGAGATCAGCGGATCAGATCGAGGATCAAATAGCTGGGCAGGACAAAGCTGGAGCGGAGCAGCGGCAGAGCCGGAGCAGCGGATCAGATCGAGCGGAGCGGAGCGGAGCGGCGGCGGAGCGACTCGCAGCATATAGGATTTGGGAGGGGGGGTGTTGGGGGAGGGGGGCGGATTAAGACTTTATATTGTTAAAATTTAAAAAAAAAAAAAAAAAAAAAACACTAAAAAGATGGGGCAGTGGGAGTCGAATTCGTGACGGAGGCAGCGCGAGCGGCGCGTCGCTGCCGCTGCGACAAATTCGCCAAGTGATTATAGTTCACGTTTACAGTATATATAATTCATATATATACATATATATATACAGTATTTGGTCCCGAAAGCAGGGTAGTCAATTGACTACCCTGCTTCTATACTGGATCCGCCCCTGGAGGCCATCGAGATCATTTGCGGGTCACCGAAGTGCCGTTGAAGTTGCTTCAAGGCTTGCTGGAGGTTGACATGAAGTCATTCGGAGTCCGAGAGAAAACGTCGAAGCCATCGAAGACCTTCACCAGAGATCGTGGAACGAAGATTAAGCCAATATTGGCCTAATATAATTATCGCTTAGGTGAAGCTTATAGATGTCCAAAACTCAGAGCCACGAAAAGTATGATGAAACAATATCATTCGGAGGGGAAAATGAGTTCTCTCAAAGCCTGGAGATCATGGAGGATATACAACAAATATACAAGCTTGCTAGACATATGGGAATAACAATAAAGCAAGAGAATATACTCAGAATGCACATCTACAATCATACACCTTTATCTGAAGCTGTCCGGAAATGAAGCCTAGATAGGTGGAGAGCCAAAGCCATTTGATAAGTTTGATGCGGAGATTCATACGCGAAGCTTTCTGGACAAATGAATGAACTAAAGAAAGAAATGGCATTCAGTGCTACGCACAATAAAATATACGTTGAAGGTTTATATCACGCATAATGACACGGCGGCGGCCGATATAACGCGAAATCAGAATACGGCGGCGGCCGATATAACGTAAAATCAGAACACGATGGCGGTCGATATAACGTGAAATCAAAACACGGCGGCGGCCGATATAACGTGAAATCAAAACACGGCGGCGGCCGATATAACGCGCAACAGAATATGGTGGTAGTTTATGTTACGCATGGCGACGATCTACATCACGCAGTCAGAATATACGACGGCGATCAATACAATGCAGAATATGGCGACCACCTATGTCAAGCACAATTCTAACGCATGTCTAGCCGATTGCGGAGAAAGGACGCGCAACAAGAATGACACGCATCACACACACATGCTTTAATTTTATTTTCTTTTATTGAATTTTGTAATATGATTCAATGAATGAAATGATTTTATTTATGAATTGAAATTATTCCTTAATCGGAGGTATTGCGATGCGCATGTAATTAACGCCGAATTATTTTAATTTGGCGAGACGAGGTCGAATCTTAAATATTTATTTGAGAAACGCAATTTCAAAATTTGTTTGAAATTTGTGGTTTTCACAATATCATACGATTAAGAGTGGTTGAATTTTTCATTGCAACTAGTACATATATGCCACGGACAATATGAATATCTCCAATTGTAAAAAATAATGTTGTTGATTGTTTGCTTCTTTCAGGATTTATTGATGGCAATCAGAAGTAAGTGTTATTTGGGCCTCTTAGTGTCTCACCAAAGGGCTAATGTACTCATCGAACCAACTCCAAATATGTGTTTTTTTCCTTTTCGACTATTGCAAATGTCACAGAAAATACATACTATAGCCATCTTAAGTAGTAGCATGAGTATATACTCTTTATACTTGCCGTTTAAAAATGTGGCAACTATAATCATAATTAGTGGAAAATGCATGACTCTAGCAAGACGAAGTGGAAATGGCCAAAATGCAAGATCAAAAGCTTTACAGCCTATGTTTATGTGATCAAGATATTGCTCATCGTTCAACGATATACTGATGTTGCACTTCAACTGAATATGCTTCTAATGCATGAATCAATAACCTCTTATCTCCGAAGCACATCCCTTTGTGAAACTCTTATTTTCGATTCCATGTGGCTTCAATATTGTGCATCCAAGCAGTTAGAGCAGCATTTTATTCAATTGTGCTATATAATCAAGATTATTATAGGTGGAAAGTGCACTATAAGATGGTGCAGTGTTGGATTCAGACTCGGACTTGCTTCAGCATGTAATTTTTTATCAATGACCTCACGATATTGAGATTAGCATCTCTAGCATGAGTTTCTTCTTCATCCTCAAAGGATCCGTCATAAACAAAGCTTTCATGGGCATCTTCGTAAGGATATATAATATATGATATTATATGGAGACTTTGTTCATCTTTCCAGGATATGTTTTGGAAAAGAAATAGAATGATTATGGGAAATCTTTATTTTTATTGACATTTTTAGACTCTTGATGTAAAATTTGTCTAAAAATATGAAATATTAAACAATGTATGGATTTGTTATTGAATATTATTATACTTTTAGATGTTTAATACTTAATATAAGTTTTTATTAATTATTTATATTTTTTATTGTCAAGTCCGAGCAGCATCTATATTTTACTTTTTGAAAATTGCCGAATCACGTATATGTGATGTGTCATATCTCTATACCCGTGTCCATATATGTACTTTTAGTTGCTTGTATGTATTTGACACCTTGCCATCAAGAGGACTTCGCAACAAACGCAATATTCCACCAAAATCCTTACAAATATTTACCAAAACAGGGCGATGACAGGAAAAGCATAGTCTAAGCATCCACAGCGGAATTGTTGTATTAGTTAATGTCAAATTAGCTATTTAAATATTATTTTTTATATTGTTAGCCCACAAAAACATCTCATGAATAATGTGGAGGATCCCAACACTAGGATCTACAACATCTGTCCAACTGACCTGAGATCAAATTATTGCTATGTGCAAATGAAATATACTCGCGGTCAGTTATATATGAACTTTATGTTGAAAATTATTTTCAAAATTGAATATGAGCTATTGTGAGGCCTAATTTTATACGAGGTAAAGACCGTATAGAAAAAAAGTCCTTATAAGAGTTACCTTGTTTAGTCCCATATTGACTAAACAATGAGATATCTTCGATTAATATAAAATTTTGGGTAAGGTGGGCTAGTTGGTTATTGCAACGTCGCCCACCTATAAAAGCCTTGAATATATCATCGCCAAAAGAAGACTTTGTATTTTTAATTTATTATTTTACATTTTAATTTATAAAATATTCTAGAAGATTCTGTTTGAAATTCAAAATGGATGGATCAGGACAAATAACTGTAAGCGTTGTGTGGAGTTACAACTGCAGACATTTTGAACAGCTGCAACTGATCGAGAAGTGCATTTTATAATTTAATTTAGTACGATCAGTAGTTATCCGAAATGAGAACAACGATATTCATTTTTTCTACTATTCTCTCAAAGAAAATGATCCTTTCTGGTAGTGCTTGCTGCAGAAAGCACCATTGGAGTTAGACAATTTTGTGAATGTCGGCGTGATTAATGGTTCGGTGTTGTTAGTACAAGACGCCACCGAACGTGCTTCAACGTATTTTAGAGGTTACCGATCAACCCTTGTTGTACTATTTGGTGGGACGAATAAAACCTTAAGGACAGTGGTGCTATAATACGCCTTGGAGCCATTTTCTGAAGATCAAGATTGATATAGCCATTTTTGTAATATTTTCGAACACTTCAACTCCAACACAATTTTGAAAAAAATTTATGAAGGAAATCGAGGTCCTAAATATTCTTTCTACCGTAAGTAGAGATCTATGATTAATCTCGATTCGTACGTTTCCGGAAGCAGAAGTTGCTTGCGCTTGTGCTCACATCCGTTGATGATGCTCCAGCGATCTTCAATGAACTTTGGCAAACTCCTACACCCTCATTGGTTGGGATGACAACTACTATAGCCGTTCTCTAGCATAATCTAAATCTATGGTTTTAAATTGCTCAATCTAGAATTTTGCCTACTGATACGACCCAAATATGGAACCTGACGAAAAGACCTCCGTGGTTAGTGCGTAAGCAACGAAATGCACCCCGTTAAGCATACGAGACGTACTCCGTCGAAGCCATAAGGTATTCATCTACCGGAGCACGGACTATGATACCAACGGGAAATACGCCGTGCCTACCAACGGACAGCACACCGTGCAGCTGACCCGTGGAGCATGATGACCCTTACACCCCTGGATCAGGACACGTGTAATGCTACAGTAATCCGATGGGTAATTAACTACCATAATACCCCCTAATCCCTGTATAAAAACCCCCACTTGTAACTCTAGGGGGGATACTCAGTATATAATACTTGTATTCACCAAACATACAGAGTGAACTTTGGAGGACCCCATTCCTCTCCGTGGTTTTTCTACCCTCCGTTGAGGGTTTTCCACGTTAAACATCGTCTCCATAATCGCTTTATTTAACCAAGTTTATTCCTCTGTTTCATCCACACGGATTACTCTCCGTAACCCATTACTCTCCGTAACCCAATCCGACCAGAGATTTACGAAGCGTTCGTCATCCCAATCCTGGTGAGGATAAACCCATCAGCATCATCTGGCGCCGTCCGTGGGAAGAATACGACGCAACGCACACACGGTACTCTAAAGATTCCCTAGACATCATTCAGCATGGTAAACACTCGAAGCCAGCCCGCTCGTCAGTCAGCCTCCCGAACGCGCCCAAACACAAACACCTCAACTCCGACTCAACTTCCTTCTCCGCCGATGCCTACACCGAGGGCGCCGGGCCTTCTCGAGCTCCAGGAACACATCCATCTCAATCTCTGGACGCTTACCAAGCTGCGCAGCTCGAAATCTTGACCAATCCGTTAGTCCAACAAGTGATCCAAGAAACTGTACGAGCAGCCCTACGAGAACAAAACACGGCCGCCGCTGCATCCCAGCAGGCTCAGAGCCGTCAGTCAGGACGAGACCCGTCACGCCGTGGAGTACTTAGAGAAAACAGGGAAAATAGCAGGAGGGAGTCTGCTTTCGACAGACTCGGACCTGCTAACCCTTTGCCAAGACAGGACCCTGCCCGCTCAATGGGGCAGGCCGCCCAACGGTTACCACATCAACCCCAGCGCTCAGCCAGGGATCCACCTTGTCAAGAACCGAGACGACGGGAGTCTAACCACGACAGACGACTCTCAGCACACTCCAGTCAAGACGAACATGAAGACGAAGTAAGCTCCGGAAGATCAAAAGAAAGGAGACTACGAGAGCTAAGACGAACACAACAACGGGAAGCTGTCCCGGCTCTCCCTGGGTCCACCGACATCAGGAAATGCTTCAATAGTTCGTTNAGACGAAGTAAGCTCCGGAAGATCAAAAGAAAGGAGACTACGAGAGCTAAGACGTACACAACAACGGGAAGCTGTCCCGGCTCTCCCTGGTCCACCGACCATCAGGAAATGCTTCAATAGTTCGTTCACGGGAGTAGACAGATTTTCTCCTTTCTCTGAAGAAATAGTGGCATCCCCATATCCCGTAGGCTACACCGCGCCGAAAATTAACCGTTACGACGGTACCACGGACCCAACCCACTATATCCGCCACTTCGTTCGAGCAATGAAGGCTTATCCGTGTGACGAAATGCTCTATTGCAACGTCCTACCGACGCTGTTCGAGGGACACGCTCTGACTTGGTTCAACCAACTACCCCCAAGGTGCATAGCGAACTGGGATCAGTTCGTTGAGATGATCGTCTCAAGATTCTTCTCCAGCACTCACTTTCAAAAAAGCCCCGACTCCATTATGAACATCAAGCAGGAGCCCAACGAAACCCTAATGAGCTATTATCAACGATTCACCGACGAACAAATCAAGCTGGGGATAACGAGCAATGACCTCATCGTCACGGCCCTGAAGATCGGCATAGCTGAACAACAATTGGCGTACGAGTTTCACCGAAATACTCCCAAGACCGCGGAAGAAGCACTTAAAAGGCTGCGGGAATGCGCCTCGGCGGAAGAAGTGCTAATAAACCGTGGAACCATCAAAGGGAAGCACGCCGTGACGAAACCATCTCACATCAACGCGGGGCAAAGCACATCTTCGGGTGGAGGAAAAACACAAGACAACGCCGGCGGCGAAGCCCAGAGAAAAAGGAAGAACCTAGTGACAGCAAGGCCCCCCAGGTTGCCCAGAAGCCGATATACAACACCAGATTCGCGGAATACACTCCTTTGTCTGCCCCACGGAAAGACATCCTACATATACTGGAAACCAAGGAACAGGTGGCGAGACCACCCCCCATCAGAGCTCCTCCGAAGAAAAGGAACGAGGGGAAATACTGCGACTTTCACGAGTCGCACGGGCACTTCACGGAAGACTGCCGCCAGCTCCGAGACTACCTCGAAGAAAAAATAAGACGAGGCGAACTCCGTGATTTTCTGCCACGGAGGGGGAACCAACCCCCAAGACGGGACAATCCTCCACCACCTCAGCCGCTGCCGGAACCTGAAAGACAGCCGGAACCGATGCACCAAATACACTACGGAGAGATTAACTTCATCTCCGGAGAAGTTGACGAAGAAATCTCCCGCGGAAGAAAACGAAGAAACGGGGAATGTTACCTCCTCCAGACCCGAGATTCACCGATGGACTCGGAAGGCACGGAACCAATCATCTTCGATGACAACGACTTTGATGGAGTGATAACTCCACACACCGACGCACTCGTAACGACCATGGTCATCAACTCCATGAGAGTACATCGCGTAATGATCGACACAGGAAGCAAAGTGGATATCATATTCTACGACTGCTTTGCCAAAATGGGAATTCCGGAGTCCGAACTGAGACCAGTCCACTCCGAACTGGTGGGATTCAACGGCTTCTCCACAACGCCCTTAGGGGCCATCGATCTCCGTGTTACCATCGGCGAAACGCCGCGACTCAGGACGGCAACGGTCACATTTGTAATCGTACAAATACCTTCCGCATACAATGTAATATTCGGAAGGCCCGGGATGTGGAAGTTCATGGCCGTCGTCTCAACTCCGCATCTGAAGATGAAATTCAGAACCAAGTCCGGAGTTTATACACTACGAGGCGACCAGCACACAGCTCGCCGACTCCATAGTGACTCCCTGAAGAAGGAAACGCTGCCCGTCGAAGGCCCCTTTTACCTCAGGGATCAAAACGAGACACGAAGAACTAGCGCCTCACCCGCGGAGCCAACAATTACCATCCCAGCACGACGGGACGACGAAGACGGAAAAGTACTTTTCCTCGGCTCCACCCTCAACCCCGAAGAATACGAGATGCTGAAAGAATGCCTTCAAAGCAACACGGATGTATTCGCATGGACTCCGTCTGACATGCCAGGAATCGACTCCAGCATCATTACCCACAAGCTCAGTGTCAGGCCCGAGGCTAAGCCGGTCAAGCAGAAAAAACGGTCCTTCGCCCTCGAGAGAGCCAAGGCTATCAAAGACGAAGTGGAGAAACTTCTAAGCGCAGGCTTCATCAGAGAAGTTCGATACCCCGAATGGCTTTCCAATGTCGTATTAGTTAAAAAGTCCAACGGGAAATGGAGAATGTGTATCGACTTCACTGATCTCAATAAAGCTTGTCCGAAAGATTGCTACCCGCTTCCACAAATAGATAAATTGGTAGATTCCACCGCGGGGCACGGAATGTTAAGCTTTATGGATGCGTTTTCCGGGTATAATCAAATCAAAATGCATCCCGGAGATGAAGAGAAGACGAGCTTCATCACCGATATAGGGACGTTCTGCTACAAGGTTATGCCGTTCGGATTGATAAACGCAGGGGCAACGTTCCAAAGGTTCGTCGATACGGGTTTCAAACCACTCTTGGGAAACACGATGGAGGCCTATGTCGACGATCTTCTCGTCAAAAGCAAGAACCGGGAAGATCTTCTCATTGGACCTCTTCCGCCCGCGTCAAGACAAAGGCGATTCATGATCGTCGCGATAGACTACTTCACGAAGTGGATTGAAGCTGAGCCATTAGCGACAATCACCGGGGCAGCGATCTCTAAGTTCTTCAAACAATCGGTCATATGCCGCTTCGGGATACCCAAGTATCTCGTGTCGGACAACGGAAGCCAATTTACAAGTCCGGAGATGAAAAAACTATGTGAGACACTCCATATCAAACAAAGGTTCGCCTCCGTTTATCATCCACAAGCCAACGGACAAGTGGAGAACGCGAATCGAACAATACTAGAAGGTCTAAAGAAACGACTAGAGGGCGCGAAAGGAAATTGGCCCGACATACTCCCAACGGTCCTATGGGCGTACCGGACCACCCACCGAACAACGACCGGAGAAACGCCCTTCGCACTCACTTACGGAACTGAAGCAGTGATACCCGTCGAGCTCAACAACCCTACTCTCAGAGTCGAATACAACGACGATACATCTAACGGAGACCGCATTCTAAACGAACTCGACTTACTCGACGAGAAACGAGAAAGGGCCCTAATCAGAGCACAAGCATACAAGCAACGGGTATCCCATTACTACAACAGCCGGGTGAGATCGAGATCATTCCAAAAAGGACAACTGGTCCTGAGGAAGATACAACAACAATCCACCAAACTCGGACCAACATGGGAAGGCCCCTATCGTGTCTCTGAAGTACTCGGCAAAGGAGCTTACGCGCTACAAGACATGGAAGGAAACGATGTACCGAGAACTTGGAGCGTGCTAAACCTTCGAGCTTATCATCAATGACTTGTAAATATTCCTTTACCTATCAAAAAAACGATCTTCTCGCATGTTGAGCTTCCCCTCACGACAAACAATCACGAAAGGCCGCTCCTTCAACTCCAGCCAGATGAAAACGGAGCGACATCCCGTGTCGTATAGCACCCCGTTACCGCTGGCTGGGGGGGACGCAAAGGCCCGTCCGCTCAAAATCATCGGACCTCGAAAGGCCGCTCCTTCAACTCCAGCCAGACGAAAACGGAGCGACATCCCGTGTCGAATAGCACTCCGTTACCGCTGGCTGGGGAGGACGCAAAGGCCCGTCCGCTCAAAATCATCGGACCTCGAAAGGCCGCTCCTTCAACTCCAGCTAGACAAAAACGGAGCGACATCCCGTGTCGTTTAGCACTCCATTACCGCTGGCTGGGGGGGACGCAAAGGCCCGTCCGCTCAAACTCATCGGACCTCGAAAGGCCGCTCATTCAACTCCAGCCAGACGAAAACGGAGCGACATCCCGTGTCGTATAGCACTCCGTTACCGCTGGCTGGGGAGGACGCAAAGGCCCGTCCGCTCAAAATCATCGGACCTCGAAAGGCCGCTCCTTCAACTCCAGCCAGACGAAAACGGAGCGACATCCCATGTCGTTTAGCACTCCGTTACCGCTGGCTGGGGGGGACGCAAAGGCCCGTCCGCTCAAAATCATCGGACCTCGAAAGGCCGCTCCTTCAACTCCAGCCAGACGAAAACGGAGCGACATCCCGTGTCGTATAGCACTCCGTTACCGCTGGCTGGGGAGGACGCAAAGGCCCGTCCGCTCAAAATCATCGGACCTCGAAAGGCCGCTCCTTCAACTCCAGCCAGACGAAAACGTAGCGACATCCCGTGTCGTTTAGCACTCCGTTACCGCTGGCTGGGGGGACGCAAAGCCCCGTCCGCTCAAAACAAACGCCCTTACGAGATTAGCGAAGCATAGAATTGGCATCCATTTCATTCGAAAATAAGATTACACGACAAGCCAAACATTACAAGAGAAAACTACTCTGGTCACCTAAGTCTAACAAGTGCAAAAAGCCACTCAAGTACTCCGTGAGGACGAATCGTCATCTTCCGACATACGAGAACCCTTCGAACCGGAACTTCCGTCAAGCTGATAAAGGTCGCCAGGCATAATTGGATCGTGAAGAGGGGTCAAGGGACTATACTCCGGAGTCGACGAACCTCGCATGAGAAGATTAGGATGCGTGGAATGCCCAAACCGAACGCCAAGGGTGGCTCGGGTGCAATGAAGGGGGCGGCTCAAGCAACTACTCAAGAGAAGACAAAGGCCAAGACTTGTACGCATTGCAACAAGAAGGGGCACACTCAAGCCGAGTGTTGGACTCTCCATCCAGAGATGGCGCCAAAGAGAGACAAGGGAGCCGTGGGCAAGGGCAAGACTCTAGTCACTACGGTAGAAGAAGAGGAGCCGATCACCCTCAAGATGGAGGAGGCGGACCCAACCCTTGCACTCATGATCCGAGCCAAGGAGGAGGTGATTCCAGAGGCTAAGGACCCTCATAATGATAAGGAGCGAGAAGAGCTCTTTACAATGAACATTCAGGTAAAATCTGACATAGTGCAATGCATTGTAGATCCTGGATGTCAAAGAAATCTGGTTTCGGAGGCATTAGTTAACCAATTGTATTTGGAGACTATCCCTTACGAGACACCTCAAGTGTTGGAGTGGCTAAACAATACAAGCGGGAAGATGGAAGTCACACGATGTTGTAAGATCAAGTTCGCGGTGTCGGCGCGGTTCATTGATGAAGTGATATGCGAAGTGATTCCATTAGACGTGTGCCATATCATCCTCGGAAATCCATACCTATGGGATCGAGATGCGACCTATCTTCGGCGGGCTCAACAATACATTCTCGTTAAAGAAGGCAAGACGTTCACCATGGAGAGGACAAGGGGAAAAGCAACCAATGGCATGAAGGAGGTGCCTAAAAATATTGCACTTTTTGTCAAAGACACAACTCTTGCAAGAAGGGATATGTGTGGCAACCTCAAGAAGAATGCTAAAGATCATTGCGGAGCAATGAATCCTATAGAGGGGAGGCTTGATCCAGGAGGATCTTGGGTCAAGGAAGACAAAGTGGACATGACTTGGGTGCATGGCAAGGCATGGCCAAGGTGCTGCCAAGGCGCGGCATGGGCGAGGCATAGGCGCGGCAAAGGTGCAGCCAAGGTTCTGCCAAGGCGCGGCATGGGCGCGGCAAGGGCGCGGCATGGACGCGGCAAGGGCGCGGCATGGACGCGGCATGGGCGCGGCACTGGCGCATCACAGGCACGGCCTAGGCACGGGTATGCGGAAGGCCAAGGGATGCGGGCGTATGCGGAAGTCCAGCGGGCGCGGGCGCGGGGCATGCGCGGAAGGCCAGCGGGCGCGGCAGCTGCGCGGAAGACCAGCGCGCGCGCGCGGCAGGCCAGCGGGCGCGCAACGGAAGGCCAGCGGTGTGCGTGGCGCGGCAGAACAGCAGGGGCGTGCGGAAGACTAAGGGGTGGCTCAAGGCATCCCCACTAAGTAGTTATTGTATTTGCTTTTAATGTTTTAATTGCTGTAATAGAAGTTAGGTTTGTAATGTTTTCTATTAATACAAGCAAAGAAAAACAAAGTGGTGATTCGGCCACACCAAATCTTACTCTCTCTCTCTCTCATTCGGCCATTTCCTCCTAGCCCCTCTAGATCTAATTACACCGAGTTCCTTAGACATCCCTTGGGGATTCGGATCAGTGGTTGAGGAAGCTAACCAGAAGATTCAGATGATCCGCCAGCGACTAGAGATTGCTCAGTCCCGCCAGAAGTCATACGCAGATAGGCGCCGACGAGAGCTTGAGTTCGAGGGGGGAGACTTCGTGTATTTGAAAGTCTCGTCATTGAAGGGAGTGCAGCGGTTTGGTTTCAAAGGTAAGTTGAGCCCCAGATTTATCGGACCGTTTCAGATTTCAGAGTGGATTGGCAGTGCAGCGTACAGACTAGAGCTTCCAGAGTCGTTGCCGCATGTGCATAATGCCTTTCACGTCTCGATGTTACGGAAATGTTTGGGCAATACTTCAGTGGTTACAGCACTGTCTGCACTTCCAGTACAGTCAGACCTTTCCTATCAGGAGCAGCCTGTGCAGATTCTTGATAGAAATGATAAGGTTTTGAGGAAGAAGACAATCCCGTTGGTGAAGGTTCTTTGGCGGAATCAGAGATTCGAGGAGGCTACTTGGGAACCGGAAACGGATATGCGTGCTCGCTTCCTCACTTATTTGATTCGGGGGACCGAATCCTTTAAGTGGGGAGGGATGTGAGGTCCGTGTTTGTTTTGTTTGGTTTTTGAGTTTATGTCCATGCTTGGTTATGTATGTGAATTTCTGCGTGTGACCTTAGATTTCGTGTGCATAGTGTTTTCGCGTGTGTGACAGCTTCTAGGACGGGCTGGCCTAGTAGGGACCCGTCGGTGTGAGGGCGCGTTTCGGGTCTGTCGACACCCCATTTTGTCCGGGCTGTCATCATACACCGCCCAAATTCCGATAATCAGGACTTAAAGCAGTACAACCGGATTTGGCCATACACATAATGTCCAAGTAGGCACAATTGACTTATTTAACTTAATTGAGCCCAATCAACCCGATAAGGTCCAATTAACTCGGTTGAGCGCACTTTAGCCCAATGAGCCTGGTTGAACTCTGTTTACTCTAACTAAGCCCAGTTCGGCCCAATTAGATCCAATTTAGCCGAAATTGCTCAGTTAAACTAATTCGATCCGGACAGTCAACAGGACCTGGTAAATTAAATTTTGATGATGCTTGAATTAATACTCAGCTCAAATTGCACGGCATACGTTCGATATATCACCGACAAGAATACATTGACATTTATTATATATGTGTGTGATATGTATATGTGCAATATTTATGTGTACAAACATACATATATAAACATATATACATAGTTACACTTTTACATGTATAAAATATCTACATAGATACCTATGTGAAGTGCAAGTGTGAATGCATTAATAGGTGTGTGTGAGTGTGCATGTGGGCAGCCGACATCCCTTCCCCCCTTCTCCACCGACCTCACTCCCAAACCCTAACCCTAAACAAGCCAAATTCCTAAACTACCCCCAAATGTTCTATAAATACACCCCAAAATTCAACAAAAAAAAAATAAAAAGGAGAAGAGGGGAGGCGGTGGGAGAGACCAGAAAATACCAGAGAGAGAGAGAGAGAGAGAGAGAGAGAGAGGGCTTAGAGAGAGAGATATTTAGAAGAGAGAGAGAGAGAGAGAGAGAGAGAGAGTAAGAGAGCTAGAGGGAAGGAGAGAGCCCGAGAGAGGGAGAGCTCGTGCAAACCAGTAGCTGGCGTTGACCTCTCCTCCTTCAGCCAATCAGACCCGCCGCTCGCAGCGCCGTCGCCGTCGCCGGAGCCCGCCCGCAACTTCGGCCAAAAACTCCAAACACAAGGTATACTCGTCCAAACCCCTTGAAACTTTTGCGGCATCTTCTTTATACGTATAAGAACACACTTAAGTGGTCGATAACATCCCTCGCCGCCTGCATCGTCGGCGGCGACCGAGAATAATAAAAAAACCTAACTTTGCACGAAACTCGAACGAACGCGAAACGTCCCGCCATTTGCGGCCAGGTAAGTTCAGTGGACGTAGAAGAACATATACGAACGAACGAAGAGGTCGCCGGCGACTCGCGGCGGCCGGAAAACGATAAAAAAACTTTTTAACCGAAACTTGCACCATTAAAAAATACGCATTTACAGTCGTTAAAATCAATTTTTGACAGCACCAATGAGCTCAGGAGGGTCGATTACCCTAGGGGTGAGCTTCGGGGTGCCAATGGCGTCGTCGGCCCCGGCGGATCGGACAGGGCGTCTGATCGTCCGTCCGACGCGAGCGGGCCGAAATTTCAGGCCTGCTCGCGTCTCACAGCTTTTTTTTTTTTTTTTTTTTTTTTTAAAAAAAATTTTAATTTTATTTTTAAGGTGAACAGTTACCGCCTTATAATTTTTTAATTATTTTATTATTTTATTCAACAAAATA
>MJHO01000177.1:20381-43423 GCA_002076135.1 Xerophyta viscosa | reverse complement strand
TTTCAGATCCGTGCGCAAAGGGAAAATAGCTTGCGTAGGCGGATAGCTGTGAGAATTTTTGGGTATACTTAGAAGGTATACTTTTGGAATGGGCTAAGGTGTAGCATTCACCTAGTAATTGTATGTTAGCCCGACATGTGTATAGTTTTTACCTAAATGTAAATGGAAGCATTAACCTACACCTGTCATGTATTTGTATTTTGGGAATGCTTTTAAGGGGTAAACTCGAGGAATGTTCGAGTTTAGACTTTAAAAGCTTATACTTGTATAACAATGGTTTTATATGGAAATGTGGTCTTCATACCAAAGTGTATTTGATTTCCATACCCGTTTCTTTTGCTACTAGCATGTGTATTTACGAAGTGAAAAACACTTTCAATCATAAAAATTGATGTTGGGATGGTTTCGGTAAAAATGCCCCTTTGAGTTCTTAGTTTTTTCGTATTTTCGGTTAAATCGAATTTAGGCCACAACTCGTAGTCTCGTATGTATCTTGGGCGAGCGAGAGCACGTGCGCATGTATCTAAAGTAGATATACGAGGGCGCACGGTGGTCTCTCGCAACCAAGTGGGAATACGAAATTCGAGACCGCGAGAAGTGAGCCGTTGCCAATCTGTTTCTGCAGTTTCTGATATTTTCGGTCGACCGGTATGATCTGCGGTCGACCGATAATTTGAATTTGTTTTACGGCTGGTTCGTAAGAACTACCGGTCGACCGATAATGAGGACCGGTCGACCGAAAATAGCCTCTGGAATAAAAATTTCAAAATCGATTTAAAAGGGTTTTGATTTATGTTTTGGGTATTTATTTGGGTTTAGTGGACATATCTAAAGTATGTGGCACTTCCCAAATGTTTGTAAAAATACAGGTTGAGCCGGAATTTACAAATTTGTGTTGCAAGTTTTCCGTAAAAATGTTTTGACGTTTCGGACCATAGGTTGCTATGGATTTTCCTTGTAATCAATGGAGGAGATTGATACATTAGGATCTATAACAAGTTTCGCCGGACCTTGCGGTGAAGTTCACCTCCTCCGTGAACGGCACCCGGGCTCGAAAGTCCAAGACTCAGCTCAAGCTTCTTTAAAAGTTTTAAAATGATTCATAAGCATTCCCAAACTCGTTTTAAAAGCCAAAAATTTACGCTTCGACCCGCCGGAGCTCTTTTGGTTTCCGCTGCGTATTTTGGGCCCCAGGGGGATCGCCCCCGATGTCTCCTTTCCCCGTCGCGGCCGCGCCCCGGGGGCACGGGACGCGACAATGTAGCTCCCTCATAAACCTGTTGTGAATTTTAGAAGAGTAACTTAGGTGGGATTGACTTGGCTGACCCGATCAAAGTGTTTGTGGAACGCTAGGCAGCAGAGTTCATCTGATGCCCACTTGAACCGCATCGCCGCTTGGTATTTTTTCAAATGTGACTCAGGATCTCCAGTGCCATCAAAATCTTTGAGTTTTGGTAGTTCGAAATCGGATGGAATCAAAGTTTCAAAAACCCTCTTGGTTAAGGGCGAACGCCGTCTCCTGTGTAAATGGGAAAAGGTCGAATGGTGACTGTTTGACTGATTCGATTTCGGCGGCCTGTTTGTTTGTGTCTCTTCCGCCTGGATCCCATTAGTTACTACCGGAACTTCTTGTCTTCTATCCACCTTACTACGTACAGGTGATCGTCTCGGTTCTTCCTCTTGCGGCGCTCCAGTATCATGCTCTCCGCGTTCTTGGCGCTGTTCTGGGATAGGCGAGCCTCTGCGGGCTCCCAGCCTATCCCAAACATTGCGGCGATTGCCGCTGTCCCCTGTTGCTCCGATCGGGGTGCCACCGGATTAGTAGGTGCCGTGGTGAGCATCGCCCGGATTTCGCTGCGAAAATGATCCAGATCCTCCCGGGTGAGAGGCACTGGGTTTGGTTGTGCGATTGTTGGTCCGTTCGAACTTGCTTGTTGTTCTTGGAGATCGTTAGCGCGGTTGCGGTTGCGATCACGAGTTGCTCTTGCCAAGTTCTGGGGTTCTGCCCCACCATCGCTCGTCGGAACATCGTTTCTTGCCGAGCCGTTTTTTGTTGAACGTCTCCGATTGGCCATCACTTTAATGTTTTCTTCCCCACAGACGGCGCCAAATGACGGTACGGGGTTAATGAAGTTTAGGAATTAGACGATGATAGACGGAGAACAATCACAAAACACCAGATTTACGTGGTTCGGCGAAGATGCCTATGTCTACGGAAAGGGAGAACGCTCTTTTCACTATTAGGGTTCAGAGAGAGAGGCGAGTACAAGCTGTTGTGACCTTCCTCCGGTGAGGAGAAAGGGTTAGAGTCGCCACCTAGATATTTAATGGAAATCTAGGAAACCGGGATAACGCACATTCGAGATTCTTAGGCTCGTTCGTCGTTTACGTGTGGGAAAGACGAAACACCCCCACAGCGCCCCTCCTAAGAGGGTACTCTATAAGTGATTAAAATTATCTTAGATTTGTAATTTAACACAATTTTTATTGTTTCAAATATTTGCATATTTATTATCTGCTTTATATGAAAATGGAGATATCGGTATCACACCTTAACTCTTAAATCACTTTGAACAAGATTACATCCAAATGAAGGAATAATATTTATCAGGGCAATATCCATATATCCTTGTTTCAATATTTTTCTTTAATTTGCATTGGAATTTGATTTTGATAAAATATACTAGACAGATTTGGAGAGAAAATATCCATCACTTTCTATTTTGACCATTTATATTTATTTGTCCCAACCGCTTAGATTAGGATCTATCCAGTTCCTAACCCAAAGGGTTGGAGAAATCAAATCTCTATAATAAATATACATCTATTCGCGTTTATACTACGACAATATTTACATATATATTTGCATAAAGAAATTGTATATATGTAAATGAAGAGAAATAGATAAAACACAATATTTTTATTTTACGGGCTCACACTGTTTCTTCTTCATAGCCCAATGAGCTAGGGCTTGAAATATCCATCTCGCACCCTTAACTCGTATATATATTTTTATGTAAAAGTTTTTTAACTTCGGGAAAATATCTATTTCGTCCGAGTTTTTCTCCTTTTTTTTTTAACAAACGAGTGTTTGATTATATGTTGATTTTTAACGGGATTAAAATTTATTACTAGATGATTTTATAGATTTTTATTTTGTTGAATAAAATAATAAAAAAAAATATAAGGTGGTTACTGTTCACCTAAAATTAATAAAAACGAAAAAAAAAAAAAAAAAAAAAAAGGTGATGTGAGATGCGAGTCTGATTGGCTGAAGGAGGAGAGGTCAACGCCAGCTACTGGTTTGCACGAGCTCTCCCTCTCTCGGGCTCTCTCTCCTTCCCTCTAGCTCTCTCTCTCTTTTTCTAAATATCTCTCTCTAAGCCTCTCTCTCTCTCTCTTTCTCTCTTTTTCTAAATATCTCTCACTCTAAGCCTCCTCCCTCCTCTCCTCTCTCTCTCTCTGGTATTTTCTGGTCTCTCCCACCGCCTCCCCACTTCTCTTTTTTTTTTTTTTTTTTTTGGTTGAGTTTTGGGGTGTATTTATAGAGGAGTTGAGGTGTGTGTGTTGTGTGCTTTGAGTTAGGGTTTTGGGAGTGAGGTCGGTGGAGAAGGGGGGAAGGGATGTCGGCTGCACATGCACACTCACACACACCTATTAATGCATTCACACTTGCACTTCACATAGGTATCCATGTAGATATTTTATACATGTAAAAGTGTAACTAAGTATATATGTTTATATATGTATGTATGTACACATAAATATTGCACATATACATATCACACACATATATAATAAATGTCAGTGTATTCTTGTCGGTGATATCTCGAACGTATTGCAGTGCAAATGTTTGAAGCTGAGTTATTAATTCAAGCATCCATCAAAATTTAATTTACCCGGTCCTGTTGGAACTGTCCGGACGAATTGAGTCAATTGAGCAATTTTCGGTTAAATTGGATCCAATTAGGCCGAACTGGGCTTAGTTAGAGTAAACAGAGTTCAACCAGGCTCATTGGGCTAAAGTGCGCTCAACCGAGTTAATTGGGCCTTATCAGGTTGATTGGGCCCAATTAAGTCAAATAAGTCAATCGTTTCTATTTGGACATGATGTGTATGGCCAAATCCGGTTGTACTGTTTTAAATCCTGATTATCGTGCTTTGGGCGGTGTATGATGACAGCCCGGACAAAATGGGGTGTCGACACAAGCTCTGCCATTTTAGGGCTAGGCTCTAAGTATTTATATATTAAGAAATCCGTCATCCTAAACCCTAAAATATCTTCCGATCAATTAGGTAACTGACTCCTCTTTATATGGTATATTGGGTCTTTACATTCGGCTGCCATAAACGTTCGGGTGACGTCGTGGTCTTAGCCATTTGCGACTCCATTAAGTATCTGTAATCACAAACGCATGTTGATATTTTTGCTCTCCAGGCTTGCTACTGGTAGAACTTTTTCAGATTGCTCGCATGCCAAGTATGGGGAATGGTGGTCCCGTCCATGCATTTGATTCTGTATGACCCTTGGCTTTTCACTTTAGCCACTTGGAAGGGTCCATCCCATTTGGGATTTAGTTTCTTGTTCCTTGGATCTTGGATGCCCAGGACTTTACGTAGCACCAGGTCTCCCTACTTGAATTCACGGGGCTTTACCCACCTGTTATGGTATTTGGTTGTTTGGTGTTGCTTTCGCGAGTGTAGCTGCCTCCTCCTTTTTCTCGTCTATATGATCAAGCTCGATTCTGAGCTGCTCGCCGTTAGATTCAGCGTTCTCCCACATTCGGAGAGTCGGCTCGCATATTTCTACTGGAACAACAGCTTCTGTCCCATACACTAAGTTGAAAGGGATTTCTCCTATGGCCTTTCTATTGGTGGTCCTGTACGCCCACAGTATCGTTTGGAGTTGGTCAGGCCAACTTCCCCCTCTCTCCTCTAGGGTGGATCGTAATCCTGATATGATGGTGCGGTCTGCGTTCTCCACCAATCCGTTTGTCAAGGGGTGGTATACCGATGAGAATCGGTGTTCTATTTTGTATTTTTGCATTGTTCTGCAAAGACTGTTATCGCCGTGAGCGGCTCCGCTTCTACCGACTTGGAAAATACTCGATGGCGACTAAGATAAATTTGCGACTTTGAGGTGCTATCGGTAGAGGTTCCACTATATCCATCCTCCATTGGCGACTGCGCAGGGGCCGCTGATAGATATTTGATCAGTGGAAGATAAATGGATGATGTTAGCATGTTTTTGACAAGCTTCACACATCTGCGTCAGTTACTCACTATCTTGTTTTATCGTGGGCTAATAATTTCCTTGGCGTATCTGAGAGTGTTCGGCCGCCGATGTGCATTCCACAATTTCCGCTATGTATCTCTTGCAATACATTTTTTCTGGCTGAGATGTAATGCACTTCAATAGGATCGGGCAAACGCTCGCTTATATAGTTAATCTCTGATGATTATAAATCACGTGGCTCGCTTGCGAATCTTTTCTGCCTCTTGCTTGTCATTTGGCAGAATTCCCTTACTCAGGAATCGAGTTATTGGGGTCATCCAGGTTTCTGGTGTCTCCTCTATACACATAATACTAGCTCTACCTTCCGGAATAGATTGTTCGGCATCCAGGCAAGAGTATTTTAATTCCTCCAAAAATATCCTTTGGGGGGGGGGGGGGGGGGGGGGTGAATTCCCACTACGATGTTGCTAGTTTGGACAGTGCGTCTACTAACATATTTTGTGATTTGGGAATGTGTTGTATTGAGAAGACATCGAACCTTTTAATGCTTTTCCGAGCCACGTCCAAGTATTTTGCCATACCAGAATCTTTTGCTTCGTAGTTGCCAGCTACTTGATTCACCACCAGCTCGGAGTCTGTTCTTGCTTCCAGGGTCCTACGTCCAGTGCCTCTGCTAGTTTGATTCCCGCGATTAACGCTTTATATTAAGCTGCGTTATTTGTCGCTGGAAATTTGAATCGTAGAACATAATCTAGGCGCGCTCCTCCTGGGCTAGTTAAGATCAAACCCGTTCCACTCGCTATGTCCATAGAGGATCCATCGGTATATAAATACCAAGTGGTTGGCACCAGCATTTTCCCAGTGGTGTTCGCCGGCCGATCCGTCTCTGGTTCCCCCTCTTGTGAAAGATCGGGAACAGGCGTCATTGTTTCCACAAGAAAATCCTTCAGCACCTGTGCTTTAATAGCTGGCCTGGGTAGATATTTGATATTGTACTCAGATAATTCTACAAGATATGCTTTAGCAGGTGGTTTGTTAATACTTGAATGGTGTAGCCTTGGAAGTACGGTCGGAGTCTTCGCGCGGAGAATACTAGGGCTAACGCTAGTTTCTCACATTCCGAATATCGTGTTTCTGCATCTCGCAGGATCTTGCTAACATAATATACAGGTAACTCCACCCCATCCGATCGCCTAACCAGGACTGAACTCACTGCTGCCGGTGAGATTGCCAGGTATAAGTATAGGTTCTCCCCTATTTCAGGACTGGAGAGCACTGGAGGTGTTGTGAAGAATTTTTTTATGTTGTCAAAAGCGTTTTAACATTTTTCATTCCAGACAAATATTTTGTTTGTAGTCCCAGGCCACCCAATGGTAGCCGCTTTCTTCTTGAAGGTGGAGAAGGATGGCTTACATCGATCTCCGAGTTTTAACACAAATCGTCCTAAAGCTATTATTCTTCCTGCTAGCCGTTGCGCTTCTTGGACATTGATCGGAGGAGGCATATTCAGTATGTCAGCGACCTTCTTCGGGTTAGCTTTGATCCCTCTATTGGAGACCATAAAGCCTAAAAATTTGCCCGAGAAAACTCCGAACGAGCACTTCTCCGGATTTAAGCGTAAATCTGCTTTCATCATGAGGTCGAACGCTCGTTGTAAATCCAAGAGGTGATTTTCTTTCTTCCGGCTCTTGACTAGTAGGTCATCCACATATGCCTCCATTGTTTCTACTAATTCGCTTCTGAAAATGATATCCATTGCCCGCTGGAAAGTAGCTTGGGCGTTTTTCAGTCTGAAGAGCATAACCTTAAAGTAATAAGTGCCTTCCTTGGTGACAAAGGCAGTGTTCAGTGCATCTTTCTCGTTCATTTTAATTTATTGTAGCCGCTATAAGCATCTAAGAAAGATAATCGTGTGTATTCGCACGTAGAGTCCACCAGATAATCAATGCGTGGCAAAGGATAATTATCCTTTGGGCAGTGTTTATTTAAATCGGTAAAGTCTACACACATACGCCATTTACCATTTGATTTTTTTGACTATAACTACATTTGCTAATTAGAAAGTAAATTGGGCTTCATCAATGAATCCTGCGTCGAGCAGCTTCTGCACCTCAGTCCTTGTTGCGATCTTCTTCTCTTCCGAATAGCTCCAGAGTGGTTGCTTGACAGGCCAAACGCTAGTCGAAAGATACAGCTGGTGCGTGGCGATCTTTGAGTCCACGCCAACCATATCCGAAGCTCCCAGGTGAACACTTTGGCATTAATCTGTAAGCATTGCAACAACTTCTCCCGCTCATCTTCTTGTAGCATGAATCCTATCTGAACGGTCCGTCGGGGTTCTATCTCGCTTAGGGACAGCTTCAACATTTCTTCTACTGGTGCACTCCAATTGGTTCGGTCTCTGGGATTGATCTCCACATTGGCCGCTATTTGAATAGATTTGTTCTTCATTCCTGAAACAAAGCATCTTCTCGCTGCCTGCTGGTTGCCTTTTACCTCTCCAATCCCATTATATGTTGGGAACTTCATCTTCTGGTATTACGTGGATACCACTGCTTTTAGGTCGTGGGTTGCTGATCGGCCCATTATCACGTTGTAAGGCGAATTAGCCTCTACTACAACAAATGATATTGGAATAATGTGTTGTCTTTGGAATTTTCCAACGGTGACCCACGGTAGTAGGACTCCTTTCGGAGTTAATGATTCGCCGGAGAAGCCTATTAATGGCGTGTTGTAGGCTTCTAAGAGGTCGGATGTCAGGCCCATGGCCAAGAATGCTTTCCAGAATAAGACATATACTGCCTCCTACCGTCTACTAGCACTCGTTCCACTTGTGCATCCGCCATAATTATTGAAATAAGAAGTACATCATCATGGGGTAAGGAAACACCTACTAAGTCTTCAGGGCCGAAGGAGATTCTGGCTTCCGCGAGGTCCTCTATCCTTTTCTTTTCATTCGGATTTGGCAAACTTTCTTGCTGAACGCTTTCTTTTCCCTTCTACTCATGTTTGAATAGGAGGGTCCGCTAAGGATCCAATGAACTCTCCGTATCGCCATCAATGGCTGGGGCGAACGCTCCTTCACCACCTATCTGGGCTCTTCTCGGTCAGGAGAACGCTATCTCCTGACTTCTTCTACTCGCTTGGGCGGTCTATTCGGGCTCCTCGAACGTTGTCTTTCTGGACTGCGCGTCCTTTGTCTCTGGAGGCTTCTTATACTTCCCCTTGAGTGATGCGGACTCGACGACCTTCATCGTCTCCAAGCGGTCTCCTTTGCTGCACCTTCTGTCGTTTTGAGGTGGTGTTGCAGTTGTCTGCACTCCAACGTGGAATGAGTATTAAATTTATGGATTTCACAGGAGACTTGGGTGTCTACTCTGGATTTCACTCATGATTTTGCCTTGGCTCCCTGACTGAGAGTTAATATACTTACATAGGGCTGTTTGCTTGAGGCGACTTGAAAGTGAATCGCTGCGTGTTGCCGCTCTTGTCTTCTTTCTTTGTGTTCACTTCCCTGGTTTCAGCATTCTTCTTCGTCTCTTCTCCTTGTCGTTATCCGTAGCAGATAAGGCGCGATCCAACTTGATTCTCGCATAGATTCTTGCATACATGTCTTGCAGATCTGTGGAAGGGTTCTCAAAGATCCGTTCCCACAATTTTGGATGCCAAATCCCAACCTGAAGGGCCGCCATAATGACTACCGGGTCAGCATTGCGGACCTTTCCTCTTTCTTCATTAAATCGCTTGAAGTAGTCTGCCAAGCTTTCGTTTTCTTCCTGGATCACTGATAACAAGATTCGGCTATCTTGATAGATCATTGTATTAGAGTAGAAGTTGGCAATGAATGCCTTCTCCAATTGAAAAAATTATCCACCGAAACTAGCGGAAGGTTCTTCCGCTAGGATTTGGCTGATCTGATCAAGGTGTTGTTGAACGCCATGAAGCATAGCTTGTCCGACGCTCACTTGAATCGCATTGGTACTCGGTATTTCTCTAAAAGGGATTCGGGGTCTCCAGTGCCATCAAAATCTTTGAGTTTTGGTAGTTCGAAATCGAACGGTATCAGTGTCTTCAGGACCCACTTGGTGAGAGGCGAACGCTTGTCTCCTGTAAAAGTAGGAAGAGGACGAACGGTAACCGTTCTACTACTTTGATTTGTCGGTCTGTTTGTTGTGTTTCTTCCACCGGGAGTCCAGCTATTACAGCCTGGGCTTCTTGTCTTCTATCCGCCTGACTACGCGCAGGCGACCTTCTTGCCTCTTGCTCCTGCGACGCTCCGGCACCGTTCTCTCCGCATTCCATGCTTTGCCCTGGCAGAGGCGAGCCTCTGCGGGCTCCCAGCCTATCCCATACATTGCCCTGGGAGAGGCGAGCCTCTGCTATTCCGATCGGGGTACAGTTGGATTAGTTGGAGCGGCGGTGAGGATCGCCCGGATCTTACTGCGAAAGTGGTTAAGATGGTCCCGGATGAAAGGCACCGGGGTTGGTTGCTCGATCGTCGGCCCGTTCGAACTGGCCTGTTGCTCCTGAAGATCTGCAGTGCGGTTACGGTTACGACCACGGATTGCTCTGGCTAGGTTCTTGGGTTCCGCCCCACCATCACTCGCCGGAGCACTGTTCCTTGCCGAGCCGTTTTGTGTTGCACGTCTCCGGTTGGCCATCACTTCCAATGTCTTCTTCCCCACAGACGGCGCCAAATGATGGTTCAGGGTTGATTAGGTTTAGGAATCAGACGATAATGGACGGAGAACAATCACAAAACACAGGATTTACGTGGTTCGGCGGAGATGCCTACGTCCACGGGAAGGGACAACACTCTTTTGTTATAAGGGTTGAGGGGAGATAGCCAAGTACAAGATTTACCGTTTAGGGCTAGATTCTAAGTATTTATACATTAATGAATCCGCCGCCCTAAACCCTAAATACTTTCCTCTAAATTAGGTAACTGATTCCTCTTTATACGGTATACTGAGTCTTCGCGTTCAATTGCCATTAACGTTCAGGTGATGCCTCGTGCTTGAACCGTTTGCGACTCCATTGCCTAGACCAGCCATTAAAGCATAAGTACTGACAGATTTCCTGGTGGAAACGATAACGCCTATTCCTGACTCTTCATAAGCGGATGCATCATAATTGCAGCTACGGCAAGCACCTTGGGGAGAACGCTGGCACCAGCCACGTGGTATCTATATACCGATGGATCTTCTACAGCCATATTGAGTGGAGCAGATTTGATCTTAGCTAGCCCAGGAGGAGCCTGCCCAAACTACGCCCTACGATTTAAATTTCCAGCCACAAACAACGCAGCTGAATATTAAGTGTTAATTGCTGGAATGAAACTAGCGGGGAATTGGGTGTCAGAACCTTGGAAGCAAGGACGGATTCTGAATTAGTGGTGAATCAAGTAGCAGGCGTCTATGAAGCAAAGGATCACAGCATGGCAAAGTACTTAGATATATCTCGGAAGATCGTCAAAAGGTTCGATGTCTTTTCTATACAACGCATTCCCAGATTGCAAAATGTATTAGTAGACACACTGTCTAAGTTAGCGACCCCGGAGTGGGAGTTCACCCCCAAAAGATATTCTTGGAGAAGGTAGAACACTCTTGCTTGGACGCGGTACAATCCGTCCTTGAAAATAGGACCGGCGTCATGTGCATAAGCAAGACCCCGGAAGTCTGGATGACTCCAATAACTCGATTTCTGAGTGAGGGGATCCTACTAGAGGATAATCGAGAGGCCGAGAAGATACGCAAACGAGCCACATGATTTTTATTCATCAGAGGCCAACTATATAAGCGAGCGTTCGCCCTGCTCCTACTGAAGTGCATTACAACCCAGCAAGAAAAAAAATGTATTGCAGGAGGTACGTAGCGGAGATTGTGGTATGCACATCGGCAGCCGAACACTCTCAGCAAAAGCCATACGCCAAGGGTATTATTGGCCCTCAATAAACAAGATAGCGAGGAGCTAGCACGGAGGTGTGAGGCTTGCAAAAGGCATTCCAAAATCACACACCTGCCTCCCGCCGATCAAATATCCATTAGTGGCCCCTGACTGTTCGCTGAATGGGGAATGGATATAGTAGGATCTCTACCAATGGCAACTCAAGGTCGCAAGTTCATCATAGTTGCAATTGAATACTTCTCCAAGTGGATAAAGGCAAAACCGCTTGCCGCGATAATAGGTAACAATTGTTGGAAATTCTTTTGGAAAAATATTATTTGCAGGTATGGTCTTCCTCGGATATTGATTACAGACAACGACACCCAATTCAAAAGCGCAATTTTCGCGGAACAATGCGATAGATACAAAATTAAATGCCGATTCTCATCGGTATACCACCCCCAAACAAACCAGTTGGTGGAGAGCGCTAACCGCACCATCATATTATGGTTGTGATCCACCCTAGAAGAGAAAGGAGGAAGCTGGCCCGATATGCTCCAAACGGTACTGTGGGCATATAGAACCACGCATCGAAAGGCCACTGGAGAAACCCCTTCGACTTGGTGTACAATACAGAAGCTATTCTTCTAGTCAAAATAAGCTAGCCAACTCTCCGAATGGAGTTGGACAACACTAAGTCTAACAACAAGCAACTCAGAATTGAGCTCGACCTTATATACGAAGAAAGAGATGAAGCAGCCATACGAGCGGAAGCATACCAACACCAGACTGCCAAGTATCACAATCGACGAGTAAAACCCCACGAATTCAAGCAAGAGGATCTGGTGCTGCGAAAAATCCTGGGTGTCCAAGACCCAGGGAATAAGAAATTAAACCTTAAAGGGAGGGACCCTTCCAAGTTGCTAAAGCGATAGGTCAAGGGTCATATAAAATCAAGCGTATGGACGGAACCACTATTTCTTATACCTAGTATGCGAGTAACGTAAAGAAGTTCTACCAATAGCAAACCTGGAAAACAAGGTCTGTATGTCAACGAATATCAATAGATGGTATCAAATCATTCATTGTCACATATGCCAAAGGGCCGAATTTACAGTATCAAATCATTCATTGTCACACATGCCAAAGGGCCGATTTATATCAAAGCGTTCGCCAAAGGGCCGAATGTTAAACCAATCATGCTCAAATCATTCAAACGAAAGCTTTTGGGCGGAATTAATATACCGAGTTACTTACACCACTAAAGGAGGAGGAGGACTGCTAACGGAAGGCTACCCAACTTCAACAAATCCGATCACCGGTTGCATCACCAGAACGTCTTCAGGATCAGCAGCAGGGAATTAACGGAGCAACCGACCTGCCCCTGGCGCGCCGCACTCATGTACAAGGAAACGGCGTTCTGCTCTGCTTGCTCCCTCGACTGCTCCTATACAGCTTGAATGCTCGCCGCAGTAGAACATTCAGCTTGAAGCTCTGTCCGAAGACTGTCCCATTTGGCAGTTACAGCTTCCAACTGGATGACCAGCTTCTGGGCATATGCCTCAGCTGCAGCTTTAGCAGCCTCATGGGCAGAAGAAGATAGCACAAGAGCCACCTGTAGGCGGTTAAACTCGGTGCACGCGACAGCTTTCCCCTCCTCCAGCACAAAAATAGTCGCCTCCAGAAATTTAATACGCTCATCCTTAGAAGTTACCTACCCTCGCATGGAAGCAGTTTCCTTCAGAGCGTTCGCAAATTCAATCTCTACGGATTGTAGCTAAGGCGAGTTCGGGCCAGCCCCGCCTGCGACTCCCGAAGCCATCCGACAGGCTGAAAAATAGCAAGATAATAGGATTTTACTACCTTAACAAAAGAACATAATACTTATACAAACAAAGAAAGAAAAGGGGAGAACACTAACCGCTTCAACAGCACTAAGTAAACCGTGGACAGCCCGACGGTTAGTACCAGATGTCAAAGCAGCAAGCGCTTGACTTCAATCCACGCTAATCTGTCACGGATGACAGCGCTAGTCTCCTCGGCAACACTAGCGGGAACAGATGAATTCAGGGTAGGCGTTCGACTAGAAGCAGTGGTTCTTTCCTCCGAAGCGGAAGAAATGAAAATAGAAGGAGAAGGAGAAATCAATGAAGTAGAAAGAGTGGAAACAGATGCAAAGGAAGAGGAAGTGAAAGACAATGGGGCCAAACTCAAACCTCTCAGAAGAGAAGCTCGATGATTAGCTCGAAGTGGATGAGATGGGGAAGGTGATAAAGTGGCAGAAGGAGAAATAGAAACAGAATCGCCGATCGAAGTCGGGAGAAGGGAAGGAACAACTGGCGAGCCTGCATCAGCGGGCAAGGAAAATGGAGCGGAAAAACCGGCAGCAATACCGGGGGAAAGAGTGGAAGAAACGATGTCAGCAAGAAGATGAGGGAGATCCTCTAGAGGATAACCCTGTGGTTCACCTGAACCTTCCCGATCGGGGGAAGAAGAAGAAGAACAAATATCTATGGAGCCTCCGGGCTCTGATAAAATAGCGGGAGAAGTTACGGAAGGTCTCTGAAACGAAGAGCGTGTCCGACGAGGCCACGACAAACAAGGGGTGATGGCTTTTCTCTTTCGCAACTGACGAATTTCAACTTGGAACATAGAGATAACCAATATCTTAAACACTCATTTAAATGCTGGCGTAACACAGAAAAGGAATTTCAAGGCAACTTACAGCAAGGGGAGGAAAAGGAACTTGTTCTGAAACGGCAGCAGAAGCAGCAACAGTGGTGGTCGGAACATCTAGAGAAATAGGAGGAGCAGGTAGAGCGAGAGCATCGAGTGGATCTTCCTTTTGTGAAGACGGAGAGGGAGAAGGTTCAGCAAGAGACTCGGTATCAATAGGATTAGATTTGAAATCAGATTTTAACTCTAGAGATAGGAAGGTAATTGGTGGAGTGAACTGAGCATTAGCTTTCGGCTCTCGTTCGCTGGGATCGATCCGAGAAAGCAAGCCAAGAAGACCTAGGGAGCGATAATTCAACTTGGAGACATCGATCTAGCGAATTGGAGGGGTACGACGAAAATTGTTGATCCACTCATCCCACTGGTGGTTCACCCATGCAGGAGGAGACGCCAGATCAACTAGGGGCTCGCCCTGAAAGAATAAATGCCCTAAAAGTCAATAATATTAGATATTTTGGCGAACATATTTTTGTAATAAACTCTTTTAGCTTACTTGATTATGGTTACTTGTTTATTTATTGCATTGTCATTTTATATGCTTTATGAATGTATGTGATAAACCCCATGGACGAAGGCAATAGAATTAGGATCATGGTAGTTGATCATGATAATGAGACCTAATATCTTATAACGTAACAAGAAGTGCTTAGTCATAGGTTATAGAGTAGAGTCTTAATGTCACCGGATATATTACTAATATACGCTTGCTTGTATGGATTACTCATTACTACGCGTGTAGTCGGACACTGAAGCAAGTGTGTAGCTGCTCATTGGATTAATGAGTTCACTGAAATGACTTACTCGAAGAATACCAACGGAGTTTGTCAATGGTAATTCTTCAGTGTGATAGTTAATGCTGTAAATCCTTAGACTTGAGACAGATTAATCATGTACTTATGTGTATACGATTTTATGTCTTTAGATAGATGTTCAGTTGTACAAAAGAACCATCTGGGTATAAATAATAGCACATGAAAAGAGATGATAACCAATAGAGAATCTGTCACCTCCTATAAGGAGGAGAACATCATATGTGTCTTTGAATAGAACAAGCTCAGAAAAATCCTTGGCCGAGGTACCGATGTGAATTAAGAAATGTTCTAATGTCACAGACGACAAAATCTTAATTAAGACAGATGAATTGATTAGCAATTGCGTATGACAGATATCTATAACTCTAAGCTTATGTCGGGATGTTAAAAGCGAAACAGAAGGATTATAGGCATGGAAACTATTCACATAAGATTCAAGGTCGTGAATATTAATATTCATACCATAACCGTGTGGTCATGGCACGTTGCTAGACGTTAACCATGATCTGTGAATAAATATAATTAATTGATTTAATTAATTATTTGTTAATTAGTTGAATTAACTATTTATTTACTGCCGGCGTGGTACCGAACCTAATGGGTCACACACAAATGAGATGCGATCGCGAAAAATCAAAAATTTGATCTTTGAGGGACTGCTTTTGCCAATGTCCAAAATGTTGGATCGAGATTTTACAAAATGCAAGTGAGCTTTTTTGCAAAACAGCAGAAGGGGGGATTTTTTGTGTAATGTAGAAATTCCTATATATGTTTATGTTAAGCCAAGGATGCAGCGAAGGAGAGAACGACAGCGCGACGAAGGAGGAAGAGCAAACCTTACCGCCACTAGCACAGTGTTCGGCTCCTACTCGCGCTGGCACCTCTCCTCCACCGATCCCTCCTTCAACAGCCGACGCCGACGAGAAAAAGAGAGAGACATCCGGGGAGCTTTTGGAACGAAGCTTCGGGGAAGCTCTCGGCCGACTGCGTGACGTCTTGGATTCCATTGACAGTCGACGCTGCAACATCTTGGCCAGCCGACGATGGTGACGAAGCCAAGCTCCGGCCGCCTACGGCGTCTAGTTGCTGCGTACAGACGTTGCATAGAGCCGTGCCTCTGCCTTGGACGACAATGTTCGTTTTGGCGAGTGGAGAAGGCGTCAGCAATGGCGACGGGTTGCTGACCAGAGGCAGCGTCGGCAAGCATTGGATGCGAGCATGGACGACGATCGTCAGCGTCGGTTGCAGCACGAGCAAAGGAGGAAGGTGACACTGTTCACCGCGGGCCTTTCTTGGATCCGATTCAAACCGACCCAAATTCGGTTTTAAATTGATTAAAATCGGATTTCGGTTTCGTGAGCGTCTCTGCGTGGATTAGCATTAGAGGCCGGGTACTTTCGCAGTTCAATTCATCAGAATCCGAGGATCTTTATGCGGCGTGTTCGACCCGCCAAGGTATTTCGATAAACTCGTACCGCGATTAGAAGTATGATAGGATCACGTTAAAATTAATAAGATTAATTTTAATTATCATGCTTGTTTTACATGCGATGTAAATGTTTCGATTGTTATAGCATACCAATGTGATCTTATATTCAGGTACAACGGGAATTTTATTTTAATTTTTAAATTTTTCGACACTGTGGCAATCTGAGCTGTTTTTTCGACCCATATCAAAGAGATATTGCATATAATATATTTACTATAATAATCGTCGAATATTTGATCACTGACGTAATATATTATAAATTGTTATATTATAATTTATCAATGTGATGCAATGTAATTTACCGCACAAAGACATAAACCTAAAGAGATATTTATATAATATCAAAAGCATGGTAGGTCGTGCGTGATCGAATATCGATTTAATTTATTGTTATTCATAATATGTGATATGGAATTTTTGTGTGGTAAGAATGATCATGGACTAGGCCGCTCTAGATTGTATATGGTAGGAATTTTTGTAATATAAAATTCATAGCCTGCGTGCTATGCCTCTCTCTACTCGAAAAGCAAGTTCTCGTGTAATAATTAATTTTAATTTTATTTTATCCATTTTCTGCTTTTTAGAAAAGTGTAGTAAAGAATAATAAAATATATGTAACTTGAAGATCGTGAAAGTTCCACGGGCGAGACGAGGAGTTCGAGGGATTACATTCACGTGCATCAGATGCAAGCGGTTACATACACGTTAGAATTTCACTCAGTAGCTCGAGTGGATTAGATAGATGTCCATGATCATTTGGTGGTTTAGCATGCTTATTTTTCTATGTTTTGATAATTGTTATCATGTTGTGTTTTGTAACATGCCTTTTATGCGATACATGCCTTATTATAATCAAATACAGAAATGCATGCTAGGATAATAAGATGAGACCTTAAAAGCATAATCTGCTTAATAAAACTGATTCCCTAAACCTCAAGTTTAAAATTCAAGTATATATGGTTTTAACCTTGCGAAAAACCTTAGCCGCGCCTTACCATAATGATGAAATAGATTCAAGTGTTTGACCTAATTAACTTGATGTGTAAACGCATGGTTACTTAGGTAAAATACTAGGTATTAATCATTCTCACATACCGGTGTGTAAGTGGATAAACCGATTAGATAAGTCTCGTTGGGAAAAACGCAAATACTTGTCACATAGTTTTACGCCACTTGGAATGGAGGTTATACTTGACTATATTATTATGGTTTGTTGCGAAAAACGCAAGACCATGAATGATTAGATGCTAAAATAAGAAGGTACATAGAGATGTAATTGACAAAGTATGTTGTCTACCGTCACAAAAATGTAGTCGTCATGGAAACGTGAGATTACATTTTGCTGATTGGATCCTTTAATCTCACTAAGAATATGATTTTTGTTTCATGCTTGAATGTTGCATGATTCGTAGAAAAAATAGTGGGAGCATCACTTAGAGTTTACTATAATCTATTTGATGTTTTATTTCAAGTAAATAATTACATGCTAATATGTCTTTTATTTTTGTATTTTTGAATGCTTGTAAATGAGTGGTTTGCCCATACATAGTATTTCTTGATGCGAACAAACTGACTGGACCAAACTATATCGAAGTTCAGGCTGACCAATGAAGCAAGATGAGATACTTGCGAAGTGTATCATCTTGGCTTCCATGAGCAATGAGTTGCAACGTCAGCACGAAAACCTTGATAGTGGTAGTCTAACGCTCTGTCTGAAGGAGCTTTATGCTGAGCCTGATAGGACTGCTAGATATGAGATATCTAAGGAGCGTGTTAGGGCTAGAATGAATGAATAAGACTCTGTGCAGATCCATGTTCTCAAGATGATCGATTTGATCGAGCGACTTAGGAAACTTGGACTTGCGATGGATCACGAGTTGAGTGTCAACTTGATCCTTCAATTACTCCCGCCCTCTTATGCTCCGTTTGTCCTGCACCTCAATATGAACAAGTTGGAGGCAACCCTTTCAGAATTCCTCAACATGCTGAGGACTGCTGAGAGCTTTGTCACAAAGGATAGGGGCAAGGCTGTGATGGTGGTTAGTACTTCTAAGACTAATAGAAAGTCCAATGGTGCTAAGAAGAACAAGAAGACCGTCATTGCCAAGAAGAATATGATGGCAAAGAGAAAGGAACACAAAGTTCACCTTGAGAAGGTGGGAACGCTGGACATTGGAAGAGGAACTGCAAAGTTCACCTTGAGAAGGTGAAAAAGGCTAAGGAAGCCGGGCCCTCAGGTGTGTTCATTATTGAGATCAATCTCTCTATTAAAGATTCTTTAAATTGGGTATTAGATCGGGTGTGTCTCACACATTTGCATATAGATGCAAGGACTAAAGAATCCTAGTTGGCGAAAGGAGAAGTTGACCTTAGAGTTGGCAACAAAGCAGAGTTGTTGTGCTGGCTGTAGGGATATATGAGATCCGATTTTCTACCGGAAGAGTACTAGAGCTTAGGGATTGCTATTTCCTACCTACACTTAGTAGAAATTTGATTTCTGTTTCAACTCTTTGTAAGAGTGGCTTTAGATTCGTATTTGAGAACAATAGTTGTTCATTTTCATTCAAAAATGAGTTTTATAGTTCTGGTACATTATGCGATGATCTTTATTTCATTGATACACTTCATGAAGTGTACAATGTCGAATAACCTATAAAGAGGAATAGAGATAATATAGATGAGACGTATCTTTGGCATTGTAGACTTGGTCATATCAGAGAGATAAGACTAAACAAGCTCTACAAAAAGAGGATAATTGAACCGGATGTTTATGAAACATACCGTACCTTGTCTCAAAGGAAAGATGACCAAATCTCCATTTACTAGATATGGAAAGAGAGCAAAGGAGTTGCTTGAGCTGGTACATACTGATGTATGTGGACCCATGACTACGAATGCTAAAGGTGGCTACTCTTATTTCATTACATTCACAGATGATCTCTCTAGATTTGGATATGTGTACTTAATGAAGTACAAATCCGAATCTTTTGAGAAATTCAAGAAATACAAAAATGAAGTAAAGAAGCAAATTGGAAAGATTATTAAAACACTACGATCAGATCGTGGAGGTGATATTGAGTACTTAGTTTACCGACATATCTCAAGGGAATGGGATTCTTCTCACAGTGGAACTCCCCCTTAGACGCCCCACGTTTTGAAGGGAGTGTCTGAAGAAGAAACAGAACTTTGTTGGACATGATTCGTTCTATGATGAGTCACACTAAACACTTCAGTTACTTTCGGGCTGTGCTTTAGAAACTCGGGCGCACGTACTAAATCGGTTTTCAGCAAATCCGTGGATACGACCCAATATGAGATACTGAGAAGGGAAGAAATCTGGACCTTAATTTGTTAATGATCTGGGGTTGCCCTGCTTATGTTAAGAAACAGTAATCCTGATAAGCTGGAAATAAGGATCGGAAAAATGTTATTTTCATTGGCTATCAAGAGAGGACTTGATACTATTCTGGCATCCACAAGAAACAAAAAGATGTTTGTTGGCTAGAATACAATATTCTTGAGAAGGAATTTCTACTAGATGGTTTGTTGTGGAAATGAGGTAGTACTTGAGAAACCCCGCTTCAAGGGCTGGAAAATACATTTGATCCTGTTTCTGTACCGAAATAGTAGTGCAACAAGATGTGCCACAAATTGTTAGGCGATCTTCCAGGAAGCGAAAGCTGCCTGAGAGATTGGTTTACATAGCGATCGAAACCAGACGTGCAGTCATAGTGGAAATGACGAGCCAAACTCCTGACACAAAGCTATGCAGAGTAGCGACAGCGGGAAGCTGGCTAAAAGCCATGATTTTCCGAAATGGATTCCATGAGTTACCATGAGATTTGGACTTAGTGGACGTACCTGAGGACGTGAGTCCCATTGGGTGCAAATAGGTCTTCAAGAAGAAGATCGGAGCAGACAACAATGTAGATACCTACAAAGCCAGACTGGTAGCTAAAAGGCTTCCAGACAGAAGCAAGGGGTCGATTATGGACGAGACCTTCTCCCAGCAGCGATGCTCAATCCATTCCGAATATTACTTGCGATAGCTGCATACCATGACTATGAGATATGGCAGATGGACGAAAAGATGGCATTCCTGAATGGAAACCTCGAACAGGATGTGCATATGACACAATCCGATGGGCTTTATCTCTAGTGCGAGCGAAAGCAAGGTATGCAAGCTGAAGAGATCCATTTATGGACTTAAGCAAGCTTCTCGAAGCTGGAACATCTATTTTGATGAGACAGTCAAATCGTTTGACTTTATCAAAAATGAGGATGAACGATGTGTATACAAGAAGGTTAGCGAGAGTGCTATTACTTTCTTGGTGTTGTATGTATATGATATACTGCTTATTGGAAATGATATTCCTATGTCTTAGGCATTAAGATCTATAGAGATAGATCTAAGAGGATAATAGGATTATCCCAATCGAATTATATTGATAAAATGCTAAAGCGATTTAGCATGAAAAATAACAAGAAAGGGTTCTTGCCGTATAATTATAGAATTCAGCTCTCTAAAGGCATGGCACCTAAAACGCCAGAAGAGAGAGATCGCATAAAGAATATCCCATATGCATCCGCAATTGGGTCGATTATGTATGCAATGTTGTGTATCAGGCAAGATATGGCCTATGCTCTTGGTGTGACGAGCAGATATCAATCTGATCCCGGCAAAGGTCACTGGACTGCCGTTAAGAGTATCCTAAAGTACTTGAGAAGAACTAAGGATATCTTCTTAGTATATGGCTGCGAATCAGAGTTGAAAGTTGAGGCCTATACGGACTCAAGCTTTCAATCAGATAAGGATGACAGCAAATCGGTTTCAAGGTTCGTCTTTTACTGTGAATGGCGGTGCGATTAGTTGAAAAAGTTCCAATTAACCGACTATAGCAGACTCAACTATAGAGACCGAATACATTGCTGCTTCAGAAGCTACAAAAGAGGCTGTTTGGATGAGAAAGTTCATTGCTGAACTTGGAGTGGTTCCAGGGATACAAGATCCTATCTCGTTGTTATGTGATAACAATGGGGCTATTGCGCAAGCAAAGAAATCAAGGTCTCATCAGAGATCCAAACATATTATGAGGCGCTTTCATTTGATTAGGGAATTCATTGAGAGCGGCAAAATCAAAATACAAAAGGTTGACTCAAAAGACAACATAGTTAATCCTTTTACTAAGTCACTTCTTCAAAAGACGTTTGAGAGCCATTTCGACAAGATGGGCGTGAGACGCATAAGCGATTGGCATTAAGTGCAAGTGGGAGATTGAAAGATAAATGCCCTAAAAGCCAATAATATTAGATATTTTGGCGAACATATTTTTGTAATAAACTCTTTTAGTTTACTTGATTATGGTTACTTGTTTATTTATCGCATCGTCATTTTATATGCTTTATGAATGTATGTGATAAACCCCATGGACAAAGGCAATAAAATTAGGATCATGATAGTTAAGCATGCACCAGAAAAGCTACATACAGGGTCGAGTCGGAGTGACGACGCTGTGTTACAAGAGATACGAGTGCGCCTTGAGTCCGAAGGAGTGACAGATTACGATGTTGGGGCAGATGACATTATTCGTTATAGACACAGTATGTGTATACCGACAAATGCCAAGTTACGACAGCATATTTTATTAGAGGCACATAATAGCAGATTGTCCATTCATCCCGGTGTCACGAAGATGTACAGAAATTTGAAATTGCAGTTTTGGTGGCCTTGTATGAAGAGGGACGTCGGAGATTATGTGGCACAGTGTGCAGTTTGTCAGAAGGTTAAAGCCGAGCATTTGAGACCCGGTGGATACTTACAGCCGTTGGAGATTTCGATTTGGAAATGGGGGGACATCACAATGGACTTCGTTCAGGGTTTGCCACGAATGAGGCACGGGTTCGACACTATTTGGCTAGTAGTGGATTGTTTGATGAAGACCGCTCATTTTATTCCTGTTAGGAGCACCTATACACCCGATAGGTTGGCTCATGCGTTTATAGCGGAGATCGTCAGCTCCATGGCGTACCTTTGAGCAAAGTATCAGACTGTGATCCTCGGTTTACTTCGCGTTTCTGGAGAGCCTTCTAGCAGCAGATGGGTATCGATTTTAGATTCAGTACCGCATATCACCCACAGACTGATGGGCAGTCCGAGAGGACGATCCAGACTTTGGAGGATATGTTGCAGGCATGTGTACTGGACTTTGGCGGTAGCTGGGACGATCACCTCTCTCTGGTTGAGTTTGCCTACAACAAAAGTTATCACAGTAGTATTAGTATGGCACCGCATGAGGCCTTGTATAGCAAATGGTATCGTACCTCCTTATTGTAGGACGGGGTAATTGATCCGGCTACTGTGAGCACTGACTTGGTTGAGGAGGCTAACCAGAAGATTCAGGTGATCCGTCAGTAACTGGAGACTGCTCAATCCCGCCAGAAGTCATATGCGGATAGGCGTCGTCGAGAGCTTGAGTTTGAGGTGGGAGACTTTGTATATTTGAAAGTCTCGCCATTGAAGGGAGTGCAGCGGTTTGGTTTGAAAGAAAGTTGAGCCCTAGATTTATCGGACGATTTCGGATTTCAGAGCGGATTGGCAGTGCAGCATACAGACTAGAGTTTCCAGAGTCATTGTCGCATGTGCATGATGTCTTTCACGTCTCTATGTTCATAAATGTTTGGGCAATACTTCAGTTGTTACGTCACCGTCAGCACTTCCAGTTCAGTCATACATTTTCCTATCCAAAGCAGCCTGTGTAGATTCTCGATTGGAAGGATAAAGTTCTAAGGAAGAAGACAATTCCGTTAGTGAAGGTCCTTTGGCAGAATCAGATATTCGAGGAGGCCACATGGGAGCCGGAAGCGGATATGCGTGCTCGCTTCC
>MJHO01000177.1:0-16626 GCA_002076135.1 Xerophyta viscosa | reverse complement strand
ACACACTATTATACAAAAATATAAACATAACACAAAAGGCTACAAAGGTTCTATAAACCCCGCCCACAACTAATACATTGGAGCCACACGCTCCATAACAAGCAGAACATTCCAAATGGCTACAAAGGTTCTATTAACCCCGCCCACAGCTAATACATGGGAGCAACACGCTCCAACAAACACACCATTTCAGAAAATCATAAACACATAATACAAAAAGGCTACAGAAGTTCTATTATATTTCTTCAAAAACTAAAAGAAATATAAGTAATGCCTAAGTATACAATATAAAGCATTACTTACTTTAGGAACAAAATACTATATGCAATTATAACATAATAATAATTGAGAGCTCATCAAAGAATGACCCAGAAGACAAGATTTAACCTACACAACAAATTTATTATGATTAATTGCAAGGAAATCTTGATAAGTTGCATACATTTAACTACTTAAAAGTGTTCAAATAGCCCATAAAGGACCCTTACAGCAGGATCCTCCATGCAATCTCCAGATTTTCCTGCTATAACTGCAGCCACTAGATTACTTAAAATATTTGAAATCTTCTACTCATGACAGATATGTTATACTTGTTTTAAGAAAACTTTATGCAATATGGCTCACTCTCGGTGCATTCAAAACATAAAATGCTCTAATATAATATTAACTTTTTTCTATACTCTCACAAGTTTAACTTTCTCCAAGCAGCCACAATATGCAAGTAAATGCTTCATTTTCTCAATATTGAACATGTGAGAACAAAGATCCAAACCAATGCAGTCTAGCTATGCAGGGAAGTCAATAAAGCATTAGCACAATATTGAACTTGTGAGAATAAAGATCCAAACCCATGCTACAATCCCCAAAATTTATGAACAATGCATTTCATTATCTCCAGAAGAACATGTTTGTATCTAATCTCTAGTGTTACTCCGGAAGAATTTGAATAATGAATGATATACTGAAAACCAATTGCCTTAGAGATGCAAAAAACCAAGAAATTCTTCTCTTAGTAGGGATGTTATGGAGGCCTATTGAACCTTATATTATTCAGTTCAAAAGGTTAACTGAAGAACAATGTGCACAATTATCATTTACTTTGATTGATAAGTAGATCAAAAGGAAAAAAAAAATGAAACTCACAGTACTTAGTCGAATTGTTAGCCTCCCTCATATGCTTCACTGAAAAAAAAAAATCATACAATTATTATAAAAAAAATCTGGAATAGCAGAAGATAATAATAAAAAACAAATGGTATTATCGATCAGTTGATCAGTTTAGAAAGATACAAAGAAATTTAGAATACTTAGTTGCACTGGGATTTTTGTGAGAGAAGAAAGATTAGATTTGGTAACAAACATAATGTAAATAATCTGTAGACAAATAGATTAAAAGAAGAAAAAGATCAAACAGAAATATAGCTCATCAGATTAAACAGAAAAAATAGATTAGTTAGAAAAATAGGGACAACATGTTAAATAGAAAAAAAATGACAAAAATAGAAAAGTAATAAACAAATCAATAGATTACTACCGAAGTTCAAACACTCAAATAGAAAATAAAAACAAATCAAGTGCTGCAAACAGATCTACTGCCGCTGTGACGGCGGAAAAGGTGGTGAGAGATCGAGAGAAGGGAGATTTGGAATGATAGATCTTAGATCTGGAGATCAAGAGATGAGATCTCGCTGGAGCAGTTGAGGAGCAGAGCACTGGAGGCGCGGAGGCCTCGGAGGAAATGAGCGGTGATAGAATGTTGTAGATTCGTAAGAGAAAAAGTTTTTCTGCAAGGATGATAAGGTTCAATTTCAAATATGGATTAAATATTTATTAAATAAAGTAAGCTTAAATAAGCTTTCCCGTCTAGGAGGGAATCTGCCAAGTTAAAAATTTTGTTTAAGCGGGAAAAATTATTCCTGCCTCTCTCATTTCCGCCAAAAAAAAACACTCTCTCTTCCTCTTTCTCTTTTCTTCTTCCTGCAGCACTTTAAATAAAATTAAAATTTTTTTAATAAACGCCAAAAATTTCAAAAAAAATAAAATTTTATTTGAAAGCAAAAATAAATTATTTAAATATTTTTTCGTAAATTCAAAGCATCTCTAGATATTAAAAAAAAAATGTTTGAACATTTAAATATATTTTTAAGACAATGGATTACTTTTTTTGCTATTTTGACGGCGCCGGAACACCATCAAAGATTTTTTGCAAATGTAGAACATCTTTAGATAATTTTTAAATGTTTTCGTTTTCTCAAATAATGAAGGAAGTATCACAAAATATATTCGAAATATATTAAAATTCCATCACAACTCCTAGTAAACCCCAGAACACTCTAGCACAACCTAGAATACCCCAGAACATCTCAGATTTTTCTGCAAATTTAGAACATCTTTAGACAATTTTTAATGTGTTTCGAGTAAATTCAATCATAAAAAATCAACAAAAATGCCAAAAATTATAATAATATCACAGTTCACTAGAAAACAAAATAGATTTATTATAGATTTTTTTTTTTTTATTTTTAATTTTGTTATGATTTAATTTACTCGAAATACATTAAAAATTACTCAAAAATGTTCTAAATTTGCAAAAACAATTGGGGTGTTCTAGATTGTGCTGGAATGTTCTGGGGTGTTCTTAGAAGTCATGGTTGATTTTCAATGTATTTCGAGTATATTTTGTTATGCTTTTTTCATTATTTGAGGAAATAAAAATATTAAAAATTATCTAAATGTTCTAAATTTGCAAAACAAATATCTATATTAACCCTCTTTTGTTTTCGAGTGAATTGTAATTTTTTCATAATTTTTGGCATTTTCGTTGATTTTTTATGATTTAATTTATTCGAAACACATTAAAAATTACCTAAATATGTTCTAAAGTTAGCAGAAAAATTTGGGACATTCTAGGGTATTCTGGATTATGCTGGGATGTTCTTAGTATTCATGGTGGAATTTTAATATATTTCAAGTATATTTTGTGATGCTTCCTTCATTATTTGACAAAATAAAAATATTTAAAAATTATCTAAAATGTTCTAAATTCATAAAAATATATCTATAATAACTTTCTTTTGTTGCCGAGTGAACTATGATTTTTTTCGAAATTTTTAGCTTTTTGTTTTTATTTTTTATGATTTGATTTATTCGAAACATATTAAAAATTACATAAAAGTGTTTTACATTTGTAGAAAAATCTGGAGTGTTCTGAGGTGTTCTGGGTTGTGTTGGGATGTTTTTAGGAGTCGTCGTAGAGTTTTAATATATTTCGAGTATATTTTGTGATGCTTCCTTCATAATTTGAGAAAGTAAAAAGATTTAAAATTTACCTAAAAATGTTCAAATTCGCGAAATATATCTATAATAAGTCTCATTTGTTGCCGAGTGAGCTGTGATTTTTCATAATTTTTGGCATTTTCTTTGATTTTTTATGATTTAATTTACTCGAAACACATTAAAAATTACCTAAAGATGTTCTAAATTTGCAAAAAAATCTGGGGTGTTCTGGGGTGTTCTGGATTGTGCTGGAGTGTTCTGGGGTATTTTTCAGAGTCGTGGTAGAGTTTTAATGTATTTCGAGACATTCACCTTTAATTGGGCTTAAATTAGCTCAGAACGCAGAAATCAATTCTAATTAAACCAAATGAATCCAAAAACAAAGTAAGCACCGGAATAATCAATTAAGTTATTTTGCCTTCAAAAAATCAAATTATTAGAGGTCGACTAAATATCGACCAAAAAGTTAGAAATTTTAAAATCAAAATTATATTGACTTCAAAAAGTCAGTATGTAAAGGCCAACTAATTAGTTGGCCTAAAAAAGTTAAGAATTTTAAAGCCAAAATTATTTTGGCTTCAAAAAATTAAATTATTAGAGGCCAACTAAATATTCGGTCTCAGATAGTTAGGAATTTTGAAGCCAAAACTAATTTGGCTTCAAAAAGTTAATTATTAGAGGCTGACTAAATATTGGCTTTAAAAATATGTAGTTTTTAAAGCCAACAATATTTTGGCTTTAGAATGTTATAAAATCAGATGCCAAGAAAATAGTTTGGCCTCGAAAAATATGTTATTAGCAGCTAAATTAAAATTGGCTTCAAAAAAATAAATTTTTAAAGGCCAACTGAAATTTGGCTTTAGAAAGTCATTTTTAGAAGCCAAAAAGAGTTGGCTTTTAAAAAGTTGGCTTCTAAAGAACAAATTTCTTGTAGTGTATGTGTGACTAGACTAGTATACAAAATGAAATCTATACACTTGCTAGTCCCCAAGAACCCCAAAATACCTTCTAAAATCCCTCTCGCTAGCTACGGACGGCTATGCGAGCTCCTTGCCCTTCGCTGACGGATCTGAAAAACAAGGCAACAAAGCGGTGAGTCTTATGACTCAGTGAGCGGCACATCGGTGTCCTCCCCTGGAGCACCAATGCGACACCGCACACAAAACATAAACATAACTACTATAGTGTCATTAATACACATCAACAGCATGACATTTCTTATGCATAACAACAAAACATATTCATCACATGTGAAGTAAACAACAAAGCATGTTTTTGCTCGTAGCAGTAATGATCACCCGACAACCATTTATGTATTTTTTCTTTGTTAAGTCCAGTGTGATTCACTAACCCTTCGTAGTTTAGTTTCAACAATTGTTCATTTAGTAAGGGTAGGTCCGACACGAATTTTCTAGCCAAGGCAACCTAACCCAACCTAGGCTAAAGTAGTTCCGGACGCCTAGACTCATACCAAGGCGCTTTGCCCGCTGTCGTCGGGTTTTCGTACGAACAACACTGACGGTGGGCGACCACAGCGCAAAATGAGGCTAAACTCGGACTCTTTACGCCTTGTGGCCAACCGAGCCACCCTCAAACGTAGCATTGCCTTTGGCCCAACGGAATGATCCGCAAGGTACTACACCCACCGTCCTCCGTAGAGGCAAACTCACCGCCTAAGGTACTCTAGCCGGAACCTTCCGCCGCCGACATATTGCCCCCCCGGAATCATTACATCGGGTGGACTCATTCGAAACTCGATGGAGATCCCGACTACACAGAGTACCCACATTTTATTATTAAGGCACAACCAATACGAGTGTCTCTAGAGCTATTTTACTCTACACTTCGTATACATGCTCGCATAACATCAAATATTAATAAGGACAACATAGTTATTGAACAAAACCATACAAAGTTCATAATTTTCGAACTTAACACAAATGTACACACATGATGTACTACTCAAGGCTAGCATTCTTAGCATCACAAGGGTATCATATAGCATATTAACATTGCATTTCACCACATCTCGATAACAACATAAATTAGGTGCTCTTGGCCCGGTTAACACGTTTCTATCAAAATCATGTATACACACCCCGAGCATACCATTAAACGCATTCTCATGCATACCATCACACACACAAAGGGTGTTAAACCGCTCACCTCGATAACAAGCTCTCCACGGGCTCCCACAAACCGAAATTCCTCCGCGAAACCAAAAATCGGAGTAATCACGCCGTAGGACAATACCGGGAGAGTGTAAAAGTCAAGTTTAAATCAAATAAATTCAAAGAAAATGAGATGATCACCTTGGGGGAACTTACCTAGGGCTCAGAAGTCTGCTCTTCTCAAAAGGTAGAAATGAAAAATACCCCAAACAACACTAAAAAACAACTTACCAACTCTCACCTGCTCCGATCGGTCGACCTAAACTTCTATCGGTCGACCGAAAGTCCCGAATTCTGCATAAACAGATTCAGCACCACATTCGGCCGATTTGCTACGGATCACACGCTCGCGCCAACAAGACCCCAACTAGGCCAGCTCGTTCCCAACGCGACCACGCATGCACACATACCCAACATGCATAAATAGGACTTAGCAAAAATTTTCAGACAACCACATACAAGTCTAGCATCATACACGAGTTAAAGACTACGAAAATCTAACTCGGTCACGGACCTCAAAGGAAAAAGAAATAACTCGGTCACGGACCTCAAAGGAAAAAGAAAGAACTCGGTAACATAAAGTAGAAGAGTAAAGAAAAAAGAAAAAAGAAAGAAGAAGAGAAGAAAGAAATAAAAGGATGGAAAGAAATGAAAATAGTTAAAAAAAAAAAAGAAGAAAAGAGGAGCCAAAAGGAAAGAAAAGAAAATAGAGGAAGAAAAGTCGTAAACGCCCATAAAACTTCTTGTGCATTACACCCTACAAAACCTTTTCATTAAATGAGCAGAAATGTACCCGGAGTCAGACTATCCACCTGCAAAGACGGTCAAATCTAAACCGGCCCACAGATACAGCTATAGAGCATCACCAACGAACACATGCTGTAAGAACATTCATAGGAAGCCCGCTAGGTCGAAAACCAGAAAAGGCGGCCTAGGCAAAACTAGCTTGGGTAAGACAAGTTGTGAATCATTCTCTTTATTATGTTAAACAAAGAACACGCATTCGAAAATAAATTCTGCAAGATTTATATATATCAGTTCCTACTCCACATAATCATTATCTAAAAAAAAATTCCTCATCAACTACACCTCCCAAAAAGGCCGTTATTTTACGAACTCCACTTTTCAAATAAATCAGCCTCACAAACACCTACAGCACCTAAATTAGGACAATTTTATTATTAAATAAAATTAATTCCAGGATTGCAAACTTCCAATCTAGAGGTTCAGACTTTAGATTTTATTTTCAAATATCTAGAAAAGACTAACTTACACCAAACAGAGAATCGGAAATACGTATTATGACAAGTTATAGCTAAATATGCCTCCGGCATAACTTGTTTGAAGGGAAAGACAAAGAACAAACATTTGCTCTTGCTAAACATGGCTACGCCAAACTAGGGCAATATTGGAGGAGCAAGCAAATGAACAATAACAAACCACACAAAAGAGGCATGCCCATCACAAAAATTCTAAGGCAAGGGAAAATGATATTCAACGAACCTGTTCAAACTGGGCTAAAATTGTCAAGTGCCACAGAAAGTTACCAAAAAAAATAATACTTTCAAGAAACGAGATTTGATGGCAGACAAGATTCTGACGAACCATGCCATAAACTTAAACAGGGGTAAATTTTTTTCTCGAAAAGTTTGCAAAGAATTTGATCTGCAATACAAGAATCCCCAAAGAAAATCAAGAGAAATGCGACAGAGTTAAAAAAAAGAGAAAGAGGAAAGAAAAGATGAAAAGAAAAAGAATGAAGAGAAGAAAGAAGAGGCCATGGGCAATGACATTTTGGGAGTCGTTGGATTGACTGAACATTCCCACACAACATATCTTCAGCTAAACTCATTTTACAAAAGAAAAATCTTTGACAAATCTCTTACAAAAATCATTCAAAAAAAAAAACTTTGACAAATTTCTTCCACTTCATCATTGCACATGCACAAATGCAACAATAAAAAGACAACACTCATGCTCAAAATGAACAAATGATTCTCACAGACTCTGAGATACAAATCAAATCTGTAGTTAATCCTCATAAGTCTCGAGATGCAAATCAGACTTGCAAACCGGATCCATTACACTTCATCATCATAAGTCCCGACAAGCAAGTCGGGCTTATTTCTTCACCTTCCAAGAAACAAATCGGACGTGTCATCTTCACTTCAAATGCAACTCTGGTCATGAGGCGTAGTTCTCATGTCATTTTCTCGTCACGAGGCATAGTTTTCATGTTTTTCTCTCCTTCGTGAGGCGTCGTTCTCATGAAAAGTCGTTCTCCTCACGAGGCATAATTCTCGTGTTGATTTCTTCAAATGATGAGGCATAGTTCTCATGAAAGCTCTTTCTCTTCACAAGGCGTAGTTCTCGTATCGATTTCTTTAAATCATGAGGTGTAGTTCTCATGAGTATCATTCTCTCCCTGAAGGCTGTACGGACTTCGCGGCACTCAATTCATGAGGTATACTTCTCATGAAAAGAATATTTTCCAAACTCCGAGAAGCAAATTGAATGGGTTATTTTCCTTACTAAGTCTCGAGATGCAAATTGAACTTGTTCTTGCAAACCTCCAACATCAAATCTACATTTGGAGTCGACTGCATTCCAATGTCATTTCTCTCAAGAGACGACAGATCTCTTGATCTTAAATTTAATCTCACCCTTGAGTCGACTATGTTCTTGGGTCATTTTCCGTCATTGGGACGATTGGTCCTATGACAATCTAATCTACCTGTGGAGTCGACTGTGGTCTGATGTTATTCCATTTAAGAGATGACTGATCTCTTGATCTTAACTTCAAATCTAACCCTGAGTTGACTGTGCTCTCGGGTCATTTTCGTCATTGGGACGACTGTTCCAATAACAATCAAATCTGCCTTCGAAGTCGACTACACTCCAAGGTCATTCCAGGCAAGAGATGATAGATCTCTTGATCCCAAATTCAACTTCACTCTTGAGTCGACTGTGCTCTTGGGTCATTTCTGTCATTGTGACGACTGTTCCCATGACAATCTAATCTACCTGCGGAGTCGACGGCGCTCCGAGGTCATTCGAGTTAAGAGACGACTGATCTCTTGATCTTAACTTCTAATCTAACCCTGAGTCGACTGCACTCTCAGATCATTTTCGTCATTGGGACGACTGTTCCCATGACAATCAAATCTGCCTTCGGAGTCGACTGCACTCCAAGGACAATCCAGGACGATTGATCTCTTGATCTCAAATTCAACTTCAGCCCTAAGCCGACTGTGCTCTTTGGTCATTTAGGTCATTGGGACGACTGTTCCCATGACTATCAAACTTACCTTCAGGGATGACTATCCTCAAAGGTCATCTCGGTCAAGAGAAGATTGATCTCTAGGCCTTAATTCAAATCTCACCCCTGAGTCGACCGTGCTCTTGGGTTATCTCCGTCATTTGGGTGAGTGATCCCATGGCTTATAAATTCACTCTGGGAGTCAACTGTAATCTAAGGACATCTTAGTCATGAGACGATTGACCTCATGAGCACAACTTCAAATCTCACCTTTGAATCAACTATGCTATTAGTCATTTCTGTCGTGAGACGATTCATCCATGATTGAACAACTGCCATCATCTACACTCCATACGCAGAGAATAGTGAAAAAAAAAACAACAGGAAATTCTTGTTTCTCTCGCTGGACAAAATGTGGTATCTTCTTATCTTTGCCCAATCCTTCTCCGAAGAACTGGACAAAGAGGCGCAATAGTCGACACCCAATTTTGTCCGGACTGCTAACATGCACTACCGAAATTGCATCAATTAGGGCCCATATGACACAATTAAGTGTGACCCCACTCGATTAGCTAGGTAAGGTCTGGGTGGGCCTGATTATGCAAAATTTGGCCCGCATAAGTACAATTCACTTAATTAAGTAAGACACGATTAGAATATTTAAGTCTAATCAGACCTGTTTTGTGATATGCATACATGTGATAACATATGCAGGTACGATAACACGTGCACACACATTCATATATACATATGATATTTTCTAACATGCATACACATGCACATATATACACATACAGGTGTATAATATATATATATATATATATATATATATAATTATATATTATTGCCAAAAAAAAAAAAAAAGGAGGGGACCCATCAACTCCTCCCGTCTCGACCCCATCAACTCCATCTCCTATCTCCACCCATCCAACTCCATCTCCAATCTCTACCCCTTCAGCCTCCGACCGCTAAATAAACTTGTACCCCCATCACCTCCTTTAAGTGTGTTCACACGCAACCCTACCCTCCAACCTCTCTATAAAAATCCAATACACACATACGAGCACGAGGGAGGAGGTGAAGGCAAGGGGAACCGGGGGGAGAAGGGGAAGGTGACGGGCAACCGGAAAGAGAGAGAGAGAGAGAGAGAGAGAGAGATGACGTTGTGACACCCCAGGTTTTCGGCGGGATCGTGCGGTGTAGCGCGCGGTCTGCGCGGTTTCCGGTCGACCGGACCGGATTTGCGATCGACCGAAAATGTGTGTTGGGCGCAGTTTGGGCCCTTAATGGGCCGCCGCGGGAGTTAATATGGATTATCCCATACCCCTTAGTTGAAGAGGGACTTGGTGTTTATAAGGCTAGGAGGCCTTAGCCTTAGGACCTCTCATGGGGATCCCCCTTTTCGGGACGGAGAAAAGGGCCCGGCCGTGTGGTACGGCCGGGGCATGGGGGCGGGGCCCTGGGCGGGGAGCGGGACGCGACAGACGTGAAAGAAGGAGTGACCGAAAGTTAATGAGAGTGAGAAGAGACAACCTCCGTTCACACCTGTTTGTCGTCTCCACCATCTCTGAACTCCAGAGAACTCAACCTTCGGATTTCACGTCCGCGGAAGCTCGCAGGCACCAAACCGGAGTTGCACCCGCAAGCACGTCTTACACGATCACCTCTCCAAACAGAAGGTAATCCTTTGAAAATCGTCTCACAGGTATCTATTAGCGACCGAGGTCACACGAGGCCGCCGTTGCCGTGTCGGCGACGAGCCACGGCGGACGGAAATAAATTTTAGAATAATAACATAAAGTTGCACCACCTCCATATATCTCCGTACATACGACCAAATCAAATTTTAACTTCACCATTGAACTCAGAAGGTCAAATATATCTAGGAATAGGCATTTTAGTGACGAAAACCGCCGGTGGTCGAAATGTCGCCGATATCCGTAAACACAAAAATATGCTCATAGAAGCGTTAAAATCAAACTCTGACATCACCAGCGAGTCAGGGATGGTCGAAAACCTTAGGGAGCATATTAGGTGTGAGACCGTCGCCATTGCTGGCGAACGCCAACGACGACCCGCGTTCGCTGTCGCGAGCACGCGACAGCGAGCTCGGGATGAGATGCGACCGGCTAAGCTGGTTGTCCGCGTAGTTAAATATCGCGCGGACCCGAGCCCAGCTTGGATCCAGCCCAGGCGCATCGCGTGCCTGGGCGCAAGCTTTGCTCGTAGCCGGACCATTTTGGTCCGGCGGGGCCCAATAAGGGTTGTTTTATTTATTTATTGTTTAACCGAATTTTTAATTAATTTAAACATTTATAATTGTGATTTTAACCCCATTATTTATATATATTATATTATATATATATATATATATAATATATATATATATATACTATTTATATATATCGTTAAAATTCGAGGGAGACGGATATTTCTCTCGAGATTTAACACTTAATAATAAAAATGGTCAAGTGATAAGCGATGGATATTGCTTATTCCCTACTCTTGTAAAAAAAATTATAAAATTCAAAATCGATATTTTTATTAAGGAAAAATAAAATGCATAAATTGAATAATTATAACACGAGAAAAAGATGGATATTTCTTTCCCTGGTAATAACAAAAATATAAATTTATTATTAGGGTTGAGATGGATATTGCTACGCTGATAATATGGGCGATGAAGAGGAAACGAAACGGCGCTGAGCCCTAAACTAAAACAAATAATTTTTTTTTTTTTTGACTTGTGCTCTTTAATCAAATGTATGCAAATAAAGAAAATATTGAATCAAGACGATGGATATTGTCTTGATAAATATATTTTCTTATTTGGATGTGTTTGTATAAGATAATTTAGAGGGCAAGGCGGATGCCGATCTCTCTTATCAATATTAGATAGATAATTAAAATATTCATGTATTTAATTTTTTAAAGTGTGTTAAAATATAAATATAAAATTATTTTAATCACTTATATAGAGTACCCTCCTTTCGAGGGGTGCAGTGGGGGTGTTCCGTCTTCCCGACACGTAAACGACGAACGAGCCTTTGAATCTCTAATGTGTCTTATCCTGGTTTTCTAGATTCCCATAAATATCTAGGTGGCGACTCCAACTCTTTCCCCTCTCTGGAGAAGGTCGTCAACAACGGTTAGCGGGGAGAATAATAGCCTTCGGAAGATTCCTATCCAAATTGAAAGATCGATGCAAGCCATTCTTCTCCACCTTTAAGAAGAAAGCCGCCACCATTGGATGGCCCGGAACTACAAACAAAACGTTTGTCTGGAACGAAGAGTGTTAGAACGCTTTTGACAACATAAAGAAATTCTTCACAACACCTCCAGTGCTCTCCAATCCTGAAGCAGGGGAGAACCTGTACCTATACCTAGGGTCTCAACAGCAACGGTAAGTTTAGTCCTGGAAAGGCGGGTGGACGGAGGGGAGTTCCCGGTATATTATGTCAGCAAGATCCTGCGAGATGAAGAGACACGGTATTCGGAATGTGAGAAACTGGCATTAGCCCTAGTGTTCTCGACCCGAAGACTCCGAACGTATTTTCAAGGCTATACTATTCAGGTATTAACCAACCACCCGCTAAACCACATCTTGTCAAAATTAGAGACCTCCAGGAGGTTGGTCAAATGGGCAGTAGAGTTATCCAAATACGATATACAATACCTACCCAAACCAGTCATCAAAGCTCAAGTGCTAGCGAATTTTCTAGTGGAAGCCATTACGCCAATTACCGACCCCCCACACACAGGGGAGCCAGGGACAAATCAACCAGCGAATACCTCGGGGAGAACACTAATACCAAAGACATGGTATTTATATACTGACGGATCCTCCACAGACATAGTGGAGCAGGTTTGATTTTAACTAGCCCAAGAGGAGCCCGCCTGGATTATGCTTTACGATTCAAATTCCCTTCGACAAATAATGCAGTTGAATACGAAGCATTAATTGCGGGAATCAAGCTAGCAAAGGCACTAGGCGTCAAAACCTTGAAAGCAAGAACAGACTTCGAGCTAGTAGTAAATCAAGTGGCTGGTGTTTATGAAACGAAAGATCCTGGTATGGCAAAATACCTAGACATGACTTAGGAAAGCATCAAAAGGTTTGATATCTTTTCTATACAACGCATTCCCAGATCACAAAATACATTAGTGGACGCACTGTCCTAGCTAGCTACTTTCCTGTAGGAATTCACTCCACAACGAATATTCCTGGAGGCGCTTGAATGCTCTTGCCTGGATACCGAACGGTCTATCCCAAAAGGTAGAGCTAAGATTATGTGCAATGACGAGACACCAGAAACCTGGATGACTCCTATCACCCTATTCCTGAATAAAGGTTACTGCCAGAAGACAAATGAGAAGCAGAGAAGGTTCACAAACGAGCCATGCGATTTACAATTATCCAAGACCAGCTATATAAGCGAGCGTTCGCCCGGCCCCTATTGAAATGCATTACATCCCAGCAAGGAAAAGGAGTATTGTAAGAAAATCATAGTGGGGATTGCGGAATGCATATCAGTGGCCGAACACTTTCAACCAAGGCGATACGCCAAGGGTATATTGGCCTACAATAAAGCAAGATAGTGAAGAACTGGTGCAGAGGTGTGAAGCTTGTCAGAAGCATGCTAACAACGCAAGGCCGCAAATTTATCATAATCGCCATCGAGTATTTCTCCAAGTGGATAGAAGCGGAACCGCTCACGACGATAACAGATAATAATTGTTGGAAATTCTTTTGGGAAAATGTCATTTGCAGGTACGGACTGCCTCGAGTACTGATTACAGATAACGACACTCAATTTAAAAGCACCATCTTCGCAGAACAATGCGAAAGGTACAAAATATAACACCAATTCTCATCGGTATACCACCCCATGCAAACGGGCTGGTGGAGAACACTAATCGCACCTTGTATTAGGGTTATGATCCACCCTAGAGGAGAAAGGAGGAAGCTGGCCTGATCTGCTTCAAACAGTGCTGTGGGCTTACAGAACCACCCATAGGAAAGCCACTGGAGAAACTCCTTTCAACCTGGTGTATGAGATAGAAGCTGTCCTCCCAGTCGAAATAAGCGAGCCGACTCTTCGAACATGGGCGAACGCTGAATCTAACGGCGAACAACTCAGAGTCAAGCTTGACCTTATAGATGAAAAAAGGGAAGAAGCAACAATACGAGTAGAAGCGTATCAACACCAAACCGCTAAATACTACAACAAGTGAGTAAAGCCCCGAGAATTCAAACAAGGCGACCTAGTTCTGCGCATAATTTTGGGTGTCCAAGATCCTGGGAACAAGAAATTAACCACCAAATGGGAGGGAACTTTTCAAGTTGCGAAAGTAAAAGGGCAAGGGTCATACAGAATCAAGCGAATGAATGGGACTATCATTCCAAACACATGGAATGCGAGCAATCTGAAAAAGTTCTACCAATAGCAGGTCTAAAGAATGACAAACATCAACAGATATTGATAGTTATAGATGATGGTAGAAAATACATAACGTCAAAGCAGCATAACATTGCCCTGTGTACCAGGGAATAAAAGATCAGATATGAAGAGAAGAATCAAAATGTATATGAAGAGAAGGATCAAACATTCCACTGTACGACAGGGAATCAAATTGTATCCTGTTACAATATTTAACATGCCTCTGGGCCGAATAAACAAAATAACAAGCAAGTTATTGGAGGAGGTGGAGGAGGACTGCTGACAGATGTCCGCCAGGACTCAATGAACTCGATCACCGAGGACATTACCAAGACATCTTTCGAATTCGCGGCGGTGAACTGGCGGACTAATCGATCGGCCCAAACCTGACATGTTGCGTTCAGGTACAAGGAGACCTCTTCATGTTCCGCTTGTGCCTTGGCCAGCTCTCAGTCAACTTGGTGACTAACCGCGGCCTAGCGCTCGGCTTGAAGCTCTGACTGGAGACCGTCGCGCTCAGCAGTCACCGCCTTCAACTGCACAGCCAATTTCTGGGCATATGCTTCCGCTGCCGCCTTAGTAGCTTCATGAGCAGAGAAGGAGAGCGCAAGGGACACTTGCAGGCGGTTGATCTCCGAGCACGCAGCAACATTCTCCTCCTCCAGTCCAGAAATAGTTGCTTCCAAGGATTGTAGACGCTCATCCTTAGAAGTCAGCTGCCCACGCATAAAGCGTTCTCCTTCAGAGCGTTCGCCAGCTCTGTTTCAACAACTTGCAATTGAAGGCGACCTCGATCCAGCACTGCCTACGACTCACGGAGCCAGCATACCGACTGAGGAATGAAGAAATGTTACCCCAACAGAAACAACAAAACAAACATTCTAGTACAAGATATAAGGGGGAGACCACTAACCGCTTCGGCAGTCCCAAGTAAGCCCTGGAGGATCCGATGTTCGGCGCCGGAGGGCCAAAGCAGCGAGCGCTGGATGCGTCGATTCTAGCAACGCAAGAGTCGGCACAAGAATAAAGAGTGAGGTAGAGTACCGTCCCCTCGGAGACTGAAATTATTGATTACCGGCCTAGGTTTAACTCTGATTTTATTTAACCAACGGAATGACTAAGCAATATAATTCAAATTGATAAAAATTTCTCCGAAAGATGATATTGAGGTACACAATTTTATATTCGCGTATGATTAACTAAAATTCTTTTATCTAGTATTCTACAAGATTAATTCAATTCCCAGCAAGTCCTTTTATTATTTTAATATTCTCTCTCGATAAAATTAAAACTATTTTCTCTCATCACCTACTATAATCTCTATGCAGGTTGATCGGAGAGAACCGCATTGATGATTTTAGGGGACTTTAGTGCTGATGATTATAAGTAAATATCTCTATTTTTATTTATTTCGTGGTCATGTTTCGTACGAAGTATTATTATGTGATTATTCTCATCTCATCAATAATTATCGTTTCATTTAAGTAGTGATCAATCACTTAAAAGTATTAAGAATAGTGAAACATTCGATATTGAATTAACTATGTTCTAGAATAACTTGATAATGAAATTCATATTTTCATAGTTAGACTACAAATTGTGTCCTCGAAGATTTTATTCCATGGAGAAATGATAGAAATAAATTAAAATTATAAGCTTTATTCCCCAACAGGGTCCTTCTCTTATGCATGTCTCTCCTCCTATTTGTATCTTACATTCTTCTTCATTTTCTTCTCTTCTTTATTTTTTGAAAATAAAATTTTCTTCTTTTAATTTTTCTTCATTTGAGTTGCTTTCCCTCATTTCTTATTGCATTTACTTATTTATTTTCTCCTTTTTCACAAGCTTGAAAGGCTTCAGTTGGACTTCAAATCTATCAAGAATAATGCAACATTGCTCCGATGCACCGGTCGAACCTTTAATGCGTATTTAACTTCAATTTACTAATTTTTGACCTGTAAACAACCAAGAAATGATAAAATTAGTGTATAATCAATGCTAAAATGTATCAAAATTATACTTATCAAATACCCCCAAACTTAGCATTTTGCTTGTCCTCAAGCAAACCAAAATAAAATATTGCTCAAACATGACCGATTTAGTGGAGTGTGTATCAAATTATATGAATCATCATATTCATCTCCCAAGTATATTAAGGAAAATCAAAATTATTGCAGTCAATTGCTATCATGAAAATATAACTCAAACATCACAAGCAACATTTTAAAATTCTTAAGCATGTTTGTGCGCAACATAATTCAAACCAAGTTATTTAGACAATCTAGTTATAATCAATAATTATAAATGAATTCAAGACCAATTTCCTAAACCAATGTTTTTCTTTATTTGTTATTTTTTTCTTTTTTCTTTCCTTAAGTTGTAACTTATCTTTTGACACGACCACCGACAATGGTGATGATTCTGTGACGCCCCGAATCCGGAGGTCGGAAATAAGGTGGAAATATACAAACGATATGAG